>WBMW01001518.1:126959-186693 GCA_013396635.1 Penelope pileata
AGTGTTTGGTTTCGTTGTCGTTTTTTTTGTGGGTTTTTTTTTTTTTTTTTTTGTATAGTAATTTATCTATGATAACATAAGTAATAAATTGGCACTTGTGGCATGCATATATTTCTGGAAAGTCTGCATTTCAAATGATGAAAGCCAGCTCTGGGCTACACTATATTTGTGCATGGATGCACACACACACAGACACGCTGATGAGGCCAAAGGCAATTATAAATTCACAGACTAATGTCTTTGGGACAGAAAGCTTCTTTGTTCTCTGTTTATACAATGGCTACTATATAAGGTCCTTAGCAGTGACAGGGCGTCTCATAACATATATATTATATATATATTTGTTGCATACCCCTTATATATTATATGTATAATTATATATATAATAGATTTATTCATAATAAATATNTGGAATATTGACGGGAAGGTTTAACCTCTACTGTCATACCACCAAAATCTGGCTCTGATGCTGTGGCCCAAAATAGTAAAACAGGAGACATTACTTTGGGATTTTTTTCCTGTTTTCTTCTTCTGTCGTAGTAAGTAGTTTTTATCTCAAACCACAAGTTCTATTTTGTTTACAATTCTCTCTCTTATCCCACTGAGGGGGATGGATAGTGAGCAAGTGGTGATTTGGTGTTTAGCTGCCTACCAGGTTAAACCACAACTATACTTATACTTCAGGTGGATCTGTCTCTGAGGGTTAGGGTTGATGGTGTGGGATGTTAAAAAGCCTAGTTTGCATGACTGTTATGTTTAATTTGAAAGAAAATTTCTACTCTGAATTCAGCCCGGTTGCATTTTGTACCAGTCTCTATTCCGTACTGATTTTATGCTGAAGTGTTCTTTCCAGAGTGTGCAAAATCTGGAGCCTGAAGTGAGGTCTTGAACCTGAAACTTGCACACTTGAAACTTGCACGTCCCCAGCTGATGCCAGCACTACCACAATAGCATGAGTTTTTTACAAAAAGCCTCTCTGGTGAACATTTCACAAAAACTCACCAATGCATTCGACAGCAGGAGTGGTCCTTTAGCTTTTCAAATCACCTATATTGCAGAGAAAAGAAATGTAATTGTAACTAAAGGATGCTGTACTAGAGGCATGATAGACAGTGGCCAAACAGAAAATTTTCAACTTATTAAGAAGAGGCATAGTACTCGTTCAAGAAACAAGAAATAAGCTGGGAAGTAAAATTCAAAAAGCAGATTGGAAGGAAGTGCACAGTGAATAGTAGGATTAAATATTATCTTCTCTTGGCTTTCAAGTAAAAACAAACAAGAAAAGTTGTATATTAGAAAATTAGATTGCTCACCATCAAGTAAATTTGATTTATTAAGATAATAGGGAAGATGCCTCAGTGTAGTCTCTGTGCTCTTGCTGCTAAAGAAATACTCATGACATACTACGTGAGTCCTCTTTCTAATGAGTATGCTTTTTTTTTTTTACCTTGTAATTAAACTCTCATAATAACATGGGTAAACTCTGCTGCTCCTCATTATTCTCCAGTTCTAGTGATGGACAATTAGGTTGCAAACTTCCACTTACATGCTGAAATTGTTCTCTGTATACATTGTAGTTTCATATTGCAGTCTTTGTAAAGCCATTCATCTTTTAACGTTTTTTTCTGAGATAACTGTGATTGCAGTATTTGCTAACCTCAGAGTATAATGGGAGGATAAATGAAAATGTGTGGTAAGCTAGTATAATGTTATTTGAGTAAATAAATGATTTACAGGATATCATGTTGTATTTTTAAAATGTTTTCTTAAAATATTTCACCCTTAATGAAACTGTTTTTGTTACAATGGAGACAAAATTTTGGCAGGTCTGTCAACCACGTACTTAGTGTTCAATAAAAAATGAAAGTAGGCTGTAGTTTAGCACTGTTCATTAAAATCCACAGTGATTATTCCTTAAAAAATCATTACTATTCCAAATGGTGTCCTACTTTCATACTAAAATATTAAACTAATTGAAGTCTTATGTGTCACAGACAGCAGTCATTTTGGTTTCGTGGGAAGCCTTGCTGCTCTATTCCTGTTACTCCAGATTTGCTGTCTCAAGATGCATCTTTTGTTCTCATTATAGAAAACTGGTCAGGCACTGTTTTGCCTTAAGGTAATTTTCATTATTTCAGTGAATTGGCCAGATAGTTCAGTTAGAAGTTAGTTTGTCTTCCTGAGAAATTCTTTAAGCTGTTAAAAAGTAGAATTCCTCTCTGAGTTTCTAAGTGTAGTTTCTTGGTATTAGCCATTACAGTGGTTCCTAGACAGGCAACCACTTCATGATTACTTTTAAACCAAAAACACTGGTTTAATGATAAATTTGGATTATGGTTTTCTCATCTTGTCTACACTCCAAGTCTTTGTCACACAGGAGCCCCAGCTCCTGTCCTACCAGTCACAGTAACGGCAGGTAGAGTTGTGAAGGCTGGTGAAGGAGCAGGGAGGAAGAATGTAGAGTGTTTGAAAGCTTTTTCTGTCCTTATGGTTGCTTGTGCCTTCAGGACATACAGAATGGATTGTAGGTCAGATCTTTTAGAAGAGAGGAGAGTTTCTTTGTTCTGAAATTTAGTTCTCCATAAGCACTAAGTACCTGTCAAATTATTTTGTGTGTCTAGAGAAAGTTAGAAATGTATGTAGCATGGTTACTTTTCTTTAAGCTGCAGCCAAGAGCTTTTAGATATATAGAGAATAATGTAGATTTCTGGAAGGAGTTATTTAGACTCTAATAATGCATTCTGTAGCAGTGCCTCAAGGAAAATAGCCACAACACACACAGATCTGCTCTTCTGTATGCAGGCGTCTCAACAGAAGCTGACTTTGCTGAGGATAGAAGAACTGAAATAGTCATTTAGTTGTAAAGCATAATTTACAATAACTATTAAAAAAATGCATCCAGTACATGTAGTACAGAAAAGGGCTTGTATTTGACAGCAGTTACAACATTTGTGCTTTTGGTTGCCATTTCAGCAGTGGTGATTTCCTCCTCCTTCTCCTATGCATTGCCATCAATATTCATATTGTCCAAGCTGTGTCCTCTCCAAGTACCATGAGATTCCTGTAGAAGAACTAATTCTGGTCTTATTCCACTGTGTGCTAGTAATTCTGGTGAACAAAACAGTTTTCCCAATGTCTTTCTATGTTGCCTGTCAATGTGTAGGTTAGAGTACAGCGCAGAGGGTACACTATATAAGTATATACGCACAGCTGCTGCCTATATGACTGGATCTCCCCTCGTCTTGTGAGAATTTTTGTGTCAATTTCAGAGAAGAAAGGAGGTTAGTGGGTAAACAAATTAAGCCAATAATTATCCAAAGATTTCATATTCATTAGGTGCTTCTGTGGTCTTTGTTGGATACTTGGGAATTTGCAGTTCTTTGTAAAATTCAACCGAGTCACAGTTCCTGTGAAGAAGGAATATCTTGGTAGGCTTTTATTTGGGATAAAGAGATGATGAAAAGTTCTTTAGTGGAAGAAAGGAAGCAAGAGAATGGTGGAGAAGAACAGAGGAACAAACAGAGAAAGAGTTGTGCATGGCCTCCAGGACAAGGGCATCAAGTTTAACCATGAAACGATAGAGGAAAATAACTAAAATACCCTTTAAAAGGTTAAGAAGGTTATTATATATAGATAATTAACATTAGCGCTCTCATTGAAGTAGCAAAATTTTATGAAGAAGCTTTCAATCAGGGGATGTGATTGAATCCTTGGATCATCTTTAAGTGTCAACAGTGTCTTTGTCCACATGACACAACCCTTTTTAATCTGCAAAAAAAGTGAAATGTTATTGATTTTCTCCCCCTCTCAGTTTTTCAGGTTCATTTCTGCTGAAGATCTTTGTAGCAGAGACTCTACCTTACTAGAGAGTATCTTGCCGTCCATACCTAGCCTCACTCTCATTTGCTCTGCTGGTCAACACTGTAATGCAAGTCAGAGGAGTAGCGACCTGTGTGTGTACTTGAATTGAGTGTATCATATATTGTGCTACAAAATGAGCACTCAGTGGCTTGCTTTGCTTTCCATCATTCTCTAGCAGCTTATCCATAGATGCGCAATTCTAGATACAGTAAAGGAGTAAGGGAAATATGAAGACTTGGTACATTTCCTATAGTCTTTTATATCCTTTTTAGCTCATCTGTCTGTCTCTACGGACAGCATTTGAAAAATTACCATAACCTTTTTTCACAGTACTTGGGTTTGTTTCCATCTGTAGAAGCACTGGTTTACACAGTCCCTGAAGCCTTACTCCTATTTATGCAAATTTACCTCAACTGTTGTGATGTAAATCTTTCTTCAGTGCAGTAAAAAAGATAGGAAGCTGATGAAATTTAATAATAAGCCAGAAGAACCAATGGTTACTTACCCATGTCAGTTCCCTGGTGCCATTCCCTGCACAGACAAAAGTGCTGGGGATTAGTGGAATGACAGAAATCCTCTGTGAACACCCGCAAGGCTTACTACATCATGGTATACTGCAGTGCCTTCTACTTGTAACAGCACTGACCACTGTTAAAGCTCCACCATTAAATCTATGTCAAATACACAAGACTTTTGGAATAAATGTCCAGCTTCTTGAGGTCATAAGGTTTGTACTCGCACAGTCTATCAGAGGCACGATGGAAGCACCCACAGGCTTATCAAACCTCTGCCAAATATACCTATCTCAAAATGATGTCCTAACACAGAACCTCTCCTGTTGACTCATTGTTCTAAGTTTCTCTCCATAAATGCCACCCTAATTTTTATTTACCTTTGACTTCATAGCTTATGGAAGTTCACCCATTTTCTAGTGGCCTTCGAAGTTTCTTTGGGTGGAGGTTATTTTTACTGAATTAATATATTTTCCATGTCATATTTAGCTATAGTTAAAATACCCACTGCATTCACTGCTTTTGTTCATATTCTTTCTTTACTAGAACAATATGCTTTGTCTCAGCTACTAATTAACCCATTCTGTCTCTACTTGGAAAAATCATATGTACGTTTCTGTGGGGATTAATTCTTCTGTGCTACCCATCTCCTCAATCTTTTGGAAATTTGCTGTAACAGGACAGATTTACCTACCTATAGCAAATCATGTCTTCTGCAAATACCTTATTCTATAAAACCAAGGCTTGTAACAAGAAGCAATGTGATTTATTAGTCAAGTGATGTAGTCAGTCAAAAAACCCACAAAAGTTCTTCGGCATATAAACTCTTCTTCACATCTAAAATTGAATCAACATACTCCAAGCAAAGTACAGAAATTGTTCTCAGTTCAATTTCATTACTGTTAATCACTGTGACTGTCTGGGAGAAAAGGATAGTTAACATCTGTGAAGCTGAGGGAGTTGCTACCAAGGATAGAGGTGATAAGGTCTCTGCTGGGTAGAGAGAGGGACAGATTATTATCCCCTGTAGAGTCATGAAGGTTAGCAGAGGAGATACTGTGAAGAAAATCATACAGTGTGAGATTAACCAGCCTTCTTACTGAGCTCTTGATTTTATGACTTTTAGTATCCAGCAGAATAATAAACATTATATCTAGGCTCATTTTCTGAAGGTTTACAGATACCATGAGTGACTGCTACTACTTTGAGTTGGAGGAAAGCTGACGAAAACAGATTCTTGATTTCTAGTGAGGAGACCTTTAAAAGTATACAGTCTGAGCTCCTTCATCAGCATTGAGGCTCTAGTGTCTATAAATAATTTCTTATGTAAAAGCATACCAATGTGCATGCTACACTTCGTCACACAGACCCCTACCACCTGATTCGCATATTAGAAAAAGGTAACAGAAGTCACTCAAACCTGGAAGAAGGACAGAGGAGGCACAGCCTTCTGAAGGAGGGATTTTGTGTGGGCTGATTACAAAACCTAACGAATGGTGGTAGATTCATATTTATGGCCATGCAGCCATCCAGAGGTACCAAGTCTGGAAAGCCAAGACAACTTTCAAAAACTTAGGATTCCAGAGAGCCTCCATCTGTTCTAGTAGGTCAACAGTTTCACGGAGACCTAAAAATACAAGAAATTAGAATGGAAAGGTTTATTTCAGTTCTATTTCATATGAACATTATTGCTTGGATACTCTCAACACACTAAGAAATATTTCACATGCAGCATTTTATGACACTTAAGAAAGCAGCTCAGTGAACAACTGCCTGTATCTCACCACAATGTCAATTTATTTTCTATGCTGTTATTGCAGGTGATTATGTAGTCATGACTATATACTTCGACTTAAGTAGAAGAATGGGATACTTCACCATTCAAACATACATTCCCTGTATATTAACAGTTGTTCTTTCCTGGGTATCCTTTTGGATTAAAAAAGATGCCACACCAGCAAGAACAGCATTAGGTAAGTTGCTAATAATTCCTTTCTCTGCTCTCTTCATGTAGTTCCTGCACTATCATTTGAAAATGTCAGCTTCCTTTCAAAGAGACCACAAGATATATGCTTTGGATTAATGCTACTGTGTCTTGCAGACCCAAATCTATTTATCATTGAAGCCTTTGGTTTTCTGCCTTTAAAAGGGTAATTAAAAGAAAACTACCCTGGCCCTTTGGAATGACACTACCACATATTTTGCATAATAGTCAAGAATTAACGGTTGTCTCCTTGTTCTCAGTATGATATTTCAGTGACATTTTTGAAGAATAACTTAATTGCACTGCTGGCTTCCTTCTCTTTTGAAACTCTTTCCCAACAGGAAATAATGTCCTACATATACTAAAAACTGTGGGATATAATAGCATTAACTCATTCAAAGTATTTTAAACTTGTGGACTTTAAGTTAAGCTCTACTCTAGATGTATAGATGCTTTTCAAAGGTTGTGGAGATTTATTCTGAGAAAGGTTTTTCAGCAGGTCATTTATGTCAAGACCATTCTGTGCATTTTGGCATTGTGCTTTAGAATATAGTGAGAAACTTTGACCATTTATTCTTATGTCTATGTGAAAACCTGCAGGTTTGCAAGTGTCTAGGGCATAGGGCTGTATAACAACAGCCAGTTATAGGTGTACATCAGAACTGAAAGAAAAACATTTTAGGCCAAACTGAGGTTGCCAGAGCTGCAAATAACTAATTTATTCAGAAGTCTACTAGCCTCGGAAAAAATGGGAGGCTGTGTCAAGGTTTATATGTCTGTTTTCAATAATAGTTGTTACCATTGCCAGCTATTCACTGCTTCCTCCTGACAGAGTTTCTCACCACCTCCATTTAACCAGCTGCACCCTCTAAGTCATTTAAACACAAAACAACAAATTATTAAAAACTGATCTGCCTGATTTTTTGGACAGAAAACACTTTTTGGACAAGAAACATTTGTAAAAGCAACTGAATCCCCAGGTTTGAGATGGAGACACTGCTGCAAGGAAGTACAAGTACAAGGGCTCCATATAGGCTGAGCTTTCCCAGAGATTGCTCCTCAAGGCCTGCTCTGTGACAACAGGCCTTCATTCAAACCACAGGATAGGAAAGGCCATTTGTACGAACCTTCACTCCCCTAAATCAAGGGCTATCAGTACTTCTCATCCCTGTCTACCCAAAAAACTAAGCATTTACCAGAAATGGTTGTTACTTTTTATGGGAATTCATGTCTGTTAGCTCTCTTCTGAACACCAAAACATATAGGTACTGTACTTGATCTCAGGAGAAAGGCAACCTATTCAACAGTGCAGCCTTTATACAGTACTTCAGAATGACTTATCCTGTTTCTGTCTGTTCCTCTCCTGCAGAAATAAATCTGAGCAGCCATCAATTTTAAGAGTGCTCTAGTTTCTAGCCTAACCCCCTGAAGGATCTGACAGGAAAAATGAAAAAGGAGCACTAAAGAGATTTTGAAGCCCATTCACTTTGAATGAGATTTTAGCTGCTAAGTCCCTTGAACTGTTCCAGAAGTCTGATCCCACTTTCTATGTCTTTTACTTATGCAAAAAGCATATGGTCATCTATTCAAGGTGTACTAATGCCTAGGATAAAACCCTTTTTCCTCCTAGAACTTCTATGATTCAATAGCTTATTAACTTTCAGCTGAATGACAGAAGAATTACATTACCAAAAATATCCTCTAGGAATAACTCCCTCACTAGCCATAGCTTTATTTAAGCAATAAAAATGTACGCCGGCCATTCCTGCTGTCAGTCCTTAGGCATCTTTCTAGGGAGACATTGTATGAGTTTTAAATCTTGGTGAGTGACAAGGGACATTTTTCAAGCCAAGAGCAAGTCAGTGATATGGAGCTATAGTAGCAGGATCAATAGTAAATCTCGGAGAACTTATAATAGGACAACTGCAAGCAGACAACACTGGTTCACTTTTTACAGATGATTCTGTATTAAAACACATTTCGCATGAGGTCAGCACAAGACTGTAATCTGCAGGATTTTCTGAAGTTTGTAAAACTAACAGCCATATCCATGTGTTTTGCCAATAGAAGACGGGGGGAGAGGGGAATCAGTGCAAAAGATACAGACAACTGGTCAAAGAAGTGTTTTACCTTAACTTAAAGCAATAAAATAATAAGTGAACTGATGCAGCAAACACAGCAAGCACAGAAAAGAACACGGTAATGCACCTAATCATTAGTATGTAAGGTTAGCGATAGTGATTAAGAAAGATACATCACCAGTTGCCTCAATACTCTACCATCATCCAGATCCACAGTCTCTGGGGAGCCCTGGTTGCAGCAAGGATCTGGAGAGCCTTTCCCAGCAACTGGGAGGTCCTGCACAGTGTGTCCACTCGTAGGTGAGGTCTGCAAAGTCACTGCAAGAGGATCCAGCTTTCATGAAGTTAAATAAACAAGTCCAAGGGATGGTTAGGCAGAACACCTGATTTCTCATCCTTGAATTGTTTATACTTAGGACCTGGCCAGAGTCTCAGGCTCAATCAAACAAGATTTTTGTCTTGGCCATCTAGTGATTTATATGTACTTTACGCTAGAAGATAGATAATATTGGTGTGAGTTTACAAAGGATATGCACAACATCACAACTGTGTTTATCTGAAGGTCAATTCCAATTTGAGGCCTCAATTACCAGGCTCGAAGGCCTTGAAACTGGGGCCTTCGCTTATCACCCTATGGCATCTTGTGGGTCCAGTTTGCTGACATTATTTTCTGAGAAAGGAATATTCAATACTTATTCCCCTCATATGAGTGCCGAAGTGCTCTGGAAACGTGATGGAACCTAAGAGTTATTCTGTAACCCCCTCCACCTCCAGAACTGTGTGAAGACAGCCCAAAAGTGAGGACAGGGTAGCTGTGTGATTGCCTTTTCCTGGATGTGCACACTTTCCTCTGGTGGCCAGAAAACCAAACAATAGGCATTTAGCATTCTTTCCTGCTGAACAACTTTCTTCTTAAATTGAATGGCTCGGCAGAGAAGGGAAGATTGTCCATGGCCTTTTTAAACTAAGAGTTCAAAGTCCCATGCGTGTGCAGAGAGTGTCACAGCAACCATTTGAGTTATCTTTCATAATGCTTAATTTTTACCAGAGAAGTGAGAAAAGGTGTCTAACAGTTTGCATTACTGATTTTCTGGAGGCAGCATTCGTACTCTGTCCCTGAGGGAAGTTCCCCACACCACAAAGCTCAGTTTTTCAATTAATTAGATTCAGACATAGGTTAGAGCACTGATCGTGACAATGTCACTCTCCCTGCCTCACCCCCATAGCCAGCAGGAAGTTCAGAGAAAAAGTGTGTTCATATATTGAGGTCATGAATTTGAAGACCGTGAAAGCGAGATGTTCCAAGGCTATATTCAATGACTTTAATTGCTAACTCCTAAAACTCTGATAGAAAATTAAACTGCTGGGATAAAATACAACTTTTTTATGAATAAAGTTAAATGACTGGAAAATAGTATGTATGTGGGTCACCTCTTTTTGTGCACAGAGTCCTGTTACTCCCAAATTTCAAATGGCCTCTTGACTCGTGGGATGCAGTAAGCAGATGTTCCCAGCTTACTGTAGGTGTGCCTGTAAAATGCAGGCTATAAATCTATCTGAGCAACACACATCCACATTTGGAGGGTGACACGTGGTAAAATTGTGAGTAATACAGCCAAAGGCAAACCACTGAAATTATCCTGCTAATTAGTTGAAATGAATTGCAGACTCAGTGCACCAAAACTGCCCTGAGTATAACTGCATTAATGTGAAGGACTAGCATCAGGGAAACATTTCACTCTCTCAAATTAATGAGTAATTTCCTAAGCTATTGGCAGCTACTCAGGGTTACATGAAGGACGGGTTTTACCCCTTTCTGGATAACTCTTAAGTAATAAGCTATTTCTGTGCTGGAAAAACTAAATGCAATCAGAGGTATTTGGCTGAGGGAAAAAATGGAGCCATAATCATCCTTTCAGCAGCACTGTCCAGAGGCATCAAAGTGATGCCTCTTAAAAAAACTTGGCATCATAACCCCTTTCTAACATGCTTTTTGAGGAACTGAGGCCAAGAGTGTTGATGTGACACACTCCAGGTTACCAGAAGAGTCGGTGGGAAAATGGAAATAGAATTCAACTGTGGGATGAAAACTGTTTTGTGCTCTCCAGTAACACTGTTCTCTATTCAGAGGGGGCAAAAAATGACTTTCTGCTGTTTCTACCTGCCTCTAGTAATCAAAATGATCTTCTCCCAATGTTCACAGTCAAGAGGAGTCAGCAAGTGTCTGAAGAAAAGTTATGATCTGGAAAATAAGAGGTTGTTTTTCTTCAGGATGAAGGGAATTAAGTGAAACTGAAGCTTTCATCTGAGCTTCCCCCTGCTTTTTTTAAAATGGGTATAAATGTGTAATTTGACTAGGCAGTTACTATACAGCAACTTCAAACTGCAGCTTAAAAAAATACACTGAGTATCAAGGCCAGCAATGTGTTGATATAAAAGAAGTTACGTATGATGTTTAATAAAAAATGAACATTGCTCACCTTGTCATTCTGTCTTAAGCTCATTCCCTAGGAAACAAAAAAAAAAAAAACAAGTACTCAAAACAGGTGCCAGACCAGAAAGATGAAGAAATGAAGTTTATAAACAAGTGATAACCTGGGTACACCTTTTCCCACAGGAAAACAAGAAAAATTGAGCCTCCCTAACCAAATAGTTTCTAACACTCCTGCTACCTCGCTTGGAATACCACTGCATGCTAAGCAGCTTTCAGACAACAATTATCTTAAATAACAATTTATACTAGTAATCTAAAAGTTGAACTTTTCTCATGCATTTTGTATACCTACGTCACTGATATACCAGACAATCCTTTTTGATTTGTCAAATAGCATCTTTGGTATGGAATTTACTCAGAGAATATAAACGTCACAAAAGTGGTATTTATACACAAACATATGCTCCTGCTCACAGCTGCCTACCTGAAAATTTTGAAGCCAGGTTACTTCAAAGCTGTCCCTGGCTGGTATTAGAAATAGTTCCAAAGCACTGCAAATTTCAATAACAGATGCAAAGCTCACTTTACAGTAGTGGTGTCTCCAAAGTGAGAGACTCAACAATTTCATCCAACAAAAAGTTTATTGCATTTGAAATCACTCAACAAACTGAGTTTTCTTAGCATGATAGATAAAATGAGCTAAGGGTATGGAATTTAGGTATTCTCTTCTGAAATTATGGGTGTTGCATTTTATTCATATGTGCATATCTGCCTATTCCTATACAATTCCTGTACAATTGTATAGGAATATAAAACTCTATCATCTTGTGCACTTTTTTCTCTTTGCTCTCTGTATGTGTCCTCATAAAATTCAATATTTCAAAACTTGTGACTACATGTCAGATATGAAATTGATAGACTAGAGAGAACTTTTATTATTTCAAAATCTCATTCTTTGTTTATGGTCTGAGCTGGAATCCAAGTCTAAGCCTCAACTTAAATGAAGAATGATTCTTTTATATTGGATGTCATGTCATGAAAATATTTTATATAAATAATAGAAATAAAAACCTGTTTGTTTTACCTTTGGATGTTTCCACCTACATGCTCAGCCTCATGCCCTTTATATAATATGAAATGTGACATATAATCCAGCAAGTATGATGATTTGTGATAATCTCAAGCTTTCCTTTTCCCAAGGTTTTGTATTCTGATAGCAAAACATGACTCATTGTCAAGGTGATTGAGGATGAACACTAATAGTTTCACAAGAAAAATAATATTATTCCATTGCTGTGTCTTTAAATTTAGTGGAACCTATTTTGCTTCAGTCATCTAAAATCAGTCTGTAGTCACCCAAAATTCCATGATCCTGCATCAGTGAGGTGTAGACAACACAATTTACTGAACTGATTTTGCTTAGTTCTGAGCTAGAGCTTCAAGGTTTTCAGTCTTGAGCATGATTCAGGTGGGATTTCACATTCAGGCTTAAGAAACTCATGTAGGACTCAAGCTTGAGTTGAGGACTTCTATCCTTAAGCACAGAGGCCAATGGCTATTTTTTCTTTCACTTCTCTGCCTTCCTTTCCATAGTCATTTTGGCAGCTGGTCGTCGTTACAGATACCTGCACACTACTTTGTCATAAATAATACGAAGTTATACCCCAATTTCACTAAAAATAGAGGGAAAATAGTACATTATTAATACGGCATTCCAAAGAAAAATTGCAGACTTTTCCAAAACGTCTTCTGAGTTTTACCAGCTTTTTTTCCCATTCACTTCTTCGTTTGTTTTTGTTTTTTTTTTTTACCTTTTAATAGAAGAAGTATCCTAAGTACTCTGAGATATTATCATGGGATAAGAGGGAGATGAGAACTTGCACTTGTGTCCAGGTAAAAAACACACTATTTATTATGTTGGAATATAAAGACTATAGATTTTGAGGAATTTTTTGAAAGCAATAAAATAGCTGAGAGCTGATGCATGTAAATATGGCACTGCAAAGGATAGATTTATGTTAGAAAACCAAATGGAGGTTAGAAAGTATTAAAGAACTTCATTTCACATTGTAGAGTTTGAATGCAGTTCTTCTGAAGTTAGTGCCTTGAAGGCCTGAGACATGGTCATACAGAAAGACAAAGTAGTTTATAGCTAGTAAGTGTCAAATCAAGGCTAGTGAACCAACACCTTTTGCAGCTGGACATCTTTGCAGTTGGCTACTGTGATGAATGCATGGAATTTGTCTCTGGAGCTTTGAAAAGGATCACCTAGCTACAGAGCTGTTGTTGAGGGATTGGGAGAGGTTACTGGATCATGGCAGCCACATTGGGTTGTGTTTTTTCTGCAACGTGTTTTTCTTTTTTGTGTTTCTATTTGTTATTTGTTGTAAGTGAACATCCGGGCCCACACAATATTCTGCATTTTGGCTCTCCCAGAGACTTCCTGGTGGTTTGAGTGGGGTGGCTTATTCTTGTGAACTGTTGTAGTTTCTATCAAGTGCTAAAAATCAGAGGTGGGCATTCTTTTGCGAAGAGAAAGTAGTCAAAAGTAATACACATGTACTTCTTTCTCTCCAGAGTGCCATTTGTGGGAAGTAATTTTACTATAAGGCATAATTTAAATTATCCCCTGCCATTTCAAACACTGTGTACCATTGCAAAATAACACTTTAACTATAAAAAGAAAGATTACCTTACAGTTATGTCATTTTTAGAGCAGGCTCTCTCTTGAGACTTATTTGAGTGAAAGCTTTATTTTTCTTTCCAAGTCATTGAGGAGTTTTATTTTTTCCTATCAGAAGGCTTGCAGTTCAAAACAAATGATTAAATGCATCAGTCCAAAGTGGGAATGAAAAGACATCTATTGCTGTGGAATGAACACAAATGATATGAATTACCCCAGCAGTCAAATAACTGACACCCCATAGACTTCATTCTAATCCTGGTTTTATTGTTTCAGGATATTTCATTCTAAGTAATCTTGATTATATTCATTATTACTATATCAATCTAAGATATGATGCTTTGTAAGATAATTGAAAAGGCTATTTCCATTAAGGTTGCATCTGGAGTTCGTATGAGAGTCTGTTTTCCCTTACTCAGAAAGAAAATAACAGTGGAGCACTCCCAAGGAAGCAGCAATGTGAAAATGTGTTTTCAAAATTCATAATCAGACCTTTGCAGCTAAAGTTCTTTTCTTTTTTCTCCTTTTTATTTTGAGCACAAGATTTTTCACAAGAACAGTATTGCTGTGAAAAGCACAATGTTTCCTTCTATATTTTCTAGGGGTTTTGTTTTGTTTGTTTATATTAATTGTTCTGGGTTCCATATCTTTAGCTTTTATACTTTTCTTAAAAAATGTTTAAGGAGATGAGGAAAAGCATACTGAGTGGCATGGCAACCTTGGTTTTGAAAAGACAAATGTAAACAGCTGGGGAAATCTTTGTTTATTCAATGCTTCTGGCTCTACTGTTGTTATTTTTCATTATTTTTTATACTACTAGATAAATCTAATGAGTTTCTTTTGATTATTTGGGTAGACTTTGGCCCTCTGATGTGCACTTTAGCTTCCAAAGATTTTTCTATGACTGCAGAAATGATGCTGTGTAAAATTAAATCCAGTTTTTCTCTTCAGGCATTACTACAGTATTGACCATGACAACTTTGAGCACCATTGCAAGAAAGTCATTACCTCGTGTTTCCTATGTCACCGCTATGGATTTGTTTGTGACTGTATGCTTTCTATTTGTATTTGCTGCTCTGATGGAGTATGCAACCCTCAACTACTACTCCAGTTGCAGGAAACCAAACTGTACTAAGAAGAAAAAGTCGGTAAGATGAGAGTGTTTTAGTTTATTTTCAAGACTGTGCCTCAGAGGGCAGAGACTCATTCAGTGACATCTTGTAATCTCCTGATACTCCACTCTTCGCAGCTTTTCACAATTCATGGTGTGTTTTGTCCTGAAAGATGATGTAAGGTAGTTACCTGGAGGTCTGTTCCCAGCAGAAGCAACCTGCTGACAGAAGCTCTGCCCATGTGTCTTTTGTCCTCCTGCTACTTTGCTAGTAGTCACAAAGGACATCACTGAAACAGGCTTCGTGGCTTGTTATACAATCCTATACACATCAATGTATATTCAAATACATCCACTATCTCGTGTCTTCACAGGTCTAGAAATATTTATGAACTTTAAAAACGAGATTTCATTCTTTATGTTGGAAACCAGCAATTGCTTTTAGCCCAATGCACAAAAGCTCCTACATACAAAACGGAGGAGGGCACTTACAAAGGATTTATACATGGTTACATTTTTGGACAAAAAGACCCTTCCAAGAGTAATACACACAAACTTTTTACATGTAGTCATTTAAAACAAGAATCCAAAGTCAAATAGAAGAAATGTGGAGGAGGAAACTGAAGAAAAAGAAGGCTAAATACAAGGAATAATAGATCAGGAGGTAGAAGAGGATTGAAACAAAAGCTATAGAAAGTGATTGAATGAAGAACTAATGGAGGAAAAGATTTAGCTAATATGGAATTAGAGAAAGCCTAGAAACCCATAAACTTAGTCAATGAAAACTCCATTAAACCTCTAATAGCTATTTGTAAAAATGCATTGCACAAGAAAGGCAAAAGAAGAGTGTTACCAAAATAAATTTATGAGACAATCAAAATGAACTTGCTAATGATCAAACTGAAATTGCTATCCTATAGAGAGACTGAATGAAAAAGTCATTAGTATCTTTGTGAGAAGGATGTACTTCTAGATGTGAAAGAAGACGAGGGAAAACATGCAACATTGATGGTATTTAAGTTAACACATGAAGAAATCCTTAGTCAGCTATTGTTTGCTAAATTACAAAAAAAGAAAAAAGAAAAAAAAGGTTGCATAAGGACTCAAAGTGGATGGAAACTAGTTGCACCCCCTCTTGGGGTTTCATGCAGTTTTAAAGAGTGCAGAATATCACACTAAATGAATTGAATGCTCAGTATGAAGTTTTATGGAGAAATGCACTTAAAGGTTTTAAGAAATGGTATTGAACATTAAATGCATATGAAGCAATAATTATGTTTTTTTTCTGAATAATTTTTTTGTTATCTTTGTTTAAGCTACCTGATGTCAGTTTTGGTCATGTGATGGTAAGTAGACTATTTTGTTCTCTGATAACAATGGCAGCTTGAATGTATGGTTGACATTTATTTGCAATAATTCCTGGGAAAGCTGTAATGCTATGTCATGCTTTACCCTGACTTCACTATAAATACTGTTTTGCTTTTTTGTTAAAAGGTCAGATTGTTTTTGGCTGTGGTAGAGGAACGTAGCTGCCTCTTTCTCTAAGAATTTATCAAATGATTTTGAAGGGAGAAGGGTCAAGTAGAAATGTTGTGTGCTATTTTTACCTAGGAATTTTGTCTGTCTGCTTTATGTAATACTACACTTTTTCATTACGTTTTAATAAAAAGTAATAAGCACAAGTCCTATCATAAACGTATATGGAGTTTTAACTAATGAGTTTTGAAGAACATAATTCATTTATGTATACCTGTAAAATCTTTAGCAAACTTTCAGATGGATTTTCAAATAATTTAGACACAGTTAGAAGTGTGTTAAAGCTGTATCTATAAATAGAACTAATTTTATTCCCCAAATTTCCAGATAAAAGTATTTGATTAAGTACAGCTGTAATAAAGTTTAAACAGAGCACCCAATTGTCTCTAATTTGTGTGAAATCTGAAACTGTAATACATACCATAATATACATATATATAAAGGACACAGAGGATCAGTTCATCAGCTAGTTGGATGATCTTCCCAGCTATCGAATACAAACAAGAACAAGGATAGAACTAAAAAACTACATTCACATTTCTTCATTTTTTGTATGCCGAAGTGTATAATTTACAAATATTAGCTCTATGGTACTAGTTTACCTTCTACAAAAAATGTTATATGCTTTATAATTGTTTTTGAATAAGTTCACTGATGCATTTAAAGAGCTCATAGCATTGAAAATCTTCATGTTGACAATGAATGTCTTATAGGAGGTATTGCACTTGTATACTTCCTGCTGCTGTCATTCCTTGGAAAGAATTTTCTTAAAGTTCTAGTCAATAAGGCACATTGAGTGGTTAGTGGCAGTTTTGTTTTTGCAATTAAAAACAAAAAAAGAAATACAATTAAAATGCTACTAGGACTCATTACTCTTACACCTAGTCAGTCTGATCTGCTTCGAATTTACCTGCAGCTTTTCCAAGTTTTTTACTCTCTCTTTTCCTAATGTTAAGACATTAGGAATGTCCTAATGTTTCTAATATTGAGGAGGAGTTTAAGTGTCAAAAATTTGCATGTTCAAATTACTACAGAAGCTGTATGACATAAGTCTCTTACTCTCAGGATATCTGTTTTTGCCAGCCTTGTAGTAATGCCACCTAAAAGGTGAAAATTTAGTAATCTCAGTAAACATTAATTAATCTTAGTTCAGGTAATCCCACCTCTCATTTTATCAAGCTTGTTTTAACACAGCATCTGAAATGCCTTACCCAAGGCACCTGAAAAATGCCTTACCTTGGCATATCTCTCAGGTGGTGCTGAGATGGTGTCTGCTGTATGTATACTGCTCTCCTGCCAACCCCTGCTCAGCAGGACTCGCAGGACTTACAGGCTGGAGAAGAAGGCTCATTAAGTTCAACAAAGAGAAGTACAAAGTCTTGGGGAAGAACAACAGCAGGCATCAGTACGTGCTGGGGTCCACCCAGCCAGAAAGTAGCTTTGCAGAAAAGGGCCTTGGGGTTCTTGTTGACACCAAGTAGAACACACAATCACAGAATCATTTAGGTTGGAAAAAACCCTTAAGACCAAGTCCAACTATGAACCTAACAGCACCAAGTCCACCAAGTCTGCTAAGAAACCCCAGATCCCTTAGCCACTCCTCGTATGTTTTTTTAATCTAGTCCCTTTAGTGGCTTTGCTGCTGTTCTCTGTATGTGCTCTAGCAGCTCCATATCTTTCTGGTAGTGAGGGGCCGAAAGCTAAAAACAATATTCAGGGTCCAGTCTCACCAGTGCTAAGTACAGAGGGACAATCACTTCCCTTGTACTGCTGACCACACCATTTGTGATGCAGACCAGGATGCCATTGGCCTTCTTGGCAACTTTGGCACACTGCTAGCTCATTTCCAGCTGGCTATCAAACAGCATTTTAAAATCCTGTACTGAAATTGTAGCTATTTGTTGAGAAATGTATCTGTTTTTATAAATCGTGGTAAGTTTAAGAGGTAGCGAATGCAACTTATTTAACTTACCACTCCACAGCCTCTCTGGAAATTCATCTGATAAGGCATCCTTTGAGGGAAAGAAAGGTGGTCCCTGAATTTAGAATTCCTAATAGTGTTTAGATCTTATTCCCAGCTCATCTTTCATGTCTCCTGTAATTTTTCATGTGATTATTAATTGTGCAACATCCCTAAGAGTTTATCATATTGTTGGTTTCTTTTTCTCTCCTCAGAATTATTCTGTACTCGATATGAGACCACCAACTACGGTCATCACATTGAACAATGCCATGTATTGGCAAGAATTTGAAGAGGCATGTGTCTATGAATGTCTGGATGGGAAAGACTGTCAGAGTTTTTTCTGTTGTTATGAAGAATGTAAATCAGGCTCGTGGAGGAGAGGACGGATTCACATAGACATCTTAGAACTGGACTCTTACTCTAGGGTCTTTTTTCCTACATCCTTCCTGCTGTTTAACCTGGTCTACTGGGTTGGATACCTCTATCTTTAAAAGTTGCCTGTAGTGGTGAAGACTGCTGTGTTTTCACATTATGGAGGGATAGTGGAAGTGCAGAAGAAGCGAAGGACATGGTCAGATTCATCACAAATTATAAAGGCCACATTAATCACAGAGCCTGATGAAGAATTTTAATATTTAATTGCCTGAAAAGGAAAAACATGGAAGAATTCTCTCCTTACTGCTATTCATTTTAAGGAAAAGATTCTTTCAAAATTCAGCTGAATTTGTAGTGTAAGCGATGTTTATGAATAATTATTGCATATTATAATTCTTACTATTCTCCCTTGGCATAGAAGCTATACACAATTCAGGCAAAGGTTAAGTATGCCATTTTTGTTCTTCATTCTCATACTTTCTTCAAAATGCTACCATATCCCTGAGGCTCAGAGCAACATATGCTGGCATTAGCAAATAAGCTAAAGCCAATGAAACCACTTATTTGTATTTAAAGTTCCTTGAGCTATGTCTCACTGGTTCTGGGAAATATTTTCTGTATGATCTCCTTGCTATAGAGAAACCGCCAAAAGACAGTAATAAATGTCTCTGGTGGGATCAAAACAGGGAAGTTACTTTCTGCAAAGGTCTGGGATTCATGGAATTAGCCACTTTTAACTTGAGGTAAAAAGAACAGTAGTATTTTGATATAAATATAAACTTGCCTATCTCTGAGGCAGCTGTAGGCATAACTTCTACAGTTTTTCAAGCTTTTAACTGTATTTTTTATGACTGGTTAAACACAGGATGGTCGTTGATTTCTAAAGTACTTCTACTTGAAGCAGGACAAGATTCCTGCTTGTTTGTGTCATTGTAGCAGATCACAGTTGATAGGCCATGAGTAAAAATCACTATATAATAGCACTAGTAATATGTGACTTTCTTCAGATTGCAGTGTACTAAGAAGTGCTTGCATTCTTATGCATTCTTATTTTTTCTCTCTGTGCTATTTTACAAAATTAAAAAAAAACATGAGTGCCAAAGGACATTTTTTTTTCTTCCATAAAGTTAAATATTGCAGACGTTTTTGTTCCCTGGATCTGACCTGAAGAGTCAATACTTTTTTGAAAACTCAGCTATCACCCTTGGATTAAACATGGAATAGTGGCCACATGTAGCAAAGGTTGTTTTGATTTTTCCTGAACTATCAACTCCATTTTAGTCTAGAAACCTATTTTGTGTTTTTCAAACTTTTGACCATTAAAATCTTAAACTACTCATTTTTTTCAAAAATATTTTTGCATTGTTTAACTAAATTAATTCTACAGACTGTCTTGATAATTGTTATTAAGCAAACAAAACAGATTATGAAAGATAGATAGCAGTGACTTTTCACTATGCTTTTGATGGCAAATAGTTACAAATGGTTAAAGGTAAAACACACCTAAAAACTAATGTACTTTTTTTCTCTTCTGAAAGACTTGATACTTTTTTTCTCACCTCAAAAAAAAAAAAAAGTTTCTTCCACATAATATTTGAAAGAAAAGTGAAAGAAAAGAAAGAATAAAAGAATAGTAGATTTGATTGAAGAGCCTTTCCTTTTCTCATCAGAAGGAAAATCCTGAAAAGAAGCAGAAACTAATGCAATGGTAATTATAAAAGAACAGAAATACTGTCATGTTCTTTGGAACATCACTGTCTGTCATTGCTGTTTCTCCATTTCCAGTGAATTTTTAATTGAGAAAAATTACTAATAAGAAAGATAAATGCAGTTTGTCTTCTGTTTTTCACTTGTCTAAAGTATCAGAGACTAGAGCTGGATTTAGATGGGGGAGGGGAACTACTTGTCTAAAGACTGAGAACATTCAAATTAGAAAGAAAGAGAAGAAATATTTGTAGGCAAGCCTTATTTTTTTTTGCAAAACCTCTGATGACCTTCTCATTTTAAAATACATCTTGAAGCTTTTGATGACTCTCAGTAGCAAATTACTCTGTAGAACTATTACTCTGTAAACCTCTGTGTCCTGCCTTGAAAGTGTGGCTTTCGTTTAAGGATGAGAGTTATATTTTCAGTAGTGCTAGAAGGACATTGAACTGAATTTGAATATCCTGATCTTTAATTACAATTTAATCAACAACAGCCATCTGTTTTATAAAAATAATAGTAATGTCTGAAGCCTAAATAAGAGTTTGGGAGCAGTTATCCTTTGGGGGCCTGATCCTGCAAAACCCTTCCGCAGTCAGTTGATTTTAGTGGGAGTATTTACACAGATGACACACAGGGAGGGAGGTTTCACCGTTAAATCTTGGATAGATAAAGTGAGGCTTACTTATCAATTGTATAGCTGAGTGACTGTTCCAGGAATAAGTGTGGAAGTGAAATGTTCTCATTTTTGCATGTACTTGTCATATACTTCTGCTCATGGCTGTCCACTTCAGCTAAAAGCACACTGTCCTGTCAGAGCATTACTTTAAAGACTAAGGCTAAGTCCATTTATTTTGCCTCTACTTTCTGACCACTTTCGTAAACAGAACTTGGAAGCTTATCACTCCGCTCTTCCATACACCAAGAAAGAATCAGCAGCCGCTATTGGTTTCCACTGCTATGCTGACAGCAAAGGACATATTCTACTTTGCAATATATTTTACTCTAGGGTTAGGTAAAAAAATTGATTGGTGGACATAAGCTGACAGAGTACATTCACCTGCTTTTTCCTACTTGCTTAGTTTACTCTCTCTACTTCACTGCTTTGAGCTTTGGCACCATCTGAGAAACTGCAGAAATCAGAGAAGATAAGTTTTCTAGGTTCTGCATCATTCAAAATGCACTTGTTGTAAACACCTAGACAATGTTGTCTGCATACATCTGTATACCATACCATCCTGTAGTAGTAAGGAATATCCTCATTAACTTCCAGATATTCTTTTGCTTCCTTCGCAAATTGAAAAAGATTTACATTTCTGTGCACTGTCCCACAAGAAATATAAGAAATACCTTTTAGCCTTTTAAAATGTTTTCTTATCAGATGACTTCATATTCAAGACTTGCATTTATTCCGCTGCTTCTTTTTGTTGTTTAGTACTTATTTTCACTCTTCCAAGGCAGGGAATGGAACTCATTTGGATATGTATGTAAAACCACAAAATCAAGCCTCTTATTTCCCTCCCCTCAATTAAAAGTTGATGGACGTTGTTTTCTTGCACTAAGAGCAGCATTTTCAAGGCAATTAAGAATGTACTCAATTAGAGTTCTGTTTAATTCGCTCTTCTCAGTTCTTCTAGCCTTGATGTCTAACATACTGACATCACCTTCTTTTACAGGTGTTCTGACAAGAGTGTATAACAACTTACAGCCAGTTCATGCAGTCTCCATGCCTTGCAGTACTGTGGAACTGAGGTACTTCACGCAATTTTAGTGTAACTTTCTAGAACTACACCTGTAGATCAAAACACCTTAGGCACTTTGTCAGCCTTTTTTTCTCTTTCAGATACTCCTTCCCTCCTTCATCAACACTCACTGGTACATTGGGTCAATAAAAATGATTTAAAATTACAGCTGGAAGAATCCCAACATCTAGGACTGTCTTCATGGAGACAGTGACAAATAGTGAAGCAAAATCAGGAGGAGAAGATTGCTTTCCATTGCTGTGCATTTATGTGACCCACTCTTCTTATTTGGTTCTTTCCACCACCTACCCCCAACTAACGCCAAATCAACCACCTGGTGGATTGCACATTCATCAGCTAGAACAGTAGTGACACGTGAGCCTTTAGATGATAGGAAATGACATTTCTGGAACTGGAAGCATCCTTCCATGTATCTCAGATAGATATCTCAAACATTCTACAGCTCTAATGTGTCTCAGAGCCTAGAGCTTCATGTTGCTGAATGAATTTATCACAACTCACCTTCTCTGATCTTTTCATGACCTGGGAAAGGACGCTTACCTCCTTTTTACACCAAACTTTACCATACATCTAGAAAGATGACTGACCTGCCCATTCTTCAAGTGCAAGACAGCACTGGAAAGACCCCAGTTGCTGTACTGCTGATTGTGGGTAGCAAGCTTGTAAATGTTTTAAGACAGATTTCATCAGCCTCACAGTCTGGACAGTTGGTGTTACCTTCTAAACTGTAAAACAAAACACCCACGGCAACTTGTAGAGGCTGTCCATAACTCGTTGTACTTCTCCCATTGGCTGCTTTTTCTGAATTTCCATACAGCACAAAGAAAAGGCAAACTGGGTCCGATGATCTTTGCTGCTCGCTTCAGTGATTTTTTCAAGGTATATTGTTCTCATTGCTTACGGTGAAATCTTTGTGCCTCTCACATCAGTGCCTTTAGCATTTCTCAGTATTGAAGGATATACTATTCCTGGTCTGTCAATCAGAGAGAGAGCCAGTGACCTTACTGGATTTCTTCCTGAGCATCACTCAGTGCTGTGATCACTGTTCTAGATGTCATCAACTTACACACTGAGAATTTGGCTGTTTTTTCTGTGTTTCTTAAGCAGTCTGTAGGTTCCTCAATTCCTAAGTAGCAAGAAAACTGCAGTGGGATTTCATCAGTTAAGCCAGAATCCTTTCTTCTTCACTCAGCAGCTTCATTCCACCTGAAAGGCGCTGAGCATAAACGCTCAGGGCTGATGTTTAACTCATCTAGGTCACTTCCTAGAAGACTGTTTAAAACAGGCAAAAACCAAAGCATCTACTGGAAAGGTATTTCCTGGCTGAAAGGTGTGATTCTTTTTTTTTTTTCTTTATTTTTGGTTCACTTTAAATCCTTTCTTCTTCCCTTCCTTTCCTTCTCTCCCTTTCTTCATCACTGACAGTTTCTTTGCTATTGTGTCCAGAAGCTGCAAACTATTGTTTTAGGCATCTCCATGATTTGCTTTTGAGAGTCCTTGTGTTCCAGTAATGCAGGCCGTGGAGAATGTGCAGAGGGAACCAGTTGCTCAAGACACAAACTTTCTCCCAGCTAATGCTGGGCAAATGTAGTGATATTTGTCATCAATAGATGTGGGAGGGCTCAGCACAATTCTGCCACTGAACTCTTTGTAGACTTCATTGCTTGTTTTCTTTCAAAGAGTGAAATAATTATTATGTACTTCTAGATTTAATGCTACTGAAAGAAAACAGTCATCAAACTGAAGAGTTTCAGAGAGATATAGCCATGGTCTATGACATTGGTTAAATGCTCGCTCTCCTTTATTAGGACAGAATGTACAGCCCTAACTGGAGATACTAACGTGCTCCAGCTCTCCAGTTAACATTTGCTAATTCAACCACTTCCCAGAAGACTGAAATTGTGCTAGTTTAGTATTTTATTCTAATACATTGAGCAAATTTCAAGGACAACATTGTAAAAGTATGTCTAATGCCAACAGTTTCTCATCCTCTTTTATTTTCTTTTAATTTCTACCTCTTATTTTTCTTCACTACTAGTAGTGAGTGCTGCTAACTGTTCACATCTAATTGTTCAGAGCAGAGCACAAAGAACAGAAGTTTATCAACTTCTACAAAATATTTACTGTATATTTCTATAAGATATTTGAGGAGAAGCCAATAGATTGAAACATTGATTCATGCACAGTAGTCACCCTACAATGTTCCTTCAGTAATGACTTACCACATTGCCATGCTGGCTCACCACAAGAGAAAACACAGAGGAACACAAGAGAAAAGAGTCTGAGAAGAGCATATGTCATTTATTTTCATACAAGGTCTGCTGAAAGCAGTGTGAAATAGTGCCACTGATCCACCCAGGCTCTATCACATCACAGCAAAAATATTCTAATTTCTAGCCTGTTCAGTTTGAAACTTTCACTTCCATAAATGAAAAAGCATAGTGTCATTAGTCTTAATAGCGTATTTATATATCTATTAGATTTTCAGCCCATTGTCTTCTTCAGGGGTTCCAGTACATACGTGAAAAATAAAGGCCTTCCTTCAAGACTCAGTGACCTTAATACTTCTGCCTTTTCTCTTGGGATTCTTTTTTTTTTCTGGAAAACAGAGAATCTATTTCTCTCCTATATAAGAGATAAACATTGTTCTAATCAATTCAATTTACCTAGTAGCTGTTCCTTTGAATGACTTTGGATTGTGACTGACTTGCAGCACTTGCCTAGTGTTTGCTCACATTCCTCAAGAGAGATTTCCAAGTTCTGTGATAATGTATTCCTTTCTATAAACTTTACTTTTTTTAGTTTTTCTCTTCTGTTGTGGGTCCTCAAGTCAGTATCTGGATGCATCTGGAGTCCTCAACGGTTTTCCCAGAATATATGTGAAATTAATCAATAAAATTCATCCAACTCTGTGCCTCGGAGTTGGACACTTGAGAATACTCTACTTTCTGTCAAAGCATGTGTTCTGATCTTCTAATCATTTGCTGCTTATGAAGGACAAAGTAAGACAACAGATGATGTGTGTTCATGTTTATTCATATGCCTGGAACAGGATTTCTCAAGGACTAAGCCAGGCAAACCAAGCAGCGATATTCAGTTATTTGCCAGGTATTCTTTTATATAAGTAGTGAAAGATACTAGCCATAGAAGCCACAACAGCCTGCGTGGTGTCATCAAAGCACTCAGCTTTACTTAGAGGCCTAAGCCAGCCTGCAGAGTTTCTTATAGGGGAACCCATGTGCACCCATTAGTAATTCCAACAGCCTCTTCATGGCACTTAATATTCTCTTAACGTTTCTTTACCTTCTTGCAGCTTTTGGCAGTGCTTGGGAGAGATGAAGCTGTATGGACACAATGTACTATAAAATACAAAGGATGAAATGCCCACAGTGAACTGGTGACTGCTTGTTATTGAGAATTTAAGTTTTAAAAGAGAAAGCCTCTGTGTCAATTTAAGTCAAAAACTTCCTCATCAATCAAACCACTTGACCAGAGGAAGGTTTTAGGTTAAAATATTCTTCTAAGCAAGCAAGAAGAGCTTTGGATCATGTTCTGGGTGGGCTGATAACCCATTAAGTGGTGTAAAAGCTTAGGGAGAACAGATCTGTAATTTATGTGCCTAAAGTGAGAGGTAAAAATTTCTAAATTTTACCTTAAATGAAAATGGATAAAGAGACTTACAATGACAACATATATGAAAAAATATTATGGATGAAGAAATGTGAAGGAGCATGCTCCAAGATACCATTCCATACAGACAGACCATGTGGGATCCTTAAAATGTGAGCTCTTGATAAATTAATGGAAAGTTGGTAAAATAACTGCATGCAACAAAATTTCATAGGCAGGCTAGGGAAGTAGGACGCTGCAAGAGTGTTCCAAAGGGAACAAAAGTTCACAATAACTTTACACAAAGCAATGCTCCTCTGAACAAAAGTGCAAATCTTGCGCAGAGGGATTGCAGTATCAGTTCCCCATATTCTCTTCTGTAGTTGTTAAGGAGTCCTGTGATTTTATTGTTATCCATGCTCATGTGCAGTACCTGCCCTAAGTAATGAGCTGACATAGTTGTCACAAGTAGGAACACTAGGCTGGAAGGTATCTGAGTCCAGCCTGTGGCTATCACAGGCAATCACCAATCACTTCATACAATCCTATTTTGAACTCTCAATTACTTTTCTCAAAACATTTTTTCCAACTAGACAACATACAGATATTTTATATTTCCAGGTGAGTATGATTTTAGGAAACACAAACTCTGACAAATTGAACTTTCTTATAGAACAAAAATAAAAATTTAAATTTCTAATATTCCTTCCTTCCTAAGTTTTTCTTAGGGGTGTGTGATTTCTTTGCTAGCAGTGCAGCTTGTGATGTCATAGTGAAAAGAAAGTACAATTATGTGCCCAATGTGCCTTGAATAATACAGGTAGCACTAGTACCAGTTCGTCATTCTAAGTTAGATAGCCATCCTAGTGATCCCCCAGACTGACCTAACCAGAAAAGTCAAACACCTGTGTGCTTCATCTCCTCAAGTTCTCAGACAATGACTTTGCCCTGTCAATCACATCCATTCCACTTTACTTTGTGTTAAGAAGTAGGGCTGTGCGTCTAGAATACTATTTATATTCGTATTTTGATCCCAACATTTGTATTTCTGGATACAAATAAATACACATTATCAGAAAATGCAAATATTGTGTGCATATATTGATGATTTTGTTTTCTTATGAAAGGTGAGAACTTAAAAAAAACAGACATCTGAAGATCTTCATAAAAGTAGACCCCTTCTTATTGGAGTTTTCTTGAAATGAATTTCAGAAAATTCTTCTAAAATATTTTCTACAATCAGTAAGAGCAGCCAGCAAACTAAAAGATTTGAAACTAAGTTTTACTCATAGGGCTAAGTGCTTAAAAATAAATACTTCATGATTTAATATCTGTGATCAAATTTGTTTTCAAACTTTCCCATCCAACTTTTTCATTTAACTGAAAGCTGATTCTTTGGATTTGCTTACACAATTAAATTTGCTGATAAACTTATACTCTGTGTTTCTACAAGTATAATTTCTTTGCCAGTCACTTACTGTTAAGTAAGAGTGTCCTATTGGTTTATTCTCTTGGAATGCAACTTAATTCCTGCCTCTGTAAATTCATTACAACAGAATTTCCAGTTCTCAGCCAACTCAGACTTTGAAATCCTTACTGCTTTTCGGGATTCCAGTCCATAGCAAAACTGTAGTTGACAGCTGCGCCACAGATAAAGCAGAAACTTCCCAGATTTCTCTGAAAGTGCACTACGGATTTTCCTGTCAGAGCTTGTTATGATTTATTTATCATCCTAACACTAAGGCATTTTTTCCACAAAACATTTTATTTCAAAAACAAGGAGTATACCTAATTCTTCCATAGTCTTTCAATAAACTTTCAGTAAGATATCTTTCTTTTCCCTTTAGTGGCTCCACTATTTTCAGACATTTGTTTGCTACGCAATTCATGTTTTACCTCCATTCAAGTTTTGATATGACTAGTTACTAGTACTGATCTACCTCCTCTTAAACAAACACAGATTCAGCACTTCACTTCTCTAACAATGGCTGGCACCTATTCCAACAGTGTTTGACATGCAGTAACCAAGTAGATGGGGTTATGGCCAAATACCCTGAATAACAGGTAGGCATGATTGTTGTCATGATTATATGCCTCCTACACACTAGCCCTTAAAGCATACAGTTGTCAGTGTGAACATAATGCCTACTGTTGTCCTTAGCAGAGCATAACTTGGAGCACAACCTGCATTCTTGCAGTCAGTCAGTAGGGCTGACAAAATGTAACTTGAGCACATCAGACTTTCTAAAGATTTAAGGTGCTCATCATGCCAAATTCAGAAGGATCTGATACATCTTCCAATTTAATAGCATTTCCTGCCCAGTAGGCTTGAGTGTGCAATAAAATAGTATGATGAATCATGCCAATAAGTTCTGCCTTTTTATATTACCCTCTGTCTCACCACCACAAATCTAGTTAAAACCTGAATTACTGCTTGGCGGTTTCAGTTAAAGTAAACCCAGTCTGTGAAATGGAAAATGAGCAAAGCTGAATATCAGAGAGCTATCCAGAAAATAAGGAACAAACAGAAAAGATATTTTCCTACTGACTGTCATTTAGAAGACCATTGTCAGTTAATAGCTGTAGTAAAATAACTCACATTTTTAAGGTTGGATTATAAATGGAAGGCATCTGCATAAGCAGTGCAAAATAAGTGACATACTAAAAGTTTCACATTGCAGCAATTTATGCCAGTGAGATCTTTTATTTATTAATTTGAATATTTGCTTATTTTTATTATTATTTATAATATATTCCTCCAAACTGTGAGAGAACTGGCTTTAAAAGAAGAAATTTTTCATGTAGGTAAAATTTGGACGAATAAGCCATCCTCTAGTACTGTACAACCACTGCTCATCATAGACACACATTTTCACATACTCATGGAGAGATTCTGCATCAGCTTTAGTTTCTAGGTTGTATGGGGTTGGATTGTTTTTATCGAGCAAATCTTAGTGTAACAGCATCACAATTCATAGTGGAGCTGGAAAGGTGCTCTTTGCTAAGGTGCAGGTAGGTTTTCTTGAGTCTTGTAATTGTCAGCTAAAGCTCCACCAATACCACAAAAATAAGAAGGCCGATCAAGAAAAAAGCAAACTCTTACCCTTCCTAGGTAAATAATGGAGTCCTTGCTATCCTGTGCAATTTTCCTTCTCTAGCTTCACTTTTATTTCCCTCCTAACCTCAGTAGCCCTGCCAAGTCTGATAGGGCAAAACATTGCTTCTTAGTATCTTCACAGCAGTGAATGCACTGCAGCCTGTGCCAGCCCTGGTATCACAGTCCTGGGTATATAATGACTTGGGAAAACAGCACTGAATCCTACAGAGCTTAGTGTGATGATCACCGGAAATTCATGAAGGAACAGACCCTAAGGCACACAGGAGCAGAGGCTAAGACAGCACATCCATAAGGCATCCTCAGTTCCATGAGCCATTAATATATTAGATTTTGCCAGAAAAGATTAGATCTGATACGTGTGTTGATCAGGACAATATAGAACCCTTTCTGCTTTCAGTAGAAACTGAATTGACAAAGTTCATAGTCAGCCCAAACTTTACCTCTTCAAAGCCCCAAGACATTCTGTTTTCAAATGTCTTTGACTATGAAATACTTTAAGGATAGTCATGCATTTTCTACTAAAGAAACTTGACAAATGTCGAGTCAAGTGTTTTGACCAATGTTTTTGATTGAATTCTCCAGTTGAAGCAATGACAGCTATAGAAGTTAAACACAAAATTCTCGACTCCCCCACTTTCTAGTGATAGTTGAAATATAAATGAAAGATGTAATATTTCTTAAGTGATTATGCACAGGATCTGATTCAGAATTCCCCCAAACCTCATAGAATTCATACCACATATATGCTGTCATCATTACAAATTGACATTGCAATGAACAGCATATCTCTGAATATTTGTCATTGAAATCCACTGAAATATTCAATGGTTCATTCCTGGACCTTAATCTGAGGATTAAACAAACAGAAACCTCATGGAGCTCAGTAAGGAAACATCTAATATTCTGTACTAGGAATGATAAAACCCATGTGTCCATACTGGTTTGCAACCAGCAAGCTGGGCAGTATGAAAAACTGCAGTATGAAAATACTGCAGCTGGCAGGTTGAATGTAAGAAACAGCTCATGCAGCTCTAAAATGGACTGTATTATGACTGTGTCCAGTAGATCAAAGGAACTTCTAATTGCCCTATACTCAGCACTGGTGAGGCCACACATGAAATAATGTATCTGATTCTGGCACATCCTCCCCAGCCACATGGTTAAGGGGGATACTGGGAAACTGGGGGGGACCTGCTAGGTGACTACGAAGATAGTTAGAGACCCAGAGCAGATGAACTGTAAGAAGCTGAGGAAAAGTGCTTATTTTGACTGATAAAAAGCAGGCTAAGGGTAGTCACAAACTACAACTACTGGAAGGATAGTTAAAAAAATGAGAGCTGTAAATATTCAGCCAGATAAGTAGTGAACAATGACATATCTAAAAGCAACAAGCAAGCCAATGTTGTTCATTCTCTGAGCAATTTCTCTTTTTATACAGCACATAAGCCATGTCAAGAATCACATTATGCTTTCCTAGCGAGACCTCTCAATGCCATCTGGAGGAATTTATTTTTTTAAGACTATGCAAAGTCCCAGTTTGAAAATGCCATTTATATCAGTGATTTTTTTTTTAATACATATTGCTGTCCCTTTTTTTTTTCAGTAAAACAAATTTATTTATTATACAACTTCTTAAAATAACTATCTCATATCATCTCAATCTTATTTTCTCCTTGCAAATTGGTAAATTGCACCATTTACATATTATGTTAAATAAAGGAAAATCCCTAGCTGCTTTAGTGGATACCTCACGTGCTACATTTCTACGCAAGTCCAGGCTGCAATAAGCAGAAGCATTAATTCTGAATAATGAAGTATGTGATTGAGTAATAGGTTCACTATTGCACAGCATTTATGTCGTGGTTCAACAGTGTATGTAAAATATAGGAAGATAGTTCAGTGTATGGAAACAAAGAAATTATCAAACAAACACAACAAAAATAAGCCTTTACAAAAATTTCCATTTTTAGCTCTTATTGTAATGTAATGTGTACTAGATGTTCCAAAGGCCTAACTGCAATCATTTCAGTAACTAGTGGATAACAGTTTTTTATATTTTTTTAACTCTTCTTATGTGTTACATGTACAAATAAAACAAATTGTATCTGTTTGTGTTTTGTAACTGATGTGCAGTGGACAGTTATATCCAAAAAGGTGAAAAAAAATGGGTTCCCTACAAAGTTCTTCTTGTAAGTTCCTTCCTCTTTGGCCACGTACAATGCCAGTTCACAAGTGGGGACTGTTTGGATAGGAAGGGTAAAGGACTGAGTTAGTGAGTACATTTCTACCTAATAGCCCTGGCCCAAGGGTTGCTGCTATGTCTGTGTTACGTGCCTACACTCATTTGTTTAATGGAGAAATTGAACCCCTTAGTTCTGTGGAACTAAACTAAACTAAAACTGATGATAACATGAAGATCTTTCCAGTACAGGAGATGATTTCATACATGTATGGAGAAACCTACCGTAACAGAGAATTCACCTACCGTAATAGAGATTTGTGTAAATCAAAGCAAGTAGTGTATGGCGTGCAGCTAGTTCTAGGCAGTGGGTGGTTTAGAGTTCATTCAAGGGAAGAGGGCACCTGGTATTCCAGGAAATATCAGGGTGGAGGATTGCTGGAACTAAGTCTCAGATGACACAGTGACAAGTGGCATCTACTTAAATTATCTGGTGTAGGATGTATCCTAAGGTGAGTTGAGTTCACAGCATAAGCTCATTTACACTGCATCTTTGAAAGCTGCTGAAATGTAGCGTAATCACAGAGCAGATTTCAATGCTTGCATAGAGATGACACTCTCAGAAATGCAAAAGCCAGAAAGCCTTAAATGGTTAGGCTCTCAGGTAATTTGTGAAGTGCTAGCAGCCTGTTCATGTTGGCATGCAGGACAGCAGGGAGCTGCCTAATACAGCTCTACGTAAGCATCTGGGAGTGCAATTCTCCCACGACCCAGGGTGCCGGGTAATAGAGAGCGATGCACCTGAGACAGAAAAGGGGGCCTTCAGATTTAAAGAGTGTTGAATATCCAGGACGTTAATAATCCTGGAAGGTAATCTGAATATTCAGAAGCTTTGCTCCCTATGCCATAGACCCACAGGTATCGCCACCACTTCTGCCCTCCTCCATCACCCAAAACCAAAACCCCACAACTATTTCAATAGTGTGAGAGGAACAGATTCATGAAATCCATGAGAATAGGACGCTTCCAAGCAATCTATTGCTTGAGTTGCTGAAGGTGGTTATTAGCCAAAAATAAATCCCTATTTCTATACTACAAGAGTCCAGTCGGATCAAATTTCAACGAAAAAAAAGTGAAATAAGAGCAGTAATATGCACAAAACAAAGTATATTTAACTGAATATGTAAGTAGATATAAATCTTGTAGACGCTTGTAGACACTAGCACTGAAGATAATCATCCAAATTCCCTTTACAGCTGATGGAGAGGCATAGACACATGGGATACAACTCATCTTAAAGCAGACATCTGAAATTGGAGTCATATAAACCACACTCTAAAAGAATTCATTTATTTTTCAGCAACTATAAAGGGACCTTAAAGGGAGCTTAATTCTACCATAAACATTTACAATTATGGAAGGCAAATCCCACCCACATAATCTATAAAAAGCAGAAGCAAGAATACTACACTGAGGAATGCAGAACAATAATACTGTAGGAAATATCTATAAGCAATATTGCAGTCATGAGGAAAAGGGGTGGATTTGGAGATTTTCCTGTTCTTTCTAGGACTAAAGGAAAATACCAACATAAATATGGGTACAATATCCATTGCATTTATTATACTGTGCACATTGTATGCCTGCAGTATCAAAGAGAAGACTGCTCACATTAGCACAGATACAAGGAGCCTTTTCTCTGTGGTAACTTGGAGCTGTGTGTGAGATCACTCATTCTGCTGCATAGGGAGCTCTGGGCTGAAGGGACTGGTCCACATCTCCATGTTAAGTCATCTGAACAAAATCAGCTCAAACATTTCTAAATTTCACCACAGCATACAGCAATTTCACATCCAAACGTACCTGTATTAAGAAGTAGATGGCACAGTAGTCTCAAAAAGTCATGGTGCTTTCCCTGCAACAGAGCAACTAAGTGTCCCAACCAACTTTTCAGTTATGTTCTGAATGATCTCAAGCTTTTCTAAGTAGGATGAGAATTAAAAGACAGCAACAACTAGGGGAACAAGATGGTGTGAAACAGGAAATACTTGTCTTCTGAAGAAAATGCACAACCCTGTGTTTTTAATGTTAGTCTATCGGACTTGCAGTGAGCTCTTCTGTGTGAGGAAGACTAAAGTAGGGTGAAGTGCTGCATGTCGCATAGCTGCCCTAGGCATGCGTCAGACCTCAGGTGAACAACTTCACAGCACCTGTCACTTTTCTATGTTCATTTTGGAGGCCCATCACCAATCATTTCATAATATCTCTGCTAAATGCTGCCATAACTGCTCTTTCCTCCAACAAAAATGTGCTGAGCCATCCAGTCGTATGGAACTGTTCCTGCTAAACACCTGTTTGTGTTAAAGTTACTGCTGAAAATATAGACATACTAGTCTAGAACACAATATTTTAAATATTTCAATAATATATTATTTGTGTATCACATGAGCACTGGCAGAAATGTGCTGAGAATTTTCTGTGTGTGGCCGCGCAGAAACATCTCCCTTGACTTCGTTCTTCACTTGTGTCACTGAAATCATGCTTTTTGCAGTAGCCCCTGTGAATTTCTCAAATCCCTGTACACAGGCTCCCTTTCAATTAGTTGAATAGTTAGGTATCACACTTTACAGGAACACTTCCTCAGTGGATGGAAGGATAGGCCTGTCTGCTTTGAGTAAATCATCACCCACAAAACAATTCTTGCCAATGAGGTATGGAGGTAAGATGACCTGCATGCACAACTACAGACCCTACACGTTCTCACATCCATATGGTTTGGTACAAGAGGTAAGCAATCTTCGCTTTCTGACTTGCATTTCATCCTGTACTTGACATAATGCAAAGAATAACAGAGCTGGCAGAGCCACATGAATGTGAATACTGGCTGGAATGTTTTTTCATACTTTTCTTACATATCATCCAACAGTCTTTTGACAGAGATTGGCCTCTGTTCACAAACAGAGATGCGGCCATTGTTCTCAGCATAACAGGGAGTAGGGCTGCGCTTCTGGTTGGCTGTAATTGCTGCAGATATTGTATGAGACAGGCAATGGCCATTGCTGTCTAAATGCCCATTCAGTGTGACTCACCACAGGCTGTTTCAATTTATCCCACTAAAGCCTGCATGCCAAAAGGGTGGCCCTGCTGAGCCTGCTCTCCAGCTCCAGTGTAACTGCTCCCCTTCACTCTGTTGCCATCCAGCTGCAGCAGGGCTGCTTTCTATTTCTATTATTCGCCATTTCGTAATGCATGGAGACCACAGCGCTTAGTTTGAGAGTCATCTGTTGTACACAGAATGGGAATTACATCCCTTTCTTTTGGAAAACAGTAGCATTGCTTGTCTAAAGAGGGTTCCTCTGGGATTAATGGAAAACAACTTACATGCATTTCCCTGCAATTTCTCTTATCATTTTTTTTCCCATTCTACGCATGAAATTACCCTGACTGACAAAGGCAAGAGGTAAGCACTTGTTTCTGTAAGCTGATAGATAGCAGCACTGATCATATGCTTCTTGACTGAGTCAACAGAGATACCTAGGGTTCCTACCCTTCAGCTTAGGTTCCTCTAGTTAGACTTGAGGCACGTGGTTAGAACCATACGGAGCATTTGCACCGTTGTTCTGCAGCTCAAATTCTATTAATGGTTAAGTAAGTAGTCCAACGCTTCTACTAATTCATTTGAAAAGAATGTACTCAAAGACACTGTAGGTACTTTCCACACAAACCTTACAAAAAATTTAAATACTTCAGGACTTAGGAATATTTTCCAAACAACACGCACAAATTTCAGTGAGAATGTTCCTGAATGTTTTGTAAACATGTTGAAAGTGCTTCTCCACTCTTTTTGATAATTTTGTATTTGTCAGACAATAGTGTAATTTCATCGTTCTGTAAAGTATTCGACCAATTTTCATGTGAATTGCTATGCTGAAAATTGTTTTTTATTCCCATTGTAACATCATTGTTCTAAGACTACGCGGTTTTTAATTGTTGCATTACAATGAGAAAAATGTGTTCTAGTCTTCTGATTAGTCCTCCAGAACATTTAAATTATTTATATATTTTTCATATTAACAAGTACTAAGGAAGGTCTTTTATACTATACACATTATTGCAGATTTAGTCATATATTTCATAACCATGTTAATTTAATATATAAACAGAAATAAAAGTATGTTTAACAAAGATGCGTATTACCCCCAATAGCACATCACAGCAATAATACATATAAAGCTTACTGATAAACTTCAGCAGGTTTCTATTCATTTTAAACATTTGTTTTTCATAATGGTAAATACTGATCTTGACTTATAAAGTCAAGATTGTCTTCGGTATTCTTAACATAGGAAACATTTTCAGGAGGAGCAATCAGATACTTTTAAAAAAATATTGTTAACCTAATTCTACTATAAAAAACTCTTGTACTCACATTGATAACGATCTCAGTTTCAGAGGGCTAAATTTAACCTAGACTTTGAAATTCCTTTTGTCATTAACAGAAATAAGTAGATAAGAATATACTTCTTTGAGTTTTTTACTGTTTTTCTCATACATAGCATATAAATCCTTCATTCAGACATATGAATTTCATGCCAGTTTTGGCACAGTGAGTTGTCCAGCCTTACCTCCAGCCACATCCAGATGGACACAGGTCTCACACAGGAGCTGTGTCATATCTGCCAGACCCCAGAAGGTACAGAGTTTTCTTTAACATTTCTTATATACATACCCAAACAACAGCTCAGGTGCCAAATCCTTTCCCATTTGTTATATAAGGACCCTTGTCACCCAAGTAACTATGTGAATAGCACTTCCAGAACTGAGCTTTTAGACCCAACTATCATCCAAGTATTTTCTGAATTGCAGCTATCAGTTTGCAAATCTATGTATTTAGCAAACTGCCTTAGCTCTTTATTTGCAAATGAAAATAACGCCATTTCCTTGACTCAGAAGCAATGTAAGAAACTACAGTAAAAAGTGTGAAGAAGTACGGTATCACAGATGAAACCTGCTTTTGTTCTTTCGGAGTGCAAAAGACGTCGATACCATCACTCTACGTTTCTTTCATTACCTTATCCTCAGACTGCATAAAAAAGAAGCGAGTGAAACCTTAAGTAAGGAGTTAGATGCAGCATTGTTTCTTTAGACCTAAAGAATCTGTGAATGTAATAATGTTTATTCGTAAAAAGCAATTTATGTGTGAGAATTGGTAGACAGCCATTTAGACAGATGAATTTCAGACTGGAACTGTGTGGGTTTTGCACTGTCATTCATTTAAACTGAAAATGTCCTATTCTGTATGGTGAATGAATAAATGCGTTGTAAGTATCCTGAGACACACTTCAAACAACCTCTCAGCACTTCTTCCTCTGAAGTGCTTGGGTACCATGGAGATTAATGCAAGAGAAATGCCTATAAAAATATCAGTCCAGCTTCCTAGGCAAGCTGAATTCTGAACTTTTACTGTGATGTAAATTTGAGTAACATTGTCAGTAGTTGTTCTTTGAAATGTTGTCCTTAGTGTACAAAACCTGTTTATTAATGAACAGTCTTCTATTCATGCATTTCCTTCTTCATACTCTTTTTATTTGTCCATAATTGCCAATAATTGTTGTGTAACTGTGCAACATTTCTAGTTTATGGCCTGGGGATCAAAACTATTTACCTATTGCAATGTGGTCAAAAGGCTAATGAAATCTTGGGATGTCTCAGTAAGGGAGCAATGAGCAGAGAAACTATAGCAGTGTTACGTGTGTCAGAGGACAGCTGTTACTGGAATAAATCACAGGACAAGGAGTGATCTTGATCATGACCAAATTTATTACATGCAATCATGTTATTTTCTTCCATCTCAGAAGCCAGCCACGATCCATCTAAAAATAGACAAGTATATTCACCTCTATAGCGTTGGAAGGTGTTTCCAGGATATCTCTAATTGGATATTGCAGTACCCACTCCAAATTCATGTAAGATGAGTTTGTTCTGAAAAATTTGTATGAAATTCTATACATAAATTTTTATGCTTTGGCTTTACAACTGAAAACCACCAACCCATCTGGAGGGACAACAGCCAAGTCTCAGCCAGAGCATGCCAGAGCCCATGAGCACGAGCAAGGTGCAGTGGTAAGAGGGCCTCACACACTGCGTAGGAAATAGCCAGACTCTACAGACTTTGCCCTGTCCCAGATAGTGGAAGGACTCAGTACATACTGGCCTTGCCCAGCTCTTCCATCTTCACCACGAGCCTGAGAGCATTAACCTGCAGGCAGTGCAGAGAGTGCCAGGACAGGGAAACCTTGTGCCTTGTTTGCATGGAGCCCTTGGAGGAAAATACATTGTTACAAAATGGTGTGCCCCATGTGCTGGCATGTGTGACTGCATCTGGGTAAGTGGTCCTTCCTAGATCCATTCAGCATACCCAGTAACAAGCAGCAGTACCCCACTCACATGATTGATGGGCCTGTCAGCCAATTCATCTGGTTCATGTGGTCTTCTCTAGGAACCTCTCCAGGGCTTTTCCTTACTGTCCCAAAACACATTTTTTTCTGAAGCTAGCATTTTGTTCAGGTTTTCCATTCTTATGGATAGTGTTGCCTGAGGCTTGCAGCCCCACACCAAGACTAGAGGCAGCTCAGTAACAGTCCAGGGTTGTGTCACTGGGCTGGTGTCAGCTGCAGAGGCTTCTTGATGTGGCTTGCAGGACTGGCTCTGCACAGGAGCCCTTGGTGACATCCTAGGACAGGGCCATGACCCTTGACCAGGTTTCACTGTATTGATTCCACCACACCACTTCCTTTTGGCACCCCCACATCTTTTGGCAGACAGTCAGAGGGTCCTCTGGGCTCATGTGGGTATGATGTGTTCAAATATTATCAAGAAGCCCATATCCCTAAAGCTGGGGTAGCATGGCATTTGCCACCTCCACTCTAGGGTGATGGCAGTGGCTTCAGTCCTTGGAGTCCTGACTGTGACCCTGAGCTTTGGCCTGCCAGACCAGCCCCAACATCTATTCCTGTTCCAGATTCAGTGTTATGTGGCTTAAGGCTCCCGCAGCTCCTGAGCTCCTAGTCTTCAGGTGAAATTTTAATGTTGGTTTCTTGATATATGGCTCTGATTTTTCTCTGTTAGATTTCATCCTGCCTCTGTCAGATCAGCTGATGAAGTCGTAGAATCATAGAATTATAGAATCATATAATGACTTAGGTTGGAAGAGATCATCCAGTCCCAGCCCCCTGCCTTGGACAGGGTTTCCACCCACTGGGTCAGGCTGCCCAGGGCTCCATCCAACCTGGCCTTGAGCACCTCCAGGGATGGGGCACCCACAGCTCTCTGGGCAGCCTGTGCCAGTGCCTCACCACCCTCTGAGTGAAAAAATTCCCCCTTACATCTAATCTAAACGTCCCTTCTTTTAGTTTAAAGCTGTTGTTCCTTGTCCTATCACCATCAGACCATCCAACTCTTAAATGCTATTTACTAAAATAGTAAAGAGAACAAAAGAAATAACAGTACATATATATATATATATACACACAAAGAGGATACGCAGAGCAAGGGCTCACAGCCACTGGTGACCCTTCCTCCCGGCTAGCCCCTTCTGTAACCAAGAGAACCCGGAAACCCCCCGAACCAATCCCATGATGTTATATGGGATGGAATAGCTCTTTGGTCAATTTTGGGTCAGCTGCCCTGGTCCTGTCCCCTCCCAGTTCCCAGCTCCTTATGCCCCCCTTAACTATCTCACTGGCAGAGGAATGCGGAAGTGAGTTATGTCCTCGGCTCCGTTCAACACTGCCAGGATGTTATCATTATCTCTGAGGTACAAGATAAATTCATACTAGACACTACGAGAAGCGTAACTTCTGTTAGAAACTAAGACATATGGCCAGGTCCTCTTCAGCTTCAATAATACCTTGCTGAGTTTGAGATGTTCATCATCAGCTTTTGCCTAGTTCTATCTTACATGTCAAAAATTACTGTACGCAGCAGCAACAATTTCAAGTCTGATTCCTAAGGAATACACTGGTCATCTTTTTAAATCCTGATAATTCTACTTTAGTCAACCTTGGTTTCTCTTCTATTGCCACCAACAATTTCCTTTAAGCATTAGATAAACTATTTAAGTGTAAAGAGATTAACCAACAGCATTACCTGTCTCTGAAAAATTGGTTAGCAATAAAAAAGATTTTGAGCAGAATAGAAGCTCTGTGTTTGATATTCAGCTTCTCATTAGACACCATGTCTGCATCTGTGTTGCTTTTTTTTTGCAATCTTTTCCAGGATTTTGTAAAATACTGATTTCAAGTAACATGTCTACTTCCTTGAATAGCATACTTCATTCCCACACTTTTATTTCTACTTGCTGCTATTCCCCAAGTATCAAAACAGTCCTGAAATAACAGATTGAGGAAAAAAAATCATGTTGCTGACTTGGCAATTTTTTGTGAAAAATCATGTTGCTGACATGGCCAGCTCCCTTCAGTCTAGGATAGAAGCCATCAAATCTACCTAGTCCTGTATGCTTCATAATGTTAACAGAAGCACGTGTTGCTGTTAACCTCAGATCTGGTCATTTGAACTATTGTTTTATCCTATCTTTTTCCACAATTTGGAAGCGCTTCAAAAGAGGGCACCCTACTTTTTACTTTCTAAGAAGATTTCATAAGGATTACTCTTGTGAAGCTTGGAAAATTAAATTTCTTCCTCATGAGCCTGAATTCTATAATTATATTCATCGTCTTTTCATACATGTAGCTTCTGCATCTGTGTCTTTAATTATCTGGCTCAATCTTTCCTTTTTTCACCTCCCTTGCAGACTCAGTCTATTTTCTCTCCAAACTTCTGGGCATATGTTGACAACACATTTTAAATGGTCACAATCTGAGAGGAACTATTCTGAAATGCAATTCAGTTGATTGTTAATAGTAGTCATCAAAATACTTTGTAATTATTCCTGTGAGAATGCTTGTATAGATTACATGAAAGGATGATTGCAGGGGAAAATAATGGCTGTCTTGAGTGCCTGCTATTTATCTGGAAAGCATTTTTTAATAAAGAAAAAGTTTCTAGCATAGATTCCATAAATGTTGCATTGTTTCAAGCCCTTATTCTTAGCTTCTCTCCTATTCAGTTTTCTAAAACACTTTTTTTTTTACAAGGCATACATCTAGAGATGGAGAACTCTAGAAACTGGTGACAATTAATACTACTGAAGAAGGTGTAGCCATGTGATCTGGGGACATGTCTTATGTGTACTATCTGGCTTGTCCCCTGATTTTCATAAACTGTAGAAAAAATTAATGAATTTATGTCACGTTTCAGTCTGTTGTATGGCCACATACTTCCGCACAATCCTCCACCATAGACATGAGTGTTGAATGGCAGAGTGAGCTAATATAGGAAGTTTTCAGTATTTTTGATTTGACTCTACCTATGGCTACAAAATGAAAATACGATTTATCTATTTTGTTCTCTTGCAACATGACCCAGTGATACCTTCTTTTTCAGAGGAGCTCTAGAATGATGAGATAATCCTAGCTGGACTATCTACCTAGTCCCACATCTCTATTATCTGACTGAGAGGGTAAAGTTTTTAATGACATACCATACTGGCAGATTCATATTGTGAGGACTGGGAGAATGGACTGTCTGGGATGGATCCGGAAGGGAGTGATGGTGATGTCTCCAGGACAGCAGGGTGTCTGCAAAGGAAGGTCCTCACCTGCTCTTCCACTGTGTTAAACAGCCTGGACTTTTTGGGGATGCTTGAATTTATGGAAGACTTGCTAGCATGTGTAGAGCATTTCCAGGATTGATGGAAAGATGATGTCTCCAGATGTACCATCCTCTGTGATTTCTGCAGGGAATAATTGCTTTGGGATGTTGCTATTTTGTATGTTACCAGAAAGTAACAAGAAGCTGGCATGCCACATCTATTTCTTTGTGCCACCCATGCTACCTGACAAATTCCTTTGCCTGACCAGTTGTGACATCTATAGAAGTATAACTGAATTTTACAGTGATGCTGAGTGAATTGTATGTATTACTTCTATGTTCATCCAGCTTCGTTTAAAGAGCATGAAACGAAACCCAACTAATAATAATAATACAGGAAAAGATCCTTCATTTCATCCTCCTTCAGATCTCCATGAAAACTAAACACTTTATGTGTTTGTTGGAGGAGGGAGCAGTCCTCAGGAAAACAGAACTCTGCTCTGATCTCATGTAATTCTTTTGTTTCCTGAAAAAGTCCAGCCAAGCCCTATATGCTTGGGTAAATGTTGTCCCTGGCAAAAAGGTCAGAGAGAGAAGGGTATGATAAGATGCACAAGTGAATATATAAATCAAATTAAAATTTAAAGTACAAGTATGTGTAATCTTGTACCTGTCAGGTTTATGAAGTCATCTCCTTACTAATGGAGAAAGAAAAAGACTGACGCGTTTTAAATCATCTCAAGCATACAAAAGTGTCAATAAAAAAGTAATATCTATCTTCATACAAAGGATTGCTTACACCTTACATTATTGGAGGCAACACCAGCTGTGACCAGTAGACTTAAGGAGTTGGACATTTGCCATTTAAGGTGTTATTTTCACTCACCTTTTAACTGTCTGGACAGAAATTGTCTAGGCATAGCAGCTACCTCAGTGTGACAGTGTTTCATTATCTTGGAAAAAAGAAAGAAAATGATATGACTTTTTCTTGGGGTACAGCAGTCTGTATGGTTAGGAAGACTGGTCCTTTGTCAATGTTCATTTTACACTTCAGACTAACTGTAGATCAAGGACTGGGTGACTCTGTGTGGTTACAGGGTGTTATGCACGATCACATTCCCATTTAGTCCAATACAACAACAATCCTGATCAGAAGGAATCCTCCAGAAATTCTTTCTGACATAAATCCACAATACAAATCAAAGCAAAGAAATGTAGTTGGGCAAGAGATTCACTTCAAAAATCTCACAGCAATCAACAGTGGATGCCTTAGCAGCAGTGAAAGAAGCACTTTTTTTTTTTTTGTTCTGTGATTCCTTCCAACTGCCTTTTGGAATCCACATTAGATTTTAACATTTTTTGTCCAGAATTTTCGCTGACTAGATATAGATATAGAAAGCATGAAGAAACAACTTCTCTTTTTCTTTCTTCTTCTTCCTCTTTTTTTTTTTTTTTTTTTTGTTATGATTTCCATCTGCAATGTGCTACCTATTTCTTGCACTGGAAGATACACTGAAAAATTAAGTTTCCTGTCCAGGCAGTTGATTAATAAACCTCTATTATATTCGCTCTTCTCTGAGCTGGGCTGGTAACTGCCACAAAGGAGAGATACCCTCAAAGACTTCATCTCAGTTTGTGTATTATTCTAAGTCTGGGAGCTTGATTTGTTAATGTGAAGGTTTCTTTCAATCAATTTTTGGATGTAATTACTATTCATAGTACAGAAGCCCCTACAACACTTAATGACATCAAAATTGTAACAGTAAATTTATTCTGTATCTCTGAGGATTGTATAGAACTGGTCATTCCTACTCCTCAGGTGAGATCTGAGTCCAAAAATTCAAGATAGAGAAGTGTAGAAAAGAAGCATGGATTATTTACATACCAGATACAAAGCAGATTCAGAGACAACTTGCCCAAGGTCAGATGGAGACAGACAGAGACAAGCATGGAGCTCCACCTGCCAAGTTAGTGTATGGCCAAACCTGAGTCGGATGTCTCATGGAGATACTGCTGGTGAATCGTGTGGGCAGTAGAAGTAGATGTATTAAGAACACTAAGAAATCAAGTAAGTTTTTTTACCACTGGCTTAGTTAAAAATAATTCACATGAACACAAGTTTTCTAGATCAACAGTTATCCTCCTCCAGTTTTATTGACTTATCTCAGCAGAGCTACATGGCTTCTCACGCCTGTCCTCATAGTCAAACCATTTACAAAAAATGTCAATTTATCTTTACTAGTGTTTCAAGGACATGTTTTCTCTGAGCATGAAAAGTCAATAGTTTTATTGAGCTGTATGTTTAAAAAAAATCAATATCAAATCAATAATGTTCAGTTTTGTTAAGTGCTGAAGATAAATATCTTAAAGAGGTACGTCACACTTAGGCAGGGGGAAAAAATCACCACAAGCACAACACTGGTCCAGCACTACAGTTCTGGCTTCCTAGGAATAAGGAAAGTTTCAGGCACTTATGGATGTGCCTGCACACCTGTATTCTTTTCAGAGGCATCCAACTCATGTAGATGTGTCAAATGTACTCATACAAGTGCTTTGAAGTGCTCACACAGCAAACTATTGCTTAAAGGCAGTATGAACAGTTACATCATAACTGCTAGTGTTCCTTAGCTGAAATGTAGTTCTTCAGTACCTCTCAGGATGGGCTTAGCAAGTGTATTACCACATCATCACTCAAGCTGAATGTGGCTGCGCATTTAGCTTGTTAGCAAGCGTGATGTGAAGGATCTTGTGACAGTGAGTGCAGTATATTCTCCAAGTTGACATACTAAAGTGAGTTAAATGTAAATGTCCAAAGTCTTGTAGGCTTTTACCAAGAGAATGTTTTTTGTAATTGGGACTGGAATGAGGACAGGCAGTAGCAGCTGGTCACAAAGATCTGCAATGAACAGAAATCCCTCCCTGCAAAATCTGGTGTAGAACAGACCTTTCTCTCCCATTAAACAAATACTAAATTCACATCAGAAAGGAAAGCTCTTATTTAAATGAGCAAACAAGGTCAACACTGTTTTTTTTTTTTTTTTTTGGTTTTTTTTTTTTTTTTTTTTTTTTTTTGCTATTTTTAAGCNTTTTTTCTGTGACATACTTAAGTCCCTGAAAGTGCAGGACTAACCTGGTTAGTGAGCTTTCCAGAGAGGAGTATATTTGGGTGACAGAATTTACTGCTGGCACTAACGTTTACAGGGTAGTAAAGTCAAGGTCTGACTATAAGAAGTTGCTGTAAGACCTGGAGACCACATACTGGAGGGGAAAAAAAAAAAAGAAAAAAAGAGGCAAATAAAACTGAACGTAGGCAAATTCACAATACTGTAAAAGGGGCAAATGAATCTTGGCTTCACATTTACAGTGACGGATTTCAAGCACACCATTGCTGTGTAGTGGATTGCTACCAAAATTTTTTTTAGAAATACGATGAATTATTGACTTCAACAGAACTATTGTCATCTGAGTTTGTGGTTAATTATCTTCAGAATTTTTTTACACTTGCTTTCTGCATAGGTGAAGAAAGCACATCTTTTTCGGCTCCATGTCACTAGTTGTTTTTTCCTTTGTTTTCCTCTGTCACCAAATATTTCCTTTCCATCTTGTGAGCTATATGAGCTGTGACCAAATAACCTCATTGCCAGGCTCTTTTTCGGCCTGTCACCTCTCTTGTTGGGTCAGCATAATCTTTGCCTTTGCCCTGGGGAAGACACTGGCCAAGGGGTGTCCCAGCAGAGGGGTGGCTGCAGGGGTCACCTATGTTGAAGAAGAAGGGAAGAGATTACCCTGTTCTGGATGCGCAGTGATGACCCGCTGCACCCCAAAATAAATCAAGAGAATGAGTTTACGGCACCTTTGTGAAAATATTTTTATGAAAGAGCAGTTAGCAGTAGACAGGAGAGGTGGAGAGAGATGTCAGGTGGAACATCAGAGCAGGATAGCAGAGCAGATAAAGGACATCCAAGCAAAAGAGATGTGAAGAGGATGCAAGGGAGACACAAAGGCAGGAGGAAGACCAGAGAAGCTGAGCTGGCCAAGCAGCAGCAGAGCTGCCTGAGCAGGGGCAGAGGTGAGATAGGAGGAGGCACAACAAAAAAGGAACTTTGAACACTGAAGGAACACACACTGTAGTTTTTCCCTCAAATTCTTCTGTAGTTGCTATGCTCAATCTGCCCTACTTGCCTGCTGCAAGCATGGTCAGGGATGGGAAGAGATCTTGACACCCTTCTGCCTTGTCCTTTCTCAGTCAGATGGAGTTTTCCAAAGTTTTTCAGAAGGACACAACTGTCCCGAGCATGGACACACCTGATTCATGGTCCCGTCAGCCAGTTCTTCTGGTTCATGTGGTCTTTTCTGGGAACCACCATGGGGCTTTTACTTACTGTTCATGTGCACACTTTTTTTCCTGAAGGTGATATTTAGTTCCAGTTTTCAATTTATTTGTTTACCATGCAGCTTTCTGCTGTTTGCTGAAGCTGTTGCTTGCAAAGAGGAAAGTGGCTTAGACCAGGAAAAGTCTTGCAAACACACAGAAAGAATTGAGAGATCCTGAGAAACAATAAAATCTGCTTTTAACGTCTGTACATTTATTTCCCATTTTCCTCTGTTATTTGTCCAAACTGATGATAGCCAAACCCGTGAACCTGATTGCTGTATATATCTCCTGGAATGATGAGAAAACTGCAGAGCAGAAATCTGGGAATAAACCATTTACTTAATGTCTATAACATTTCCATGATGTCAAGTTAGTGATTTGACAGATCTGATATTCGTGTGTTAATGAATAGTAAGAACAATTGTTGGACCAAGTCAATTCTGAACTGGCAATATGTCGTGTACTTCATGAACGGTGCAATCTTCTTCCAGTTTGTACACAACCTGTAATATGAAGCATGCATATTCCTCCCCTATCTGTACCACATCTCAAAAATCAGCCAGGAACGAGGTTTAAATAGACTGATTCTAAGTGGCCTTTCTTTTCTTTTGGGTCATAACAATTTGTCCAACAGTTTCCTGCCTAAGATCTCAAAATAACAAGACATAGGAAAGTGAAAAATAATAAAGGAAAAAGCTGTTTTCCTTTGCAATTCAAAAACTCTTTACTTTAGGAATGTTTCCTTTTTTATTTTGAGTCATACATTTAATCTGTCTCAAGAAGTGGGCACTGCAATCAAGCATCAATTCTGATCAGCATTGCACTTGGAGAAGATTAAAATCCAAATCCAGATTGGCATCCCATGTTCTTTTCAGGGCTGTTATTGGTGACATTCAGATACATTAAAATGTCGGCCTCCGTCAGCCTTGCCGCTGAAGCAGGGGCCAATGCCACATAGTGAGTAATCACCAAATGAATATTAAGAGGATTTATAATCCAAGTAAATCACATAACACGAATAAACAGGTGAAGAGAAAATAAAAAAGACAAAAGGTATAAGGAGTCTGACTAACAATAATGGCTGTTAATTGCTGCTCTCTGTCCGAAAGAGCATACAGCAGTGCTGCAGAGCTGCTGGCAAGGCAGCAGAAGCAGATAAAAATAAATGAGATTTAAAATAGATAAATGTAAAGTAGCATGTTTAGGGAGAAAAAAGTAATTGGCAGAGATAGAATACTGGAAATTACTTTTTAGAAAACCAGTAATGAAGAAAAGAAAACCAAGAGCTATAATAAATATATTAAAAAGGAGCTCACAATGAATTGCCATTGCATTGTAAATAAATGCCAATCTGTGCTGCAAATAAGTGAAAAGGATCCCTTCTAAGACAAAAGACCTAATCAAAATTCTGCTATCTATCTCTGACTGGAAGCTACTTATAACATAGATTCATTTTATGTCTTAGGCCCTAGAGTGTCATGTATAAACTAATTGAACTATTTTATTTTTTTTAATAGAGAGACTACTGTCATATATATATTTATATGTATATTTTAATACATGTATATATATTTAATAATATGACCAGGGAAAAAAAAAAAGCACTGTTAGAATGACAACTACTCATTTAGCAACATTCATAGGCATCTTTGTGCAACCAACTGATTTTGAGGGACAGCGATATTTCTTTGCTGCATACGTTCAGCTATAACCAGTATATTAAATTCTTATTTAACATAAAAACCTGTAACAGACAGCCAAGGAACTAGTAATATTTAGGCTTTCAATCTAACAGTTCTGTTTTGGTGTCCAGATAAACTGAGTGGAATCGGTCAATCAAAGATACGATTAGCAAAATGTGTTGCTCTTCACAGTTACTCAGGCATGATGCAGAAGACAGATAATGACAGTAAGCTGCTGAGATTTCCTGCCTTCCATGTGGTATCCAAGATGGGACTGGCAAGCTTCATATTAATCATGATGGGCAGTCCTGCGAAAAGCATTTTTGAGATAGATACCCAAAGATATGATTGTCACAAGGTTGTTAGGTCTTGGATGCAGATCAGTGAAAGTGCAGACGTTTATAGATGGGGCCCAAAGGCCTCTTCTCTCTGTTTTTTCTACTCCAGTCCATTTGATTATGGGAAGTGTTTGGGATCTATTCTCAGGGGATTTATTCTCAAGGATGATCCTCTTTGCTCGGAAGAACAGGATGGCCATGCCCCATATTGGACTTTTTCTGGGTCCTGTACACATTCCTGCTCACTGCTGGTGCTTTACTTGAAAGGGAAAGGAATATTGCCACCAAGAGATGGAGAAAAGTGCAAACTCCTCTTTGTGAGTCGTGTTGGAAGCACAAAGCTAAGCGATGGGCATGGGGAGAAGAGAAAGAAGAGGGAGGGATGCGGCTCACAGTGGAGCTTTGTTGGGTGTTATATCACAAATAAGGGAATGGCAGTACTGTCAGTAGTATCAGGTACATGAATCCCCATGATCATCTCATACATTCATAAGTACCAGTTGGGAGGTCCATTCAAAAGCCAGAGTCAAAAAAGAAGAAATTTACTTAAAAAATCTTTAACAATATGCATTAGCACACATATCTAGACCCACCATATCCAAACAAATGCTGATTCAGCTCATTCCACCCACAACTTTCTCCTCCCAAATTAGGCCGGATGCTATCTGTGACAATAACAGCAAGTCTGAGAGACTTTCTGAAAGCAGCAACAGTGGAATCCTGTCCAAAGAGCTTTCCAAAAGCAACGTTTAGTTAATGACACCAAACATGCTAAAACTGGAATGTTTTGGAGAAAGATCTTTAAGAAAAAAGAAGCATATGGTAGAAGCGGCCCTAGATAACTGCATGCGTATACCCCATCCCACTGAACTTCCCACTAATAACACAGTTTCTAAGCTTTAGTTGATTCAGTCAGCATCTGTAGGTGGAGACACTTTACATGTAGAGCAAATGAAATGTGTGGCTTAACAGAGACAGGGCATGAAATATATTAAAATGGTATTTCTTCCACTGCTGCTGAAATATGTATATTTCTGGGTGATGTATATGCATCTTACCACACTTGTTCAACCAAAAATATCTATTAAATAAAACAGACATGGAATAAATATTTTTCTAACTGTAGCATGACTACATAGCATGTCTCCATAAAAGGATGAAGTCCTAATGTGATGTTAATGCAACTGTGATAGTCATCACATGTCCATTACCTCTAAGGCCACTTAATTTTTCCAATTAGCATTAATCATTTTCTATTATTATTTAATACATCAAGTCATAGATTTCCGCCTCTCAGTTATGACATCTTAAGTTTGGTCTTCTATTTTTCCAATGTTTGAGCTCTCTCCTCCTTGCTTTATTTTTTTTAACACAGTAGGATTGCAGTGACATTCAGAAGAATCATAGGAGTACTGAGAAATCTTTGTCTTGTGGGGGTTTTCCCTTTTAACTTTGCAGCAGTGCTTTACAGTACACATAGGTAAGAAGAAGCACAATGCTTTTGCCATCAAGATACCAAAGAGGACAGTGATGTCAGCTCAGTGGCTTCAAAAGAAGTACAGGCAAGGATGTAAGCAAGGTGCAGAGGTCTGAGCTCCAAGTGGGCATAAGTACTTTTGTGCAAGATCTCGATCGAGTGCTTTTGAACTCCAGAAAGTTCAAATGCATCTCAGTCATTCATTGTGAAGGTATTTCGTACTGTCTTTTTGAGGTGGATGCCTGTTGCACACTGTGCCCTTGGTGAGGAGACTCTGGTCATCTTGCTTTAGGCTCCTATTTTAATTCTGGGTGCCAACCACTCCATAATGAGGCACTGCAGCACGTAATTCCCAAGCACTTAAATTCTCCATGAAGATCCAGGCCCACAAGAATAACCATCATCATCACTGGGTCTTTACTACTTTACTTTCAAAGGTGCTCCTTCCAAAACATCCTTTTAAACCATTTTCTCTTCTTGTATATGTTAGTGCTTGCTGTAGCTGTAACATCAGGAAGGAGCTGGTTACAGATACCCGATCCGCAGTGACCACCATATCTGAGGTAGACGCTCTCAGGTAGGTCCCTTTATAGTCAGTGGTGTGAAAAAGGCTCTGCTGAGGCATGATTTGCCTGCCTTGTTCTACATGGCTACTTTGGAAGGAATTGAATGGCAGTCCACAAGCACCTATTTCTCCCTGTTGCCTTTAACAGGTAGATGCCTAGCTCCCCTGGAGACGCATATATTAGATGAATACCATTTCGCAGCATGACGCTGGTTACTTTGTACAAACATAACTGCATGACTGATGCTTTATAAATTCAAGTTCAGACAGGAAACAAACAAAAAAATTATCAATTTATTGCTTTTTTCCTTAGAGAATGTGCACTTAGGACTTACTCACATGGCTCCAAAGGACTGAGTTATGCCACTTAATGTAGGTGAAGTCATTTTCAGTGGCAGCAGAACACCCATGTCAGATGAAAAATGATAAGTTGCTAATCTGCAATGACTCAAGACTTGTGATTGTGTGAACTTACCCTTTGTTAAACAGAACTTGCAGAGCTGCCATAACAATGCCATATGTCAACTACTAAAATTAGGTTTTACATTTTATTTGTTCTGCTTTCCTCTTATATATTATATCCTCCCTGGAACAGTATATTCAATGTTCATTCCTTCTCAGAGTGTAGTGGATTTATTATTTTACCAAAAACTGATTTTTAAATTTTTAGTTTTTCTCAGGCAGCAACATTTTTGAAGACCTTAGCAGAACTGACATGAGCAAATCTTTCCCTCTGTGTGTGAGTTCCAGAAAGGTAAAACGTTATATGTCACCTGAATAATTTTATGAATGAAAAAATATAGCTCTTTCCTTTCAAACAGAGAGTTCTTTCCAAAAGAATATCATCATGTTTAAAAGGAAGATATGTGCCTAAGGGGGCTTTGTAATCTGCTCAGGGAAAATACAGACCTTCTGGTTAAGGTTTTGTGGTTAGACATTTTAGATCTGTAAGTTTGGGGTTTTTTTGCAAAGTGTAATTCCCTTATTTTTAATTTGAGTACATATCAATTATTTCTGATAGGTACAAGTCCAACTTCTGCTTTGAAAATAGCAGATGAAACAGTAAATCGATACTGAAGTGTGATCATTTCCATTTTGATACTTTAAAAATTCTGACTATTTACAAAATACAGCAATACTATTCTGTATCCATTGCTATTTTCTTTTTGCAATACAGAATAATGAAAGCAATTTCCACTGTAGCTGGTTATATTGAAGTCAGCTGACTTTCTCAGGAGTTTCTGGCTTAAATCCGAATTACTTAGCTTTTAAAATCAGAAATCTATGTCCCTTTTGCTACACCCTGTGTAGCTAATCTGTTTCTTCTCAGTAAAGTATAACAAGATAACAATGACTTAATGATTTCTTTCTAGATATACCATGAATTCTTTCCAAACATCTCTGGTGCAGTGGTCAGCCTTTTTAGTTAGTTTATCAAACATATGTTTCCAGCCTGGGAGATTCCACAGGTGTAACAGGAGGGTATGAAAGAAAATGCTGCCAAGGTGAGTTTTTTTGGGATTGGTTTGATGTGAGGTTTTTTTGTGTTTTTCTTTTACAGAAGTTGCAAAGCCAAGAGATGTCATTGAATGTTGTTACTTTCAGCTTTTATGGTTATGGAGCTGTTGGCTTCTTTAAGTGTGTGATACCAGGCATCTGGTCATTAAAATACATCTGATATGAATGCCAAATAAAGTAAGTATATACACCTGCTAAGAAAACATATCTTCAGCATTTTGCTTCTAAGATAATACTTAACCTCATAAAGACAGTAGCCCAGGATTTTTGTAATCACAAACCATTTCCTAATATCTCCTCAGGCCCATTTATTTTAATCACCACTTCATCCACGTCCTTGAAGCTGCAGATGCTGTCATTCTCTGTGCATTTATGTGATACAAAACGCTGGTCTCGCTTCTCGTCTCTACAGAGAATATTTAGCTCACCTGACACTAGCCATCCAAGAGCTAGTTGTCCACTTGTGCTATTTGCTCTGAGCCTTTGTGTGATCAGCAGGGAGAGCTGCTGCCTGTAGGGCTGAGGGTCCCCCAGATATCCTAGATGCCTGTTTCAGTTTGTGAGGAATTGCCTCCTGAAGCTGACTCCAGTGACTGGAAGGCAGGGCAATATAGCCCACTCACGAGCTCACTGCACATTCAAAGCAAGCCTTAGTGGTGACTGAAAGCAAAATCAGGCATACAGAATGTTTTTTGATCCACTAATATCTCTTTCTTGATTCCCTACTTGGTTTGTCTATACTGCAAGATGTGGATGCAGGAGTAGGCTGCCAGGACCCCAGGATGGCCCATGTCACCCATTATCACCCATATACATAGCATCCAATTTCCCTTAGCAAAAAGATATACATATACATTAAGCATTGATATGAAGTTTCATTAGTTTACAATGAAGGGGGATAGTTTTGAACTATTTTTTTGAACAGTTTTTTTCCAATAGGTCTGTTCTCAAACTGTTGGGATGTTTTTTAATCCACTGCTGCAGGACCAGTATTGTCCACAGCAATAAGTAATCTGAACTTGTATTCATGGTTATTTTGTTGCTTTCCTGCACTTGGAAAAGCAGTAAAAAAACAGAGTTGGAGTTAGACTCATAGGTGTGCTTATTTCTTCCCACCTGTCCACAGTGTGCCTTGCAGGCAAAGTGAGTCCAAGGGGTCTCCTCATTACTTGGAGTCCAGAGCAATTGCACTTGCTGCTGACTCCCAGAAGAGCACCACAGAGAGCTCAGGATTCCCTGCTAATAAACATTAATTTGTCTCTTGAGGAGAATTTTGTGATTGTCTAACAGTAGTTGGCTTGGGGAACAGTTACCACACACAAGCATGACTGAACTCAGAAAGTGATGTTTGCCAGCATGCAACTGAATACCCACAAAGTTGAAGAGAAAAAGCTGAAGATGGATGAGGATGAAGGAGGAGAAGCAACTGCTGAGGTTAAAAGAGGCATTATCAGACTCAGAGAAAGAACTGGGAAATTTTTGAGAGTTTCCAAGAACAAAGGGCCTGTGGCCACTTTGGACTTTGCATACTTCGAACTTAGAGAAGCAGAATCTACTGGAGCCTTTATGTACAGCAGGAACCCGAGAGCCCCGGGCTACTTGGTGAGATCTTGTTTGTGAGGACTACTTTGTTCCACACAGTAGTATATGCATCCAGTGGAGCTTTTCTATTACAGTACTGACTGTCTTTTCTTAGCTGCTGACTACTCAACTACATGCTGCCCGGATTTATCACTTTGGCAGCAGAGTATGTGCTGAAGAGTTATCAAGCATTGATTATGTGCTTGTGGTTCCTATTTTCCTTTCCCTCATTTCATTTACAAGGACCACTTGAAATAACTTAGCTCAGCTGGAGCACGGTGATTTTTTCTGTCTTTTAGTGAGTTGTACGGGTCTGGTCTATTCTTGAACATTTTCACAACAAGCACTGGCACAGCCCCCAGTGCTGTTTCATATTTAGGCCTTTAGGTCTTGGGATCCACTTTGTTTCTCCCCAAACTATCATACCAGTGAGATAAAGTCCATGTTCAGTTGTCTGTAACTTGACTCTCTCCCAGACAGGATGAACAGCACAGAGGGAGGGAGGGATACATAAAGAATTTATGGGCCTTTATGACCTGTATAAATTTAAAGCATCGTATAGATCTATTCATTCACTCTGTTAAAGTGGTTTGCAATGTTTGATGAAAGAACTATTGTAAGCGGGCAAATCACAACGGGAAGACAATTTTCAGAGGTATTTTCTGATAAGGTCAAAATCATTTCAAATTCACCTAAAATCTTCAAGCCAATTAGATAGTGCATACATTGTAAATTGTATTTTTTTCCTAATAATTTTCTGAACTTTATCATATATCTGAATTAATGTCACATGCACTTTTTTTTTTCTGTTATATACTTGAAGGGTACTCTATCTTTATGCTTACAAGGAGCTTATCTCAATTTTAATAAACTTTTAATTTTTCTGAACAAAAGAGTTCAGGAAATAGAAGTAACGTGAGAAAGTAGCAACTAATACTTGACCATATTCTGCACACTCATCTTTGCTGACTTAATGTGTGAATAATAGTCTGGTAAGCATTAAAAAATCTAAGCATTAAAAAATGTTTTTGATTAAAAAATAAAAGAAAATTATTAAAAATCAAATAAAATGACCAAAAAAGTGTGTTCCTTTTTTTTCCCAAGGTTTGTTCTGAATTCTGCTCTTAGCTATACTATAGCAAATACTGATTAACTCGGACCAGCTGCCTTGTTTCTGATTTAAGGCACTGAAATGAAAGCAAAACCAGATTTTATGTATTCAGTACATAGCAAATACACCTATAAAAATCTGGTCCACATAGAGTTGCTAATGCCTACATTATATTTCCTAATACGCCTCTAGAGCTTTATAATTCCTATCTTCTGTAGTTTGCGAGAATTACAACCTACCCTGTCCTAGCATTCCATCAAATATGTAACAAATTCACTGATGCAAATTATCTTTTGCCAACAGCAATATGATTAACAGCCTGCTGCTTTCACATTCACAAAGAAAATAAGTTTTTATTTAGTGAGGAGATCAATTACAATACCAGAAATTATTTTGTTTCTTTTTACTCTGGTGGAGCTGTATCTGAAATACTTCTTAGAGTTTGTTAACTGCAGCTTTTGAATTAATAATGTTTATAGTCGTTGTTTTAACAAATGAGCAGTATTTGTGCCAGATTTATCACTAAATGCTGCAATGCATATGTACGCCCCTGGTCAAGTTCTTAATTCCAAAAAATGCAACTGCTAATAAAAGTGTTTGAAAATTAGGAATAGAGATAGAAGTTCTACTGTAAACAGCTGTCAGCATTCACCAAAATTCTCCATTCCAAGTTTGTTTCCAGTATAAATTCTGCTTACCTGAAGCATACATGAGAAGCCTGTAATTTGCTGAAATTCACCATCTAAGTATGTAATACTGAAGTGGTGCAAAATGTTAATAACCAGCATGTGGTCAGATGCTGAAGTTTCCACAGCATAATCAACTTTAGCAATAACAGTCTGAGCTTAGAGCAGTCTAATCTGTTGCCAGCACAATCAGGCTTCCAAGAAAGCCTCTACTGAAGTTTGTATAAGGTCAAACAATAGGTATGCTACAAAGCACAGTTTGAATTCCACGGGCAACTCATTTATTCCAAAAAGGCTATCAACAGAGAGCTCCTAAAAATGCAATGACAATGGCACAAACCCTCTGAGGTTTAGAGAGTTAATTAATTTAAAGAGCTAAAGTGATAATTAATTAGCTGTTCAAATACTGTGTGTGTGCTATGACTGTGAGTATGACTGAACGGAAAAAAAGTGTTTGATAAAATCAACGGTAACAACAAACTAGCTTCATTTTTTTCCCTGATTCATTTTGTTGTTGTTGCTGCTGTTATTGTTATTGATTACAATGGATTTTCCAATGGCAAATATTGGGCATGAAAAAGCTAAATGTAAAAAGCTATTCCCAGAATGGTATTTTCGTGTCCAAGCACTTGGAGCCCCTGCTGCCTGGTAGGTGTGCCGGGCCTGGGGACCAAGCTGGGACAAAGCAAGCCCTGGCTGGTACCATCTGAAATTCATGCAATTCTTCTCAGTCCCATTGCCTCTCAGCACTGAACACAACAAAGTCTGATTTATTCTGTGACTGTTAGTTGTAGAAGTCCCCAGCTCAGTGACAATTGTGCTCAAGCTCAGCACAAACTCATGAAAAGAATGAGCCTTTCCTGCAGGTAAGTTTGGCTTCAAAGCATCAGTAAATCAAGAATACTCAAAGAAAAGCAGCAGGAATCCCTTCCCCTCCCCCCTCCCCGAACTTCTCACATCACTTTGTTCTTGACCAAGAAGATGCCAGTCAAATGAAACTTGAGGCAGTACAACTTTCTAGCTCAGTAATGAAGGAAATTAATGTCTTCTTGGAAAAAATCTGCAGTCTGAAATATTGATTGTAATATTTATCCCTTTGCCAACAAAATAGATGCTGTAGGCTACATTTAAGTTTTCCTTTATTGTTCAATATAAATCAGTCACACAAGGATTTATAAATAAGGTAGCTCTTCTTTGATTTCTAATAGTCATAGAAGAAATTGATCTTCATTCAAATGCCCATATCTACAACATGAGTGATCTAATTTTAAATGGGTAATGAAAGAAGTTATGTTTCCCAAAGATGAATTTGACAGGAGGCATATGTTGTCTTTCACTTCTGGAAATGCCATAGAGGGATTCATTGGAGTTCTGATGCAGCTCAGTCTGTAACATTTTCTTCCTACTCTGTTCAATGCATCATAAAAAATCTCAAATAGTATTTTAGCATCTTGGGCTCAAGTATAAGAGAGAAAATCTATTTTCTGTTATTACAGAAATAATGCAACACATTCCTAACAAGGAAACCAGGGGAAAAGAAAAAAAAAGAAAAAAAGAAAAAAAAGAAAAAAAGCCTACCCAAGCACAATATCTCTCCTTCCTCATTAAATAATCTACGTTAATCAAATCTTATTGTACAGCTTATGGTACAACTTAAAGAAGCAGTGCATGATCTGTCCTCTCCTTCCAGTATGAATGTTCTTCGCCAAAAAAAAAAAAAAAAAAAGGTTTGTTTGACCACAGATGTAACTTCCTCAGCACACATAAAGAGAGGCAAAACTGTAAGTCTGCTACATTCTCTTGCCCTGTGAAATGCCCAGGGTTGTACAATTCCTGCCAGTGACCCATCTTTCCTGCAGTAGGGCTGCTTTGTGCGTATGTGGTAGATACAGAACCATACACCTCATGCTTCGAAGTATGAGGTCCTTACTAATTAGCTAAAGAAACTTTATAAGAAAAAATGCAGAATGAGCAGCACATTGCCATGACTGACATATTTTTCAGGATGCTGCGACAGTCAAATGGATCTTGGAATAGAGTAATATGATGTTGCTGTTTTGACTCTGTGTCGCTCAAAGCTACTAGAAATATTTGAGTGATGCCACTCCTGTATGAGACATTCCTGCCATCCCCTCTTTTTACCAACAGCAGAAATCTGGATTTTTTTTTGCTTCCTCTTAGCAAGAGATAATTGAAACTTGTCTGAAATTATGTAATATTATACAACCTCCTTTGCATATAAAGGAAGATGGCACAAAGTGCCACAGATGCTCTGTGGATCTTATGATGGCTCAGATGATCCTAAACAGCCCACTGATATTTTTATTTCCTTCCAATATATATTATGTCTTGCTTTTTATGTTTCTCAGCTAAATGATTAAAAGCAGTCACTTCTCAGCCCCAAAGGTTCAAAACAATATTTCTGTTATTGTGCAGTTAATGCTTTTTTCTCAGTTCATTGACTTTGTTTTTTGGGCTTACTTGCGCTATAAACACTCCCCCTGCCACAGCAGACTAGACATGTTAAGTAAGTCTGTGCACAAAGTGTATTTCTTCTATCTAGGAGACAATGAAAAAAATGCAGACATCCTTTCTTTCGGTTCCTATCCAGAAGGAAAGAATTAAAATCAGAGTCAACTCGTAAGTCATCAATACTCAGCATGAGAGTCTCCAGCATATCAGTCGCACTTCAAGCATGTTGTCTCAGCATTAACCATCTTACAGGAAGAAAAAAGGCATTCACATGAGCTTTTACTTAAAGTTTACCTGCTGTTCTATGAGGCTGATATTTTAGATAGACTGGTTTGTCCCTGTCAATCGTGCTATTGCTTCAGTGTGTGAAAGCAATTTGCTTTCAACCAGTCCATATTTCATTAGCATTTTCAGTGCTACAAGAAAATAACTAGCTTCTAATGCACTATATAACTAAACCACTAGAGCACAAGTGGTCAATAAAACAGCCAATAGCAAATCATTCAGTCTCATTGTATTAATGCTGTTCGAATTCAAGTACTTTTCAACCTGAAGCTTATCTGAACATCATAAGAGATATTTCATGTCCTGCTACAAGTTTGACTACAATTACACAGATCACAGATCTACACAATATAGTTGACAAAAGACACCAGCTGTCTAAATCAGTAGGTGTCTGGGAAATCAGAAATGTTTTACAGATGTGGAATTTAATTACTGCTTGTTATGAGACATCGCTAACAGATCTAGTCAGATAGAAGTCAGATGAGGGAAGGGAGGGAATTCAAAACCAGGTGCTGGAAGTCTTATCAAATATGACAAAATAGATGGCATATCTCAAGATTACTATGAGGCACGAAGGCTCTGCAATCAGCGATCCTGAGGTATCCAGAATTTCTATCTCCACATTTCATATTTGTTGGTGCTGTGGAGGTCAGAAGTGCTGGTGACCCTTTTTTCTATAAGATTAATGGCCCAGTGTTCATGATGTTCATCCAACAGAATCACATTGACTGGAATTGCAGCAAATACGATTGCACATGAAAGTTTACACATAGCCTCTGACTGTATAAATTTGCATTTGCATCATATTTTTTTCACGGTGCAGCTGTAATATTTTCAGATCCTGGATGCAGTGACTGAACATCTGTCAGTACCAGACTGTTTTAGATCTTTCAAAATCCTAAGGAACTCATTAGAACATTAACTAATTAAATACTGCCATGTTTATTTGTAATTCTAACACTTCCTTTCTTCTTGTTGAGCCATCATTTCACATTAGGATTGGAGTCATAATTTTGTATTTACATGCAAAACACTGACAGGCTATTAGGTACGGACAGTATGATGTACCATTTCTTTGGTGATGAAGAGATTTCCAGGAAAATCAGGAAAAAGATGGGAAAGAGTCATTCTTGGCATTGCTAGAAACTAAAATAGATAAACTTATAGAAGATATATTTCTAAGAACCAAAAATTTTAATAGATAATCCACTCTCTTCCAGATTGAAATGGGTGAGAAGGGATCTCCAGTATATGTTTTCCAGATAAGTCCATTTTGTAAGAAAGAGGAGCAACCAAGACATTACATATCTTGTCTCTGCTTGGAAAAATAACTGGGAAAATAGTGTAATAAAAACATAATACTGTAAACACCTCTAAGCTTTGCCATACCTTTACTGAGAACTTTCTGAAGGTGATTGCCATGTGGCAATCTTGATTTCTGTTAATTTCAAATGAAAATATCCCTCTATATTTCAGTTCACATCAGCAATTAGACATGAAACAACATCATATTTTTAATTGCAAAACAGTCTGAGAAACACAGGGAGCTTTAACATATTGGACTTACTGGAAACAAATTCAGAGCTCAACAAAATGCTAATATACCAAATGTTGTCTCAACAGTATAATAGCTTGCAATTCTGAAATTGTTTAACATATTAATATGCCATTGTCGCTACTTGTCTGCATCTTGATTTATCAGTATTATGTACATCTTAAAATCATTAATTACTGCTCCACGTTGCAAGATGTGATGCAGCTTGATCATTGCCTTCCTGAGACAGACAGATGCTGGGGACCCTCGAGATTTACTGCACCTCCCTGCCTCCCATTTCCTTGCCCAGAAGGAGGCCATTTCCAGACTGGAGAAAGTGCTGAGCCCCTACTCCAGACCTGCATATCAACACTCCACTCCCTCCTCCCACTATTGCTTTTCCAATTAAAAAAAGTGTCTGACATAAGACATCTTGGCCAAGCATAGGACAAGTCATCTCGTGTCATGAGACTTTTGTGGTGAATATTCCCACTCAGCAGCAGTCTTTGACTCAAGGAGCACCCAAAGAATAAGTGGCCCCTTTATATTTCAAACCTTGCTGCGGGATCTTCTCACATAGCTTCGTGTAGAAACTCTTTCAATACCTGTAAGCTAGTATCCAAAACACTTTGCTGTAATCTTTAGTTTAGCCATGTATTATCTGAAGAGTCACATCTTTTTCACTGTTTTGAATTTTCCTCCTGCTAGCTAATAATGCCTAGAGGCCAACCAGTTCTTTTCTTATCCGTAGTGATCTCTTCAGTGTAAAGTAGTAACTCTGTGAGATGGGATTTCCCTTTACAAAATCTAAGTTGATTCTTCCTCAGTAATTACTTACCCATGTAATTCTGTTCCTCAGATAGGCCTGTTGTACAGTATTTCATTGTAACTAATCTGGAATCCTTTACAGATATTATGCCACAGTTTTAATTTTAAGCCTAATGTTTTGCACTGGTTTGAATGTTCCTCACTTAGAGAGATGTTGGATGAATTGCAAGGAAAGACAGTGATATTTATAAAAATTAATTTTGTGACTTTTTCCCTTGTATCTATACTGACACTATTCAGAGCCTCCACTTTGTCTCCCAAATAGTTCTGATGTAGGAGCCCTCCCAAATTCCTCCAAAATCAAGGCAAACATAAAAAAAAAATTCTTTTTTTTTTTTTTTTGGTACTCTATCTAGATCAGTGAAATAATTTGATCAAGAAGTGGCTTCTGATTATCATGGTCACTATTTTACAAGCGTATGAGGAGCACACCATAGCTACTACAGATATGAGATACAAGAACTCCATGAAGCCAAGTCTGCAGTCCAGACTACATATGTAATCTACATACGTCTCCTGGCCACCTGATGATTTTAATATGAATCTTTGTACAGTACAGGTAAAATACAAATACTTTGGCTCCCACATTACCCAAGAAATACTTCCTCGACTATATTATTATATATTATTATACATTCCCTTGTATAAGAAAGACAGG
>WBMW01001521.1:0-112248 GCA_013396635.1 Penelope pileata
TGGCTTGCAGTGTGCCTTTTGTAAAACTGTCAATAATTTATATATTTGTATATGCCAATACTTGATTGTTCGTGGATTTTATACACCTGCAATTCCTCGCTTGCAGGCCCCAGATTCTACCCGGTGTGTTTTGGGCCTGCGTGCAGCCCCTTAGCTCAAGAACAGTGCTGATGGACACTGGGGACCAAGCTGGGTCTTGGGGCAGAAGAGCTGCTCTGGTGCAAAGCTCCATGCCCCAGACCTGTCTGCAGGAACAAAGCTACTTCTCTCCAAAGTGCACACCAAAACCTACCAACTCCGTAGCTGTTGGCTTCCAAACCCACGCTTCATCCCTTTTTTTAATTATTATTCCCCAAGAAGTGCCTTCTGGATGTTGCCTTCATTAGCAGCACCCTGTTCCCTGTCATGCACTTTCAGTCTGAAGAAACATTTCCAGACAAACCTGAATGCAGGGCGCTCCTAATGTGCTGGTTTTTACATGTTATTTGCATCGATGTGCAACGAACATTGAGTACGTAGAGAATTTTCCCACTCTTTTAGCCCTATTTTCCCTTCTTGATCCTTTGTATGTCAAATTATGTTAGGTCCAGCCTTGGCAACCTCCTGTCTTTTTAACCTCAGTGAGACATTGCAATGAAGGAGAATCAGGGAGAGAGGGGTCTGCCACACCACATCTCACCCAAGAACCAGCCTCCCATCAAACAAATTTACTGAGAGATCATGCAGCTTAGCTTTAAAAGAAAAAAAAAAATCCCTCCTTCCTTTCTGGGTAAACTTGGAACAAAACTTTGACAATGATTTGACCTTATCAAGCCAAGACGCAGAGAACTCCAGAGCTGTTCCCAGGCTGATGCTCCCCAGCTGAACTCAACATCTGCGACTCAGCTGGGCTCGTGTGAGGCAACCTCCAGAACGTGTCAGGAGAAGAATTAACACTGACGCCTGCAACCCTGGAGCAATTTGCCTATCACGGGAAGGATCTTGGGGATTTTTTTTTTTCCCAGCATTGCGGCTTTTCTTTCTCTCACACAGCTTCTCAACTGCCAGCTGAAATCTGATGAAATGCTTTGTCCTCAGAGCTTTGCACGTTTTTCCTCCACTCTGAAATGCTGGCAAAGGAAAACGGAGCCCTTCTCGTCCCAGTTCTCCAGGCCAGGAGAAAGCGGGTGAAGGCAGCACAGTGCCATGCATGAAATGGAAACGTCCACTGAGTCCATCACAGATCTGTCACACTCTGTGCTGGGGATGGGAAGGGATGCTGTGGGTGGTGATTCTGTTTGATCTGGTCTGTGGTTTGTTTTCTTCATCCAGCCATGCATCAGGGCAACCTTGAAGTGTCTGGAAAAAGTTTAGGGAGGTTTGTGCAAAGATGATGAAGACATAAACCCCATAAACCCAGCCCACAGCCCTCCTTGGGAGTGTTGGGAGGAGCGCAGTCTTCACCCTCATACCCCCAAAAGTCTTCACAATGGAAACTGTATTGCCCAAAGCAGCTGTCTCCAGGGATGGTTGGAACTTGCTGAGCCCATACAAAACCGCCACTGCCAGGGGGGCTCACCCCAGGTTCATCGCCTTACTTCTGATGTTGAAATCCCTCTCCCACCTTTCCATCCATCTCCTTTTCAATGGTTTGATTGCAGACCATAAGGTAGGATTTTAACCCTTTCTTTCAGTGCTGGGAGCTTTGCCTCTCTAGCAAGCCTTTGGAAGGTTCAACCAGCCTTCAAATTCACAAGAAACACGGTGATTTTCTTAAAAAGGCAATGGGTCTGCCTGCAGGCAGATGGAGATCTGGAGGAGAACAACCAGTTGCAGTGCAAGGTGGGGGTGGTTTGGGAGAAATGAGATGTTTTTTTTGTGGGTCTTGCCTTTTTAAGAGAATTCTTTTCTGCTGGTAGAAAAATGTCATTAAAAAAAAAAAGTTGTCTAATTTTATAACTCTGTATGTAGCTGCAATGTCAGGGGGATCATCTACTGTTAGATTCACCGTCATTGCACCACTGTGGTAAATTTAAAACCCAATGTGACAATCCAGTTGAAGACTGCAAGATTTCCTGGTGTAATCTCATGCTAGCTGAACAAGTCTTAGCAAAGGCTGGCAAATACCGTCGCTGTATTAGTTTGTTTTTTAAAGAATCTCAGCAGCATTGTAAGGCTTTGTGATTACTCACAATATAATAAAGTGATTTGGAGGTGAATAAATGTGGATTTATTGTCTTAGTGCTGGGAGGGTGGCAGCTGTTTTTGGAGCCAAAGTACAATGCTGTGTGCTCTGTGGCTTCTCCCTTTGCCCTGCTCAGCCCTACCAGAATTATGGGTGTTGCATCTCCAAGCTGCTGTGCTTGACTCATTGGGTCCTCATTAGTGGAAAGACTAAAGGGCTTCACTAGGTCCAGGCAAGCTGACTCAAAGGAAGTTACGGACATTTGGCAGTGTCCAGAATTGACACAAGAGCATCTGGAGCAAATTTCCTGCTCTAGGATTTGCTCCCAGTCTTGTCAGAGATGGTGGAAAGGTCTTCATGGGTCTGGGGAATGGTCTGCTAGTGGGGAGCTGGGTTGGAAGGCTGGGTTTGCAGAAAGGGTGTTGTGTAGAGAGCCCACGAGCTGCATGTTCTGTCCCCCAGGACTGCAAGGTTTGATCAGACTGCAACCTGGTGGGAAATATCTCCAGGAAAGGACAGATCTGGCTCACAGCACCGTTATGAGCTGCAGAGGAAACCCAGGACCAACACTTACAGATGGTTGGATCTGATGACCCTTCCAACTCAGGATATTCTGTGATTCCATGGCTGCTCCTTTGGTGCCCACCACAGTGTGCTCTGCCCACTAGGCTACATCATGATTTTCCTTCTGGGGCTCGTTCTGGATGGGATCTCTCCTGCCCCGGGACAGAGCTGTGCAGACAGTCCTGCTGTCCTGACCTGCCGGGACAAGGACACCATCCCCAGAGTGACAGGTTGAACTCAATGATCCTTATGGGTCCCTTCTAATTTGGGACATTCTATGATTCTATGAAGGTCTGAAGCTGGATTCTCCAAATTCTTTGTGAACGCCAAATTTACATGATGCTCCAGTGCTGTGTTCCACCTTGCCCCTCCCAGTACTCCTCCCCCCCATCTTAGCTTCCTCTCATCTTGCTCGTTATTTTTATTACTTAAACAGCCTTTCTGCAGCCCTCAGCATGGGAACAGGCACGTGAGCCCCATCTGCGGCATGATCCACTGTGCTGTCCATGCATCCTCTCCACCACAGGACCCAGATGACAAAAAACACAGCACAAATGTCCCCACAGAGGAAGAAAATGCACAGGGTGACTTCAAAATGGGAAAATCTGAAGAGCCAGCTTCCTGTAGCTGCTGCCAGCTTGATACTGAGAAATCACAGAATCATTAAAGTCAGAAAAGACTTTCCAGATGTTCAACCATCAATCCATCCCCACCATGCCCCCTGGGCCATGTCCCCAAGTGCCACATCTCCATGGTTCTCGAACACCCCCAGGGACGGTGACTCCACCTCTTCCCTGAGCAGCCTGTGCCAGTGCCTGATCACTCTTTCTGAGAATAAATTCTTCATAATACCCAACCTGAACCTCCCCTGGCACAAATTAAAGCCATCACCTCTCCACCTCTTGACGAATGACAGTCTAAACCCCGATGTCAGATGTCACCCAAGCCACCCAGGCCAGGACAACCAGCTGAGCAAGCTCCGGTTGTCTCCACAACCAATTCAGCTCTGCGACTGGATACGTTTGTCCTGGCAAGCGAGATGGATGCTTTAATTAGAGGCTGAATATTTTTAGAAGCCGGAAAACCTCAGCGGGGGCTGGGCAATGAGGATAGGCTGGGTGAGGGAGAGGAGAAGTGGCAGAGCTGGCGTTTGCTTGCAGAGATATCAGCATCTCACCTTCCTTTCCAGCACATTGGGAAAGATTGACACTTCCCCTATTGCCTCTTACGTTCAGGGACAGCTCAGGACATCCCGCTTCTCTTCATTTAAAAAGATGCAGCTCCCAATACCCCAAATCTCTCATTCCTTATCGCTGTGCTGTAGGAGCTGTTTCTCCTGGCTGTCAGCTGTCAGCCCACAGAAGTCCTGACTGATAACGTGCCTGGCTTCACAGCAGCAGCAGTAGGTGCTGCCCCTTTTTAAAAATAGCCGCTCCGCTGTACATTTTCCATTTTGCAGGAGGTTTTATTTCCGACGCGTCTGCTCCACACACCCTGGCTTGGTCAGGCTGGAAAGCACCGATGCACTCTTGCCATGCCAGAAATAATGCTGTTTGGCTGGGAACCATCCTTCTGGCTGCCCTGGGAGCTGTCTCCTGGGACAGCTTTGGGGCAGTGAAGCCCTCTGCCCTATGCTCAGTTTTTAGAGGCAGCAATGCATTGGGCACGCAGATGCATTCCTGCTGTATCCCCCCTGGACATCTCCATCCTTCCCTTTTTTAGTGGATGGTGGAAGTGGAATCCTAAGTAAAAAGTGGAAATAAGAACTGAAATTGTTCCATCAGATAAATCCTCTGCTGTAATGAGCAGAGAGCGGAAGCAGCATCCCTTAATCACAGCCTCCAAGCATTTGCATGCCTGTGTGCACACATCCACAGCACCAGAATAAAATCGTCCCCCTCCTGCCCCATTCTCATCCCTACACTGCCTCTTCCTAATGGCTTTAGGATAAAAGTGGTTCAGTGAAAGTGTTATCCTTCAAAAATCCATGCCAGCTGCACGGGGATGGCAATGGGTTTGGGCAAGGGGACGCGCTCCATCCTCTCTGCCAGCCATGGGATGGTTTTGGTGCATCCCATAGAGAGGATTCAGGCTGGAGAACCGAGCAGTTCTCCCCTGGGAACTTTCCCACCACCACGGTAATGTTCGTTAAGCACTGTCTGGGTCTCAGCACCACGTGCCCCCCGCCGATTCCTCGTTAGCGGTGGATGTGTGTCATGGCACTCGCTGGTAATTGACTTGTGCCCTGCTGGGAATTTGAACCTACATTTCAAAGAGATCGTTAACCTCCTTTTCCTTCTCTTTGAACTGCTTCACTTTATTGTAGGTTAAAGGAAGCAGACGGCTTCTTCCTCCCAGAGCCCCTTTTGATGGGAGCAGAGAGGGCACGGTGATTGCAGCAGCACTGGGGCTGGCGGCAGCGTGTGAAGATGTATTTTGATGGGAAATGGTCTCAGATGATCTCTGTTGAAAAGATCCCCTTGATCTCAGAGGGGACTGAAGATAAAGGAATGGTCCAGAGATGCTCAAGGGATTGGCAGAGGCATGGAAGAGCATACTGCAGGGTCTCAGCCCACATAGGGCCAAGGAAGGGGCACACATTGTGGGTCACTCATCCAAAAAACGTGCTCAAGCTGCTTTTCTATGCTGGATTTCCTGCATGGGTTTGGCCTTGTGAATGGCAGCTCTCCTGTGGTGTGCTTCCACTGGCTGTTAAAGTCATGCAATGATTGCAGGGCAGCAGAGAGAGGTTCTCCTGATCTTCCTCCCCAGTATATCCAAGCCAGCATTTGTGCAGCCGTTCACTGTGTCTGACCAAAAGGAAGGAAGGAAGGAACACACATCGAGGTCCCATAGGCCAACACTCTGCTTCTGGTAGTGCCATTACAGTGTTCTTTTGGAGCTGGATCCCACCTCATCACTACATCTACATCTTCCATCAAACACTGTCTGCAATTCACCTGATACAAAAGACCTCCTCTAGACTCCAGACAGTGCTCACCTGATCAGACAGCTTGCATTAGGTGTCCTCTACCTCCTTGCTAGGTGCTGTACCGAGCACCTCCAGGTGGCTGGAGTATGAATGCATGTCATGTTCAGAAAGCCTTGGAGAGGACCTATCTCAAGACTTTTCTCCACCACCTGGGGCAGGATCAGATAAGATGGGAAGGGAGAGAGCCAGGGATGGAACAGAGCTCTGGTGTGTCCACATGGCTCTACTGCTGTCCCTAATCCAACAACACCCAGCTGTTAAATCCCCCTCCACAAATGATTGTGCTTAGTTTTTTGTAGGACTGACCACACAATGGTTACCACAGCTCAGCAAATTCCCAGATTCCAACTAAGCCTCCATCACTGACCATACTGAAGCTCTTAACTTCAGCAGTTGTGAGGGAGAGCATGTCAGAAAAACCCCAGTAAAGCACCTATGCTACTATGCCCTGCCTTGTGTTTGTGATGAACAAAGTGCACCTACACCAGAGGTCAACCAGCACTTATCAACTCACTGAGCTGATCAGACATCTGAGAAATCATACTAAAAGCATAAATCAATCTGTCACGCCGCATAACCTTTAGGATATTTCTGAGGAGCAACATTCCCACCATCTTTTTTGCTTTACCTGTACTCGCTGCAGCTATTTCTCTTATCTCCTCAGTGACTACAAAACTCCGTGGTGTGTCAAAACTTTTGAAAAGTCTTCTGGGCTTCTCCCTTTGGAGGCTATTTCATAGCTGGGCTTGAATTCCCCATTGAGACACCTTTCACCCCAAAATATTCCTCATGAGAATATTCCTGTCAGCTTCTGCTTATCATCTGTTTCTACATTCACACACAGGCAGGCAAGTCTCTGCTCCAGAGGAGGAGTGTTCACATTTGGAGGTGCCAAATACATTGAAAAAGGGCACTATCAGGTTCACAACGGTTTGAGGTCTCATTTTGGAGTGAGGGGGAAGCATTTCTCTGTGGTTGTTCTGCAAATGTTAGAAAAATATTCTTTATTCAGAGGGTGGTGAGGCCCTGGCACAGGCTGCCCAGAGAGCTATGGATGCCCCATCCCTGGAGGTGCCCAAGGCCAGGTTGGATGGGACCCTGGGCAGCCTGAGCCGGTGGGAGCACCCAGCCCATGGCAGGGCTTGGGACTGGATGGGCTTTGGGGTCCATTCCAACCCAACCCATTCTATGATTCTATGAAATGTTGTTTGCTGGGTTTCAGTAGTTCCAGAAAAGCATAGGTTAAGTCTTCTTTGCATGGAGAACATCCCCTAATCGCAGTCCATGGGCAACCAGTTTAGGACAATTCTGTCTGAATTGCTTCAGCTCCCTCCTTCCCAAACCTAAAACCAGAGCCAACATCACAAAGCAGAGCAGAAGCACTGCAACTGGCAGGGACTCCATCCCAGAGCAACAAATGGGATATCAAAATGACAAGAACAGCCCCAGCAACCTGATGGAAAAGATGTGGAAATTCCTTCGTTTTCTCTCCTCAAGCCACAAGAGAAGAGAAGAACCCTTGCATCAGATCATGTCCCACATTTCAGTGTCACCGATCTCCATCTTATTTGCTGCAGAGGGAAGCTGGTTGCCTGTCTGAAGCAGCAGTTTCACACGGCAGAGCAGAGCTGTGCAGTTTCCAGCAGCGCTCTGGAGCCAGCCAAGCACCATTAGCCTAGTTTTTTTATCCAAGCAAGGAAGTCCTGGCTCCTGGCAGGCTTATTAGCTTTGGCACCGAGCTCAGTTGACACCTGGCCAAGGCATTTTGGCTGCATCTGGACCTGCCTGGCTTGTGTCCCACCAGCTTGGGTGTCTCCCCATTACACTGCCCAACCCTCCTGGTTTAGCAGGGACAAAGCGAGCTTGTGTGCCTGCCCAGCTGAGCCACGGGGATAGCTACAGATTTGTCAGCTAGAGGCTCTGCTCAGACTACAAAACTCTTCTTCATATATCCAAAGATCCCTGAGATTCGAGCACTTCCCTGCAAAGTACTTGGTTGTTCAAAAGTGCAGATTTCCCTCTATCTGACAAGGGTGGTGCCTTTGGGCCAGCCCAGCCAGCCTGGTGGCTATCGCACTCGCTTCCTTTGTCATCTGGTGCAGGTAGGCATAAGCAATTTTTTATTTGCTTTCATTGCTCATTCTGTCTCCTTCAAATTCCAGAAATGTTTAAATGTCCAGAGGAAAGCATTTCCCAGGGACTGAAATAGTCTTACAGGAAGGTGGAAGAGAGGACAAAATCCCAGAGGCCAATGGGATCTGGAAATGCAGCTCAGGGTAGATCTTCCTCAGCTCTGTTTCTTAACCCCTTAATCTTCTCGATTGCTAGAGAGAAAGGAGGACAGCCCAAGCCCACAGCGGTCATGCTGCATGTGTATCTCACTTCTCTCCATGGGAGAAGTGCCCCTGGGGTGACAAAAGGGACTTCTCCGGGACCCCAAAGGCATCACATTGATTTCCTGGGCATTCCATCCACAGCTGAGAACAGCCCCTATCCTTCACACTTAGCTCACACCCATGGGAGGTGAAGGCCATAGTGAGATGGGAACGCTTGCTTTCAGCTTAGGAGCTCTGGGTAGCAGGGATGCAAAGGGTAACAGCATACCCACAGCTGCTCGTTGCATCTGCACTGCTCCACTGCAGATTAAATCCGGTGTCTTGGCTCAAGTCTTAGAACTAGGGGCTGCAAAGGCCAGCTGAGCCGTGCTTCTTGTGAGCCCAGCTTGGCATCTGCCAGATTTACCCTTTCCTGATGGGATAACATCTCCATTGCTCTTGCAGCTCCCTCTACAGAAGCAGATTTCAACCTTTATTCTGTCTTTCTCATCACAAATCCCCGGGCTCCATCATGAATCTTCCCCAACTGCATCCCTAACTGGTGACTCCTTGTCCCTGACCCCACAGAGGTGAGGAGAAGGTTACAAAAGTAATGAGCAATGGTGTATCCCAGCTATGTTTGAAATGCTGATGGCGTTAACTACCTTCCAGCACCAGGCACAGCCTGGGATGCAGCAGATAGCATTTTCATCAGCTTCAGAAGAGATATTAACTGCAGGACCTGCTCTTCCTGTGGTCCTCTGCAATGCATCACAGATTGAGCAGAGAACAGACAACATACAGGGAAAATAAAAAAAAAAGGGAAAAAGGCTCTGTTGGGAGGAGATAAGGACAGAAATTGCCCCATCGTGCTTATTTGGGTAATTCAGAGAAATACTGCTAGCAAGAGACAGAGCTTCTGCCAGTCCCACTCAGGATCTCTTTGGATTGGGCAGGCAGAAGGGAGGCTCAGAGGGGACTTGGGATCCAGTATATAAATTGATCCCTTACACAGCTATTGCAGCAAAGCCACTGCCAAGTGGGGACATCAAGGTGACATGGGATGCTGGTGTAAGTCAGCTGGATCTTCAGAGAAGAAGCAAAGCCACCAGATCCATCCATATAAAGAAACTGGACCTCACCAGAGAAGAGGAGATCATCCATCATGGCTAAATGCATGGGAGGTGAAGGTGACCACCTCCTGCCCAGGAGGGCTGATGTATCTGGGAACAGAGAACGAGCTGTAATGATTCAGTCCACAGCTCAGGTTAATTTAAGCTTAGGTGAGCACGAATGTGGGTTCTTTTAAAACCAGGTTGGATGTTCAGCTGGTTTCATGGATCCTTGATGGGACACAACATGAGTCTGGGTCAGGATCTGCAGGCCCCAGTCCTGAGGTTCAGAAATTTTAAAATTTTAAAAAATTTCCTATGTACAGGAGGAGCACAACGTCATGACTAGGCTGATCTCTGTCTGCTCTCAGCAGGATTGTAACTATAGGCCTCTCCAATCCTTGTTTGGCTGAAGGCACCATGACAAGGTGGATGGAGCAGAGAGCCAACCATCTGCAGCAAGAAGGAATTATCTGATCATAGAATCATAGAACAGCTTGGGGTAGGAGGAACCTCAAAGATCATCCAGTTCCAACAACCCTGCTGTGAGCAGGGTTGCCAACACTAGATCAGATAGCAGATCAGGCTGCCCAAGGACCCATCCAGCCTGGCCTTGGACATCTCCAGGAGTGGGGCATCCACAGCTGATGTAACGACATCTTTCAAATCAACAGCCCTGGATAACTCACCAGCAGGAGCCATGGAGGACCTACATGATGAGCCATTAAGAAAAAACCTAACAAGTCTTCGGGAACCTCAGGGCAGTGGAATGGGCTGGCACAGGACCCAGGTTGTGGTGACAGAGACAGAGGAAAGAGGGATGGCCAGATGTGTGACAGCCATCAATTCTTAGCAAAACAATAGCGCAGTTAATTTGGGATTTCATCGACACGCTTGTAATCCGGACCAATGCACATATGTCTATAAACACAGTCACATGGCGAAGCAGAAAACCTTCATCGGCATTCATTATGCTCCAGCCCCTGAGCCTCTGCTGATAAAGGCAGCTGTGGTGCTTTAATGTACCACAGTTGCTCCAAGGCATTCTGCTTTTTTTTTTTTTCCCTTAAACTGTGTTATATGAGATTAACAAAACATGCATTAAACAGTGACAAAATTGGCCCACTGACAGATCCCGAAACGTGGCTGTAACCCTTTCATTACCGGAGAGGGCTTAGCATGGATGGGGGAGAAGAAGATGGAAGCAGGTCCTGGTGCAGTTCCAGGGCTGCCCACCCCTCAGAGCTGGGGGAAATAGCAGAGGGCCAAGGACTAGATGCACACACTGTCAACATACAGATTTAGGAATGCAACCTTGTTCATCGAAGGGGGCTGAGAGAGATCATTACCTATGGGTTTTTACATAGGGGAAAGCTGTCTGATAGCAGGGCAGGGAAGGGGAGGTTCTTCAGTCATGGTGATAAGGAAAATGAGATATGATGGGTGGAAGATAGCACTGAATTAATTCAGCCTTTGAAGTGGACACCAACTCGCTGCTGTTTAGGTAATTAAATATTGGAACAGCTTATCAGGGAGGCTGCTGAGTCCCCAGTGTTTCTTATGTTGAAATAAAGATTAGGTATCTATGAAAGGAGATGCTCTAGTTCAATTTCTGGGAAAAAAATCTACTTTATTTATATGGAATATCAGATGAGATAATCCTCGTGGTGCCTTTTGACTATGCAGTCTGTGAATTCAGGAAACACAAACTCCCCTGTGCAAGGATTCATCTTCATCTGGTGCATGACGTGTCAGGCAAATCAAGGGGAAATGTATAACACAGACTGAGATCCCTGCTCGAGAGCGTGCGGCCAATGCTGGGAAGAGAGCTCAGAAATTCCTGGCTCTCATCCCATAGCCTACTGGAAGATAGATAAGCCTCCACATTTCTTCAAACCTCATATGAATCACAGAACTACTTTGAGGTTTCTGGGTTTGCCTGGTATTTTTATTGCAACAGCAATAGAGGCAGTCTGACTGTGCGTGAGTGATAGGGGATGGACAGGAAGCCTGTGTCCCAAAAGGGTTTAAAATCCATCTGAGGACACAAGAGAAGCAAGAAGAGCTCACTGGGCTCCCCAGCAGGGCTCCAGCAACTCCATGAGATCATGCAAGCCATCCATATTGGATGCAATCCATCCAATAAAGTGATTTTGATGGAGAAAAGGGTGCAAGCCCCAATGGGATGTGGCCAAGGGCAGGATTGAGCCAAAGGAGGCAAAGGAAAAGCTTCTCCGAGAGAGTGGTCAGGTGCTGGCACGAGCTGCCCAGGGAGGTGATGGAGTCACCATCCCTGGAGGTGTTCAAGGTACGTTTGGATGTGGAACTGAGTGATGTGGTTTAGTGGGTAATCTTGGTGGTAGGTGGATGGTTGGACTAGATGATCCTGGAGGTCTTTTCCAACCTAGATGATTCTATGAAAGTGCTGAATGTCAAGTGGTATCTCCAGGGAATAGTGTGGCCAAGAACCAGCAAGAATGAGGGCTAGGAGTCATCCAGCCACATGAAGAAGGGCCAAAATATGCCAGACAGAGCTAAGGGTGATGGGCCAAGGTGGAGACAGTAGTGAAACATTGGAAGTCAGGTGAGATGAACTCCAGAGAGCTACAGGAGGCTCAAAGTGAAGCAGTCACAACAGCATGATATTTCTCTAACGCCTCTCTCTGACTCGGATTCTCAGTTGGGAAAGGGACTTCCAATACAACCTGTCTAGACTAATCTAAAACTTATCTAATGAGAAAATTGACACGAAGTCAGGTTGCTGTGTTGGCTGGCTGAGGAGGATGGTCAGAAATCCCATTCCAGCAGGGTCGGAAATGAAGTGCAGCAACTAAAAACTTCGACTGATGTTTCCCCCCCAACTTCTTCTTTTTTTTTTAATTTAATGGTGTGTATCTAAGAGGGAGGGGGAAAAAAATAAAACTGAAATATACTAAATAATCCAGAATTAAAGCAAGTTATTTAATTATGGGCAGAAAGGGAACTGAGCGTTAAGACACAATGAAGTCACTTCAGAGCTTTTTTTAGATTTGATATTCGGAGTTTTTTTTCTCATCTTGCTGAAATCCCCTTGGAAGACCACATTTGCTTCAAACAGAACTATGTTTTTAATAATCTTGATTTTGGTCACTGAACCAAAAAATTCATTTTCTGTACAGGTCTCTGAAAGAGCCCGGGGTGCTGGTGGTATAGAGGCCCCTACACATCCCTACGCAGACAGGAGCACAGAGAAGATGGAGCAGCCCTGGTGAACACACACACACACACTGCAAGAATATGTTTGCAAGCATTGGCCATTCTGGGTTTTCATCTGTCCTTTTTCTGCTGTCTCAGGTCCCTGCTCCCAATGGGAATGGGATTCTTCTAGCCCTCTCCTGCACAATGTTGCATGGATCTTGCGTTCCATGGGCTGGAGATACTGTGAGGAAGGGAAGGGAAAGGGAAAAGATAAAATAGGAGAAAACAAGGAATGAAAGGGAAAAAAATGGATAAGGAAAAGAGAAGAAAAAGGAGAAAAAGACAGAGAAAAAAAAAGTCATCCTAAAGCACTGGCCCTAGACCTACCGCTTTATTCAGAGCTTTCAGCCACAGCCAAGATAGAATTACAATGCTGGAGGAAAGTCAATGAAATAATGATTACCCTTTGGATTTAATTAGCAGGGAGTTGAGGCAGTGTCAAACAAGCATGTCTGTGCATCCGAACATTCCTCGTGGCTCCGGGGGGCTCCAATTCAGACTGATTGCTGTCTGCCCACGGGGCTGGGGCAGGCAGGCACAGCACGCACCCCAGCAAGGGCATGGGATGGGGACAAACCCTCTGAGCCCAGCTGGGTCCATGGCTGGAGGACCACGGCTGATCCTTCAGCAGGACTTTGTCATGCTGTGCACTGCACAAATGTGTCAGGGGAGATATCCTCCATCCCAACACACTAGGTGGTGATGGAGGGAAGGTTAGTTGTGGGATTTCACATCCCCTGCTTTACACGACACATCCTTCTCCACCCAGAAATAGCCCAATTTTCCCAAAAGAAAAGCCAGATGTTATCATTCACAGTGAGCTGGGATGAGGTAAGGAGCTATTTCCATGCTGGAGATGTGGAAGAACCAACCCTGAGACATCCAACCTTCTCCATCGACCACACGGGGAAAGAGCAAAGGGTAGGGCAGGAGAAAAGCCCCAGGCATGGTGCAGGGCTGTGATGGAGGCTCAGGAGGCATTCACAGACTCCATCCCCTGTCTGAAGGTCCTTCTGAGTTTGCAGAAACAAACTCCCAGGAAAGTCAACGTCCCCCTTTGTTTGGACATAGGTGCATCGTTTCTGATGTAGGACAAGACTCAAGTGAAGTTTTCTCTAGAGGGCTGTGAAGCGTACGACATCCAGTGAGCCCACAAAAGCAATTATCCCCAGGTGCTTGACTCCCCATGTTCTCCAAAGCTGGTTTCATTATCTTCCTTTTACTGATAAGGAAATCAGAAAGCAAAGGGCGAGGATCATGTTGTGCCCACCACACCTCTCGCAATGCAAGGCAGCATCAGGAATAAGTTCCTGGCTGTTCACTCCCAGTGGACACTTTATCAGTCCAATCCTGTAATTATAAGAGCCTGTGATGGAAAGGTGCTGCACAGTAAATTAATGCAGACTTCATTTGCAGGGAGAAAAAAGACACCCAGAGGAAATAGCAGGGCTTGGGTTTCTAAGCCAGGCTGCTGAGACCAAGCGGAGAGAAGAAGCTCTTTTAATTTTAATTAATTCTTTTAAATTTAAAAGAATTCATTCTAGTAGCTACACCATGAGCTTCTACGCGATAACAGTCAGGAAGCTTTCAGAAATTGCTCCTTTCATACCCATGGAACAGGAGCTCAAAACTGGCGTGAGACCAGAAATCAACCACTTCTATCCCAATTTTCTGTCCAGCCACTTTACAGCATGCACCTCTTCCTTTTCTTTACAGTCACATTTATCCTGCACGTGCCTGCAATGTCTTGAGGACAGCACTGTCACCTAAATCACGAAGTTCCCTGTTCATTCTTCCACCACCTGCACACACTGCTAACAGCTGGGCAGGGAAATTGCTTTGCAACTTAAGCTGATCAGCTGCACGTGCAGCTCTTGAGATGGTTGCACCATGATAACAGTGCCAGGAAAGATCCACAGGACACAGCAGATGTTTCTTTATCCCTCTCCCTGTATGGATTTTCCTGGAATTACCCAGGAAGGGATCCAGGTGGTTGTTTGGGTGGTTAACAGAGGGCTGACATGCAGTAACAAGGTGTACACCATGATAGGTTTAAATTAATAACATGGCTACAGGGTCTGATGAGTGCTGGCAGCTGATCTGGGATGGTGTATGGTCATGGCCTTAGGAAAAAGCATTGCAGCTGCTTGAAAAAATTACAGTTAATTGCACTGTCACAATGTTAGTTGTAGTTTCCAAACATTTGCAACAAAAAACTATTGTCATTTCTGGCAGCTCCCAGCTTCATCACACAGGGCTGAAATTTTCAAATTCAGATACAGTGTGTTTCCCACAGCCAGGGCAAACATGGCTGTTCTGCCGGTTAGAAACAGAGTCCAAGTGTGATTGTTTTTGTGATGCTAGGAAGATATTCAGCCTCACAACCGGGAAACAGCCACTCGGTTCTGAGCAGTTTTAATGAGCAAGAATTATTGCCTTTTTAATTAGTGGAAAACCAAGACTTCATGGAGCTCACTCGGGTCATCCCCTCACCTCCATGTCCAAGAGCTCAACCTGTTTCTATTAAAACCTTCACTACAGAGCTGTTTTTTTCACTCTGTCCCAAGTTGTGCAAGCAGAGGACATCTGGCTGGAGTTGTTTCTCCAGTATCAGCCACAAAATAGGGTTTATTCCTTTAAAACAAATAGCTGCCCCCTATATTCACCCCCTTACCATACTGTCCCTTTTGCAATAAATAGGATTCCACCCTGGAGAATGAGGGACCTCAATGTGCTGCTCCTAATTAGAAAGGTGTTCAGGAGAAAAGAAGAGGGAATAAATAACCTCCTCATAAATCATTCTCAGTGAAAGAGGTGGAGGGGATAATGATTTTAAATGGACACTTTGGCAATTTCTTTAATGAGAAGGAGCAGGTAATTAATTTGACCTTGGAGATTGCATTATTCTCCTTGGGCCAGAGGAGAGAAATGATGAAGGATTGCCTGGTGCTACCTAAGCAAAGGGTGATGTTGCAGAAGAGTGGCACAGCTAATAGCTAACTGGGGAATGGGATGTTTGTTATGTGCACTGCTTTCCTACCTCCTAAGTGGTACCTCTTGCAGCAAGTTTTCCTTGACTCTTATTTTTTGGATAGATTAGAGCCTTGGGTTTTGATTGCTCACCATTTCTGGTGGAGGAAAACACAATGAGGTGGAGCTTGGGTTCTGAGTTATTTTTGCATCCAGAATTACAGCCAGAAGCCGATGGATTTCAGTGACACCTGCACAACTACAAAACCCTGACTCATTTGGGAAGACAGCTCTCTGGAACTACTGAGGGTCTCTAAACTATGAAAGAGCACATTGAGTCAAAACCAGAGACAGGACTGCTCAGGACAAAATACAGGGGCAGGAGGTAGTGATTTTTTATCCAGCGCCAACATCTCCATTCAAACTACCAGCCCAGACTCAACAGAGGGGAACAGGCACTGCTGCGTATGATTCAGCTCACCCAGGAGTGAAGGTGTGAAGGAGGCCAGACGTATCACATCGCAGAAGTGCTTATTTCCCTCTGTTGGCTATTAAGAAAGATCATGTGGACCAGCTCACCTCTGAGCATGAAACTAGTCCCACTGGGTGGCTGTTCAGAGAAGCAATATTTTCCATCTCTGCCCTTAGCACTCAAACTTTCCAAGCAAGTATAAGAAGAAATTGCTCCCATTTTCCTCCCGATTCCACTTAATTTCCAGACTTTTTGCAGCTCTACCTGGTTTTCCCCTGGGGGACAAAAGTGCTGGCAAAGATGGGAATGGAAATAAAGATATCCACCCATCCAATCTTTCTTCTCTCTCATTTCTCATTTTGTTGATAGCCACCAAAGGTGTGAGGCCAAAGAAAGAAGAAATTAGGAACTAAAATGAAGCTGTGCAGAGCCTCACTGTAGGATTGCCTCCATCAGAAACTGATGCTTTGGACAGATGCTCCCAGCCACGTGTTTTAATGGTGAGGACTGAAATTCTCCTGCAGAAGGGACATTTGACAGCTTGTCACACCAAAGGTTTGCTCTTTCATGTATCATCTGACAAAGGAGACAGACTTCAGCATCATCTGTCACCTCTCTTCATTAAAATATTATCCAGACAAGTGAGTTATAGTAGTTAGGCAGCAGGCTGAGGCTCTGATGGAAGTAATATCTGCTACAAGAAGTATATAAAGCAGGGTCACATGCAAACTGGAGTGCCAGATACACTTGGGATATGAGAAAATCTGCTGTTAAAGGTACATAGGAACAGACAGATCCTTGTTCTTCTGCCATTTATTTTCCCCCACGTTGCCCTGTTCGTTCCACAAAAAATTTCTAAAGAAAAAATCCAGTCCAGTTAATTACAGCCAGATGTTATGAGTGGCCAGGCCAACATGTGAGCTTTGTCTAAATTGGTGACAGCCAGATTGACTTCTCATATCTCCATCTAAACAAAGTAATTCCCTGCCTGGCAATGTCCCGGTGGGAACCACTGGTGGCTCTAAATAAAGCCTGAAGGAAGTCTGTTAAGAACTGGAAAGGAAAGGTTAAACAAAACTAAGCCATCTAAGCGTGTGAAGGAGATTGGGGTTTGACAGGATAACGAGCTGCTATTCTGCAGATTGGATTCAGGAAAGGACCTGGCCCAGTGGGAACACGAGTGTGCCAGCTTTCCCTTTCCTTTTCATTCATGTCAACCAAAGATCAGAGGTCTTCCTCGGGGAAAAGTCCTGCTGCCAGATAACCAAAATGTTGAAGTGATCAGTGAAGAGCCAGTAAGACTGTGCCCAAAGCTTTGTTCAAAATATGATCTCTGTCAAGTCTGGAGAAGAAAGAGGAGGCAGCAACTGTTTGACTATCTAAAGCATAGGAGCTTGGAGCAGTGGCTGGAGCAAGAACCAGAGGCTCAGGACTCCTGGGTTCTCATGCCATGTGGGCAGGGAGTCACCTCACCCCAGCGTGCCTCCTCTCAGCTTCTGAACTTCGGATTTCAGGGAAGAGGAAGAAACTTTGCTCCTTAGTGATGGAAAACAGTGACAAATCGCTAGTGGAAAGGTACAAGTCCACTATGGTTGCCTAAACATGGTGCTTCATGTAATTTGAGGTGCTCTAGGGTATTGTGCCACTTGCCCTAGGGAGGACGTGCTTAGCTTCTATGTTGTAAAGCGAAAGCGAGCACTGGGTGCAGGTTTGGGTGCCACAATATCAGAAGGACATAAAACTGTTACAGAGTGTCCAAAGGAGGTTACAAAGATGGGGAAGGGTCTGGAGGGCAAGGTGTGTGAGGAGCAGCTGAGACCCGTTGGTTTCTTTGGCCCAAAGCAGAGGAGGCTGAGGGGAGGTGTCATGGCGGCCTACAGCTCCCTCTTGGCGTACAGCTCCCTCATGGCCCACAGCTCCTCACAGGGAGCAGAGGGGCAGCGCTGAGCTCTGCTCTCTGAGGACAATGACAGGGCCTGAGGGAACGGCATGGAGCTGTGTCAGGGCAGGGTCAGGTGGGGGTGAGGGAAAGGCTCTGCCCCAGAGGGCGGTGGGCATGGCACTGCTGCCCAGGGCAGTGGGCACGGCCCCACGCTGCCGGAGCTCAGGGAGCGTTGGGACACCGCTCTCAGCCATGGGNTGGGACACCGCTCTCAGCCATGGGGTTTGGGTTTGGGTGGTGCTGGGTGGAGCCAGGAGTTGAACTTGATGATCCTTGTGGATGCCTTCCAACTCAGGATGTTCTATCATTTTGTGATTCTATGATCTTCCACACGCCAGGACATCTTCCACACCCCTGGAGCCTTTGTTGCTCTGTGAGGTTGCAGTGTCCATTCTGCATTCGTCCCACCATTCATCAGCTCTTCCTGATTTGGGGCTAGCACCAAGCGGACTCTCTGAATGGCTTGCACCTTCCACTGATCCCTGTGGGTTCCTTCCAACTGGAGATATTCTATCACTCTATGATTACATCTGCCAGCCCCACATTAATGTTTCAGACTCAAACTCTAATCCTAACCCTAACCCTAATTGATGTCTGGGTAATTCATCTTGTCTGTAAATGCCTGCTTTAGGGTGATATGAATTGCCTTCTGGGCATTAAAGACTACTTTTGTGTCCATATCTCAGGCTGAACCCTACTCTCCCTCGCTTCATTCAATCCCATCTCTACCTCCTCTCTTGCAGTTCTCTCACTGCTAACACTCTATCTCTGCTCCTGTGCATTCCAGTCTCAAATGCCTCCATCTGTAGCTTCTTCATGGCACCTTGTTATATCCAAGACCCCATTTTGGGTTTTTCCTGTGCAAAACACTGCTTAAACAAAGAACTACCCACTGAACTGTAAGCTTATAACTGGCTCATTCACATTCTGTAGTTTCCTTCCTGATTTGGGTTGGACTTACTCTAAAGAATGGCTTTGCTTGACCTGGGACATAGTCCAAAGTTATTTAATTGGCTGCTAACACAATTACAACCGATAGCAGAACGTGTTTTGTGGGTTTGCCTCATGATCCTGTGCTCTCTCCATCCTGAGAGAGACAAAACAAGCACAAATGTGTGAGGGAAATGAACAAAATGGAGAAAGTCTGACGAGCATGTGGGTTTCAGGGCAGAAATAGGGCGTGCAAAGCTGTGATTGTGCATGTATGGGAAAAATATCGTGAAAGGGAAAGCAAACACGTGATTGTGGAAGGGAACAGCATAGAAGCGTGTGTTTGAAGGAAATAAATCCCAAAACCCCATCCCAATTTTTTTCAGACAAATCTCTTGTTAGCAGGGAGCACTTGGCAGCTGCCCTCGAGCACATGGTGACAACCCGACCACTTACGTTACATGCATCGAGCAAGCCACCAAACAACTCTCCCCAGGCAGGAAATCATTGTGGATCTAATTAAAACTTGTCACGCTGCTCTGCTTGGCTGACCAGCCTCGGTGCGAACGAGATGACCTCCGTTAATTCTAGCTGACAACAATCATTGCATTAAGGCCAAATCCCTACATGGGACTCAACGCCCACTGAGAGATGGACACGGCGCTCAGTGCTCTGGAGGCGCAGGAGACAGGGAGGACATGGAAACTCTGGCCACGCACATGGATGGGTCTGGACTTCCCTTGTCCCATCAGTCTGAGGATGTTGCCCACTGCCATATATTCTAGCTGGTGAGATAGCAGGCAGGGCAGGCACAAATGGCTGGAAAAATGGGTCTCTATGCAAAAGCATCATTAACCCTCTTCTAGAAACACGGGACCACCTTCAACTATCATTCAACTCCACTGGGGAAGCCTTTCAGAGAGAACTGTATAGATATGGAGCAAAACACTGTTACGACCAACACTTTCCTGGTACTCTCTCCATTATGTCCAGGTCTCTCTTGTACTGAGGGGCACAGAACTGGGCTCTGCACTCCAGGTACAGCCTCAGAAATGCTGAGTAGAGGGGAAGAATCACGTCTCATGATTCGCTGGTGATGCTTTGCCTAATGCACTCAAGAATACCATTGCCTTCTTAGCAGCAAGGGCATACTGCTGGCTTTTGTTCAACTCAGTGTCTGTGAAATCTCCTGAGTCATTTTTTAATAAAAACTTTTTAAAAATAATTTTCACAGAGTCATGATGCAGAGACCCCATAAACTGCTTGGGATGTAGCTGTCTCATCCTCCCCAACAGTACCCACAGTTCTCTCCAACAAAAAACCTAAATGCATTGACAAAATCATCAGCATGATCAGTTAATTAGTGCTCATCTCACTGGGATTAATTTAACAAGTGTCAGATGCAGGGCAAAGGCTTCACCTGCTCTATTTCCTTTCTGTTTGCAATTGAAGGTCCAATTTGTGAAGGGTCTCAGCAGCTGGATAGACAGACCATGGGATGCTGCCCTGGCTCACGCACTGCGTGCACACAGGATCCGTATCTCCAGGCCACCATCCCACGCCAGCACTCAGAACAATCTGTATGACACTCATGGCCCAGGTTTTTACAGCACGAGATCTCAATTAAATGTGGTCGTTTTCTCTCTGGACCCATCTCTGTTCTCCTTGCTGGTAGGAACAGTTTGATGTTACTACATATGATGCCATTACTGATTACTGGTGTACAAGCCAGAGTCCATGGAGATCATTTTAGGGACTTCTCTTTTACTTTGGAGCAGACACTCAGAGCAATCTGGTCTTGAAATCCTGACTGCATGTGGTTAAGCAACAACTGATGTCACCCAGACACCACCATCCCATCCTGGGGCCTCCTCCAGCTCGGGCATGAGTGGGAGTGATTCCTCAAGCTCGTGTGTGCTCTTGCAGCAAGATGAGAGCTTCAGGAATCTCTCAAGGATGCCATCTTGTAAAAGGGTGAAGATTATGAGGTGTGGAGCAATGCAGAGGACTTAGTTCAGCCAATGTCATTTGAGTACACCAACAATTTTCTAACTTCCCCTTGTCTGTCTGAGAGTAAAACAATGAAACATTTTTAACCAATCTGAGAGGATCCCGTCAGCCATTTGGTGGACCTCTTTGGATCCAGGTTGTTTGCAATGCAGGGCACAGCAATCAGAGGGTACTTGGATGCTTCTAAAGGGGTTTTTAGGAAGACCTGTAAAACCTGTTATTGTAGAAGAGTTCCTGAGCAGCCTGCCCCCCAGAAGGCTGATTTGAAGTTTGTTCCTTGGCGATAGTGATAGCTGAGATGAAAGACAGCCAAGCTGAGTCTTTGATATGAAAACAGGTAAACAATCAAAGGGAAGAATGTGGGAGAGAGGCAGGGGGTGCTTTGTTTCTCCCAGGCTGCTCGCTGGGAATTGGTCTCAGCCAGGAGGTTCAGGGTTGCTGCATATTCTATGTAAGGACTCCAACCAAAACATCATCAACATCACCTTTTCCAGTAAACACATCGACTTTCCATTTTTCTCCCTGAATCCCTGTACCTATGAACTCTGCTTCTTTTCCCAGGAGTTATTTTTAATTTCCATTATCTTTGCACTGTTTGTGGCACTAATGATCTCACTCTGTGTCCCTAGTGCTGGGCAACTTGATGCTGATACTGATGCTCTGCCCTAGCATATCAAGGTAACTACCAAAAATGATAGGTTAGATAGAGTCTTTGTTTAATCAGAGCAATGGAATCCCAGATAAATCAATAGTTTTAGCTTTTACCTTAACTGGTAAACCAAACAGCTGAAGATTCAGCTATGTGATGCTACTCAGGCACCAAGCCACAATACTGCAATGGAAAATGAAGGCTACTGAATACTGTCGGGTTTTATTACAGCAAAAATATTCCTTTGAGTTGGAATTACAACAAAGACATTCATGTTCTGATCCGATTCCTCCAGCTCACGTATTATCTCTGGAAGATGAAAAGATACTAATTCTGTGTAAAGAATGTCTGGTACACTGCCAAGTTTTCTTTTTTCTTTTAATTACTGAAAAGGAATAGAGGGAACTGTTTCTCTACCTGAGATCTGGAACTACAAGCATTTCATGATAAGAAATAACTTGAGAAAACATCCTTCCTCTTATCTCTCACAGTTCCTCTAGGCTCATTTTGATTTTTTTTTCTTTAAGAGAAAATCCTGTGTAGTTAATAAGTAAGGTGATAAAAAGAAATCAATGCTCCATATCCAAACTGATGTACTCACTGCTCCGAGCAACATTTTCCCAGCGTGCCTTTTGAGGTTTCGGTTGTTGATCTCTCTGTTTTGTCTTTGGTGGTTGTTGCACAACAAGTAAAAAGGGGAAGAAGTAAAATCAGGCTGAAAGGTGGAGTGTAAAGTGCTGAGACATAGAGAAGGAAAGGTACAGGGCACGGTTCCTGAAGATGGGCTGAGGGAGGGGCAGCAGTGGTCTGCAATAGGCACTGGTTTGCAAGGATGAGAATTTCACTAACCCTCCATCCCAGAACCACCCCAGTGTTTTATGTCTCTATTCAGTGCCACTCAATGCCACTGAGGGAGCCCTGCACATTCCAGCTTTGAGTTCCTCTGTCCTCTCACAAAGTATTTCCCCTAGGAGAAGGAAGATGCTCTGGGGCACAAAGGGAAGAGCTCCCACATGGCGTTGAGTTACTCCCCACATGCTGCTGGCTTTGGGCTTGCATTGGTCTTCTGTGAAGGTTCCCCACAAAGTGGGGCTCAGAGTACATGGACCAGGAGCATCTATACAGTACCTTAGATTCCTACTTGGCCTTTTTTTCACTTCCCAATAAATATGCAGCAACTGATCTTGTGTTCCTCATGCCTGAAGACACACACACAAGGTCACATATTACCCTATCCTGAGACAGTGCTCATCAACTGCCTCTGTGTGCCTTCCATCCTGCAGATAATGAGAGGTAATTTGGTTTAGACCATGGGTGTCCAACCTTTTGGCTTGCCTGGGCCACACTGAGTGAAGAGGAAGGGTCTCAGGCCGCATATATAATATATAATACAGTTAATATTTAACTAACAAAACTTTTTTTTCTATATTTTTATTAAAACACTAAAAAAAGAAAGCAATGAAAACATAAAACTAGTGGGAACTTAGGCTTCGTTTATGTGAATCTAATGCATCAAGGCCTGGTTCGATGGAAGTGGTTGCAATTCTTAGTGAGTTCTCAAGGTGCTCATCAGAGATTTTTGATGGAATTTTACTTTTCCTTTGCTTCATCCTTGAGAATAGTTATTCACAAACGTATGTACTGCCAAAAAGTGATGACATGAATGACGTGATTGTGAAGCGAGTGATATTTTTCTCTGTTAAGACAGATCTTATAGAAGTCTAGCAAAGAGACACGATCAATTTTTTCTTTTAGTTGAATGTTTGATTGCAACTCTATACATTCCATTTGAAAATCTGCAGGTAATGTGTTTATGTTGACTGAAAATGGAGTGACAAATCAAAACATTGACGATTTTTTTAGAAAACTTCAAGCCTATTCTGAAATTCCTTTATTAAAACGGAAAGAAGGCTGCATATTTTTTGCTGTCCACATCTCCACATCTGCCACGCTTCCCAAACATTGCTTGATAAACTCACCACCAGGAAATGGTTTTGACATGTTTTAAGTCAGATTTGCTGCCACATAACCGGCTTTCACAACAGAATGCATTTGAGTTTTAATTTTTTAAAAACAATTTTGTTGAAATGGCAGACTTCTTTTTCATTTCCACTATTTTGTCTTTACAAAGCATTGCTTGAAATGCATCCAATGAGGCAGCGTTTTTGCATATAATGTCTTCTCACATTGTAATCGTTGAAAAAACTGCACCATCCCCTTACAAATTAAGCATAGTGCTGCATTATTTGTCTTGAAAAAAGTACTCATCTGTCCATTTTTCATTGAACACTCTTCCTTCATCCATGATTTTTGTTTTTTTGGGTTCTGTTTTCTTTTGAGACGCCATGAGGTAGGTCCACAGGCCATGGGTTGGACATGCCTGGTTTAGGCTCATCCTCTTGAGCAGAACACTGCTTTTGGCTGCAAGTTTACACCAAGAAATTGCTGTGGCTCAGCTGAATTGCTGTAATCTATTCATGCAACCAGCATCAATGATTTCCAAAGCGGCTGTAACAGCTTGCTCCAAGGACAGCAGTTGTTTGACAGTGAGACCATTTAGCTTTAAAGCATAGGCTCCTCCAGGCTCCTCTAAGAGCACTGCTCATGCTTTAAGGCTGGTAGTAATAGGCTCTTGACCTCCATTTGGTTCAACAGTTATCAGGAGAAGAAATAAGACTCTAACGTGGCACAATGGCTTGGAGATGTTGCATTCAGATGATCCCTTTGGAGCAGGGCTGTTTACAGAGCAGCAGGCAATACCCTTGTTTGATTCAGACTGTAGAATAGAACAGTTTCCTTCCTGCATTTTCATGAGCAGGCATTCCTGACTTTGAGCAACTTAATGAGATTCATCTTGTTCTGCACATTTGATATCACATTGTCCTAAGGCATTTAAAGGAATTATTTTGCTTTTTTTTTCCTTTCCTCCACAAGAAAGAGACGTGTCGCCTCTTTCTTCATCTTTGATTTCACCAAAGGTTTCCATTTGTTCAGCCTATTAAAATCCACCAAAGGAAGGTATCTGAAAACCCTGTTGTGCCTTGCAGAGTTCATTCGCAATGGAGTACACAGGCCATGCTGCCCCTACAATAGAGGAAGAGGGTTTAGTCTTGCAAAACCATGCTGAAATTCATCCGTTTAATTAGGGACTATTTTGCAGGGGTGGAAAATAATTATTGTGCATACAAAGTGGAAATGACCAAAATTGCCTCATTAACGTTGATGCATTGTAGCCGGCGCATAATGAGTAGAGAATGGAGACCCTTGATGAATGGCACTGCCTCCACGCCAACACGCTCCGCATCCATCAAGGCTGAATACAGCTCATTTTGTGGGAGCGGTGGTGCAGAGAGGAGGCAGGGCCAGAGTCAGACAGCCCGCACACGGACCTACACGGTGGTGCCACCTGGATCCCATGTGAGAGCCCAGAGGTTAAAGCCTGGCGTTGGACTTCCAAAGCAAGGTCCTCAGATACAAATTTCCCCTGGATCAGGGGTCTCTGATCACACTCAGTCCATGGCTCAGGGATTGCCCAAGGGACCTTCCAGAATCACTTGGAGGCAGAGAACAAACAGGTGAGGAGAAAACACCACCCCACACATGCTTCTCCAATATGGACAGGTCAACGTGCCTTGGGTACATATCACAGAATCTCAGAGTCATAGAGGTTGGAAGGGACCTCTGGAGATCACTGAGTCTAACCCGTCTGCTAAAGCAGGTTCTCTACAGTAGATTGCACAGGAAACTGTCCAGGCGAGTCTTGAATATCTCCAGAAAACAAGACTTCCCCAGCACTCTGGACAGCCTGTTCCAGTGCTCTGTCACTCTCATAGTAAAGAAGTTCTTGCACACGTTTGTACAGAACTTCCTGTGTTTGCATTTGTGTCCATTGCCCCTTGTGCTGTCACTGGGCACCACCAAAAAGAGCCTGGCCTCATCCACTTGACTTCCACCCTTTAGATATTTATAAGCATTGAGAAGATCTTCTCCCAGTCTTCTCTTCTCCAGGCTGAACAGCTCCAGGTCTCTCAGCCTTTCCCCATAGGGGAGATGCTTCAGGGCCCTCATCATCTTTGTGGCCCTCCACTGGACTCTCTCTAGAAGATCCCTCTATCTTTTGAAGATCCCTGTCTTTTTTGAACTGAGGAGCCCAGAACTGGACAGAGCACTCCAGGTGAGGCCTCCCCAGGGCAGAGCAGAGGGAGAGTTGAGGGATCACCTCCCTCGACCTGCTGGCAATACTCTTTTTAATGCACACCAGGATCTCGTTGGCCTTCATGGCCACCAGGGCACACTGCTGGCTCATGGCTGAGCTGTTGTCCTCCAGGACCCCCAGGTCCTTCTCAGCAGAGCTCCTCTCCAGCAGGTCATCCCCCAGTCCATACTGATGCATACATAGCTGCAATGATAGCAAGAACTCAGAGCTCCATCCAAGTCTCAATCATGATGAAGTACAAGGTTTGATATCAGTGCAGATGTAGGACTACCCAGAAGAGGACATGACTTCCAATGGTGAACTTCAACTTAGGGTTATCAAATTCCCCTTGAAATTTGAGCTACAGACTCTTGTGCAACAGCTGACATGGCTGAGGCAGATGTTACTGCTTTCAGGCCTCTAGGGGAGCCGTGGACCCACAGGCAGCTGCAGACCCAGCTGCAATCCCAGAGGATTGAAGTGCTCTCCTGGCACACAGCATGGGAAGGTGACCTGCCAAGGAGACCAACGTGCTGCCTGGCACATCCGTGGTTAATATCTGAGTTAAACTGGCCTTCCATCTCCTTTCTTAAATGCTTGGGGAAAAATCATTTTGCTGATTAGGCACATGAAGCTCAGTGAACTTTCAGTGGGACTGCGTCTTAATCCCTCACAGTTGGCACAGGCAACACAAGTCAGTGAGGAGTCGGCTCATCTTATTTTAGAGGCACAGTGTCATCTGTCTTATCCCAAGGCTGGCACCTAAAATGGGACAGGGAATCACTTTAACAGCGGCCATTTCTCTTCTATGACTAAAAAAAATGGAGCTGAGGGTGACTCCATCAAAGGTAGACATTTGCATTTAGATGTGTGAAGGAAAATGAAGTCAGTCCCACCCTGAGATGGATGCAGCTTACGTACAGCAACACAAGGATGCTGGGTAGGGTCAGGAAAGGGAGACCAACGGCATAAAACACAGCCAGTGCTCAAACCCCATCTGTCCAAGGGCCCAGAAGTGCTCTACAAATGAGTACAGAATAGCACTCTGATCTCTTCTGCCCAGGGCTTCAGAGATTAAACCCCTCTGCTTGGGCCTCCCTGCACTTTTCAGCTGGACGTTGCCCTGCTGATTAACGCCCAGTATGGCGATGACCACTGCAAACAGAAAGAATGAAGATCCCTGTGCATGCATTATGGAAGAAGACACAGATTGTCTGAGGAAAGCAGAAGGTGAAGCAGGAAAAGAGGCAGCCCACAGACCGCGCTGCGGTGATTCACCCAGGCAGCTGACTGCACGCGGAGCCCTTTGCCATCCCAATCATCGCAGCTGCAATTTGGTCTTAATAACAACCAGAGCGTCTTTATGACCTTTAATGGGTGGCTGCCCCTTTATCCTTTGAAATAATGTCATCTCCTGCTTCAGTGCAGCAAGGGAAGTGTCCCTACTGCAGGCAGAGTGCTGGGCACCAGTTTTCTTTCTCCTGAAACAAATTCATTAACTGAGTCATCCTGGGTAAGGACAAGTGCAAGCACCAGGAAGGACTGAAATAAGCAGAGAGTTGCACTCTCAGGACTAAAGTTCACCTGTAATCAGAAAAGGCAGAACTGGAACATTTCTCCCAGGGACTGAGTTTGGTCCGGATCCCTCCAACTCACAAAGGTCAGTAAATGCAAATGGTGTCAGACAAAAAAATGAAGTTCAGCAGAAAAAAAGAATTCTTCCTTGAGCAGAAAAAAAAAAAATCCTCCCTGTTGATCTCTCTGCAAAATTCTTTCCTTGCCCAAGGAGCAGACCACTGATTTTCAGGCTACTGCTACTTTTTTGTTTTGGGTTGTGAACAATTGCAAGAACAAGTAAAAATAAGGGAAGCTTGCTGGCTGTGCTTCTATGTGAAGGGTTTCTGGCTAGCTGTGTCTGAGCACCTCTTGGACCTCCTGAGCTTTGGAAGAAGCTGCTCTTATCTCAATGAATGAATGAAAATGGGAACTCCACTTTAGACTTCTTCCTAGCTTTCTCCCTCTAGAGAGAAGAAAAGCCAATTTCACTGCATAGACAGCATTTTATACACGCATAGACATCCACAGCAGCAAAAAATAACTCAAACATCCGTAGTTTCCAGCCTCTACGTATCACATTCATATACAGGAAAACATCTATAAAAAAGAACAATTGTACATCAGGGTGCTAAGAAAAGAACTCCTGTCCTATTGGGAACAGGATGGTGCTGGCAGGCAGCAAAGTCCTTTTCATCTCAAATATCTACGTTTCCATCTCTTTGCACATGTAATTTTGCACCTCATTGCTCCTAATTGAGTGGTTTTGAAAACCCATCCCGTAGAACTATCCATTACTCGGCCACAGCCAGTGTCAAAGAAAATAAGTTCTCAGACACTTCTGCCTATAAATAATTCTGCTGCCACGAAGCTATCCGCAGGGAGTGTTGACAGCTATCTCATTACTGGCATATTTCTTTGTTTTCTATCAAATTGCTTGCTTTCTACCTCCAGCTTCTCCCCAAAAGGAAGGGACAAGGCTTCCTAAGCAGCATTTCCAATATCTTCCTCCACCCACAGTGGATGCCCCAACCACGGTGGGAGCTGCCATGCCCAGGATAGGACTCAGGAATGGGACTTTTGATGCATGTGTTTGCCTGAGATCATTCTCAGCAATTTTTTTGGAGTGAAAGGATGCTAGCTCCAGGCATGTGGCCAAACTTCAGCTCTGGTAATTGCATCCTGCTAACCCAAATTCCCCCGCGCAGTTTCGGCAGGACACGTGAGTGTTCTTGCTGAACAGTTGCGCATCATTAAACCCCTGCTGTGGTTTTATCTCATGGGTAGCTGCATTTTGGTGGGGAAAACCGATTTCTGTATATCTGGCCACAAAAACCCAATGTGAGTTTTGGAGTAAACACCATAATGTTGGATTTTTCAGGGGTGAGCAAGAGCAGGTTGGTTTCCAGCAAGAAAGAGTCGTTCCTAGGGGGGTTCCCCACAAAATAACAGATTTATTCATAGCAGCATTCGAACAGAAGGACTCCCAAGTTGCAACTTCTGGTCTGATCTAGTCCAAATACCCACGCAGCTGAGTAATGCAGACAAACCATCACTGCTTGCTACCTCTTCCCCACAAACCATCACTGTAACACTACCAGCAGTGCAGCATGAACGTGAAGTGCTCACCCCGCTTCTCTGCCAAGGCACCAACAAGTGCTTGCACCCTCTGGTTCCTCCCACTGTAATATTTAGTCCATAATTAAACAAGCATTGAAGATAAATGGCTGACAGCTTAAAAGCACTTTTTCACACTCTTCTTCTCACTTTGTAAACACAGGCCTTACTTCTCCCATAAACTACAGCATGCAGCTATAACTCACTCTTCCCAGCCCTGACCACCTCTGTCTTATTTCACCCAACCCAGGCTATACTGTAATCAGCTGGGCTGCTTTTCTGCCTTGAAATTTGTCCTTTTTCAAATAAGAAAATGGCTTCACCCACCCCTGAGGACGGATGGAAACGTCTCTGAGCTGGACTTGTCCATTGAAGCACTGTCCTCAAGTCAGCAGTATGTCGGCACAGGGATATGGCTATAACATATGGGCCACAATTTCTATGAGTTAGAGAAAAGAATGCGTTGAACTTCCCCAGAATAGATCAATTCTGACAAAGTAATTTAATATTATTTTTGTCTTAGCTGGGAAATCCTCCCCCTGCCAAGGAAAATGTTCATGGTGTGAAAGGCCCTAGGGGATGGAGATGAAGGATGTTAACTAATGCACAGCTTTGAGACTTCACCCTGAGCTTTTGGCCCTCCAGAAGCTACAAAGGGCAGTGCCCAAGGAGGGAAAGGCTTGAGCTAAGGAGGGCGTTTGTGGAAGGGTGTCCCTGGCCTGGGATGTGGGGCAGAGGAGCTGCATGTGGGGTCTTAGAGCACCATCTGCTGGCACCTTCCCCCACAAGGTTCCCGTGTGGGTTTGTAGGGAGGCAACTTGGGAGGAGCCCTTGCCATGGCCAGGACTGCAGAGGGGGCATTGCTGAGAGCAGAGTGGGCTGCAGGGAGCTGGAGGAACCCCAGGCTCTCCTGTGGGCCACCAACGGAATATGAAACAAGAGAAAAGAGGAAAAAGCCTTTTCTTTCACTGCAGAGTGAGCACTGGGGTAGATGTCATCCAAGCAGCTGAGAGGGCAGGGGATGGAGAAGGGGATGACAGCATCTGTGATCAGCAAACTGGTCAGAGCAGGCTTGTTTAGGTAAGCCCACCACCCCAGCAGGGATTTGGGATCATTGTAATGCAATGTCTCTGGTGCCGTGGTGCTGGGCTCTGCTTGCCATGTGATGGAGACAACCTGGGCCCCCTCATGTGTCTGTTAGCATTTATGTTGGGTTTTCTCTTCTAAGATTTTCCTCTTCCAAGATTTGCACGTCTAAACTAGATGTCTACATGCCCTATTTTGTATCATTCACCATATGACATTCTCAGTCACTTCCCCAAACATCTTTTCTCTCTGCTCTCTTCCATGTATTTCTCCTCTTTACCCTGTTTTCAATACCACAGTCCCCAGACCAATGTGTCTTTCAAATATTGTGCACAACAGTCTGATTCTTCAGCTCTAAAATAGCCTAGTGTGGTGCTGATCAGATAGGACAGGTCTGTATGAGATTTTTGGGGCTGCTAGATCTCACCTTGTTCCACAACACCTCCAAGACAGAGATCTACAAACACCTTGTAGTTGACATCTACAGCCAAAATTCAGTTCTGAACAAAAAGCTCTGGAAATAGAAAGGATATTCTTGCTCATGGGGCCAGTCCTGTGTTTTCATAAGCTGCTCATCCTGTTGTGTCTTCCATAAATCCCTTCTCGCACCTGTAATTTATCCAGGGCCATAATGTCGGAGCATTTCTCTCACTCATGCAGAAAATAGACAGCATTCTGCTCAAAGGAGGTAAACTTTGTGCATGTAATAGCAGAGCAGAAGTGTCTGGGATGACAGTCAGAGAGGATATGTAAGTGGCATATCGATTTTTACGTGCCGCAAATAGCAAAAGGCAGTTGTTGATACACTTGGACTAACAAAGCACAAACCTTGCCAGTGGAAGCGTTGCTGCCACAAAGCAGAAGAAAGGATTCCAGTCTCTCTGCCTTAGAGAGCAGGCTGAAGCAGTTAAACTGCTGGGAACCCATGTAAAGCTGGCTGTGAGCCATTCATCAAAAATGAGTCACCAAGTCATCATCTATTGAGCCTTTCACTGTGCTCTTCTTCCTCCGTGCTTCTGTGCATCCAACACCACAGGAAGGTGAGGAGGTAGGGCTGGAAGGAGGTGAGTCCCAGCTCTTGGGATTGTGTGATTCAGAGGATTCTCAGTCTGATTTCTTAAGTGCACTTCTACCACTGCTGTGATACGAGGCAAAATCCCTGCTCATTTAGCTCTTCAACCTGGGTTATTGGTGGTAGCTCCTTAAAGATGAAGGTGATGAGTAAGAAGGACTGTCCCAGCACCAAGGGTGCATATGGTGGCCACCATCAGACCATCCTGAAAGCACATTTGGAGCAGTGGGATAGGAAGAAGTGCACAGAAGGTCTGCCCTGGACTTGGGGGTACTGGTGGATGAAAAGATCGACATGAGCACGCAGCCCAGAAAGCCAACCGCATCCTGGCTGGCTGGGTGTTGTGGCAGCTCTCCATAATATCAGCATCTCAATGGTCTTTGGAAAGGAAAAGTATTTTCTGCGTAACAGGTCTTCTTAGGTGCTTCAGATTAGACAAGCAACTGAAAACTCTCACTATAAGAAAGACATCGAGGCCCTTGAATGTGTTCAGAGAAGGGCAACAAAACTGGTGAGGGGTCTGGAGCACAAGTCTTATGAGGAGCGGCTGAGGGAGCTGGGATTGTTTAGTCTGGAGCAGAGGAGGCTCAGGGGAGACCTCATCGCNCAGTCTGATTTCTTAAGTGCACTTCTACCACTGCTGTGATACGAGGCAAAATCCCTGCTCATTTAGCTCTTCAACCTGGGTTATTGGTGGTAGCTCCTTAAAGATGAAGGTGATGAGTAAGAAGGACTGTCCCAGCACCAAGGGTGCATATGGTGGCCACCATCAGACCATCCTGAAAGCACATTTGGAGCAGAGGGATAGGAAGAAGTGCACAGAAGGTCTGCCCTGGACTTGGGGGTACTGGTGGATGAAAAGATCGACATGAGCACGCAGCCCAGAAAGCCAACCGCATCCTGGCTGGCTGGGTGTTGTGGCAGCTCTCCATAATATCAGCATCTCAATGGTCTTTGGAAAGGAAAAGTATTTTCTGCGTAACAGGTCTTCTTAGGTGCTTCAGATTAGACAAGCAACTGAAAACTCTCACTATAAGAAAGACATCGAGGCCCTTGAATGTGTTCAGAGAAGGGCAACAAAACTGGTGAGGGGTCTGGAGCACAAGTCTTATGAGGAGCGGCTGAGGGAGCTGGGATTGTTTAGTCTGGAGCAGAGGAGGCTCAGGGGAGACCTCATTGCACTCTACAGCTTCCTGAAGGGCAGTTGTGGTGAGGATGGGGTCGGCCTCTTCTCCCAGATAACTACTGACAGGACGAGAGGGAATGGCCACAAGTTGCACCAGGGGAGATTTAGATTGGATATGAGGAGAAACTTTTTCTCTGAAAGAGTGGTCAGGTACTGGAATGGCTGCCCAGGGAGGTGGTGGAGTCACCGCCCCTGCCGCTGTTCAAGAAGTGTCTAGACGAAGTGCTAAGGGACATGATTTAGTAGCTTAGTGGGTAGGGATGGTGATAGGAGGACGGTTGGACTAGATGATCTTGTAGGTCCTTTCCAACCTAGTGTTTCTATGATTCTATGATTCTATGAAAAGCTATGCTAACAAATTTGGTTTGGTGCTAGGAAACAGAATGTAAATGTAGCTGCCACTGCTGTCCATCAGCAAAGCTATGCCCACACTGCCCAGGGTGTCAGCTGCAGACTGTACTGGCACCCAAATTTACTTATTTAAATACAAGACCATGCTCTGGTGTTAGCTCTGGTAGGAAACCTTAGGGACAGCCTTCCTGCCCAAATGGGACCTGAGCCCACTGGCAGCTGCTTCTGTACTTCCGTTGTGCCATAGCAGCAGCACGTGAGCTTTCTCAGAAAGGTTTCCAGGATCACCTGTCTCAAAGGGAACCTGGAGTCCACAGAAATAATTGTATGGTCAGAACAGCACGAACATCTGGGGTGAACTCATGCCATTTCAGACTGTGAAGGTTTTACACCAACCCTGCCTAAGCTGCTCAGCCCAGGTTCTGTGAAAAATTAACAGGAAAATTGTAGGCAGTCTCACAGAATGATTCATCTGACCCCTTTTTAGACTTCTGAGTTAGGATGAAATTACAGTCTTTGCTGACAATAATGGGCAACTGTGGTTTCAAGCTTCTGTGGAAACATCTACTCTGCAAATATTCATATTTCATCCAAAAAATTCCCTTCGTTCGGAAGTGTTATGATGAAAATGTTGTGCACGGGCAAGGAGGAAGCACACCATATGTGTGAGTAAGCCAAGAACTTACTGTTAGTGCAACTGAAATCTCAACTGCCTAATTCAGGAATTGCTGTTAGTCTTGGTCTAATTATTAGAGAAAAGAAAAGAATAGTAATTCAATGTACAGAACAGAAGAAGTCTCAAAAATAGTAAGAACATAATTTAAAGGAGGTTGTTTATGCTTCTGACTTATCCTTTTTCACTTTGAGATCCACTTTGGGTCTTTTTTCTGTGCTGGCTAATAACTTTCATAACTTTCTCTTTCTCCAGGAGTCTATAGATCCATGCTGTGTCCAACGTACCAGGATATTTTGTCCTTTACGTACATTAGACATTACTTCTTTGTTCTCTTTGTTACTCCTAAAACTAGTTTTGACCAGGTCTGCATTTCTTTAACTGACCACAGGTGAGTGGTTTGTGGCCAGGAGCTCTCCAGCTCTAACCTGTGCCTCATCTCTCCTTATCCCACGCCTGCACTCCTCTAGGCTGTGTCCTGTATCTCCACTTCTCAAGGTCTCTGCTATCGTACCAGGCCTTTATTTCTCTGTCTTACATCACTGTGTTAGAGTTGTATCTCATTCTTCATAGAAAACTGCTTGTTACTGCTATCCATACGAACTATGGTCGTAACACATGAAGACAGATGAAAGTAAAACAAGCCAGACAGAGGCACACAGTCAATTAGAGAAATTGCTGTCACAGCTAACTCAACTAAAACAAAGCTCAGGCAGGTCAAGAAAAGTCCAGATAAAGAAAACCTGGCAAGGCTCAGTCCTGAAAACTCCTAAATGCAAGACAAAGATGATGACCTACTGTGAGCAAGGGCAATACGGGATCACAGAGCACGCTTAGAGAAGACAAGAAATCCCAGTGGCACCCACAGCTCAGGAGAGCACTGGGCTTCATTCTTCATTCTACAGCATCCCAATATCAGAGTACAGAAAACCAAGGCAGATCAAGGCTCCCTGATGAGCCAGGTCACCTTCCTGGATCACCAGCAAGTGCTCCAGAGAGTGTTTCACAAACAGTTAAAACACCCCTGAAGTAACTCCAAGCCTTTTGGAAAACAGCCTGTGCAAAAGTGTCTGTATAAAATAAAGAGAGATCCCTTGTGACAGTCCCTTGTTAGCAGAAGCATAGTGCAGCAATGGAAGGGAACTGCAGGGTATTTTTCATGCTTTCAGACACCCACACAACACAGCACTAAATCTTGTCCTAACTGCACTCCCAAGAGCAATGATGGAGGCTTGAGGGAGCCATTTGGTTCAGCTTGCCCACCTGGCCGAGCAGGCCATGCAGTCCTTTCACTGCCTTCAAATGAAGCTGTTCTCCTGCAGTTCCCCCAAGCACTTCTGAAAAGCATTTCCTTGCCTCTGGAAGAGCTCAATGACAGCACATTGTAGGTTTTTCTTGCAAACCCCAAGAAAATTCCTCCTGGACTGCATGGAAGTACTCTGAGGGCTGACACAAGTGGGACACAAAGGTGTCATGTCATCCTCCTTCATCAGCACAAGCAGGAGGAGCCAGTTCCCCTATTAAGCAGCAGAAAGACTAAGAGAAATCCCAGCTGAGCCCAGGATGAAGGGCATTTAATGCCCTTTTACCTTACAGTGATTCTACGCTCAAGCTATTGTGCTGACACCTCAGATAGCTATTTCTGACATATCTCTGTGAGTAAAATGAGCTTCATGCTTCAGCTGTGGATCACCTTCACAGTAAGATATAGGAATACTGAACAGATTGGCTTGACATACACTGCTCCTGTCCTATGTACAAATGGCCCCAAGACTGTCGGGTTTCTGGGGTTTAAGCCCATTTTCAGGACCAGGCTGATGCTCACGTTCCTCACACGTGTGCAGACAGGGGAACAGCTCTGAGACCTGCTTGGAAAGAAAGGCTGGAGATATTTTTGGTGTTACCACGCAGGGCCAAGCTCTGTTCCCATCATCCAGGGGAAGACATGGGAGTTGAGAAGGGTGCAGTTATCTCACCTCAGGTCTTCCTAAACATAGTGTGGAAATTCTGAATTTCTGCTACAGACAAGATGAGAGCCAACAAAGTTCCCACATTGCCAGGGTTAGGAGTCTGAGTCCTCAATCACTACTGGCTCAGGGTCAGTTTTTCATCCACTAACATCACAAAACCCTTTCCCGCAGGGCTGCTCTCTATCTCTTTGTCACCCAGGTTGGGTTCACACTTGGGATTGACCCAACGCAGGCGCAGCACCTTGCACTCAGCCTTGTTGCACTTCATGAGGTTCGCACGTGCCCACCTCTCCATCCTGCCCAGGTCCCTCTGGACGGCATCCCTGCCTCCAGCGTGTCGACCACACCACGCTGCTTGGATTTTAGGGTTGTTCGTTGAGTGACGCACGTTCTTTTTGAGGAGGGTATTGCAAACAGCAAGATAATCTATCTTACCATCTTACCAGAGCCACTAGAGAATTAGACATTAATCTTCCATCTGAGATTGCTGAAACAGGAGGTATCCCACGTGCTGACAGCAATCCCCTCCCTTCTATGACCAGTGTCTCTAGGATAATAAATAAGTCACATGAAGAAAATCCCCAGATTCCACATCCTTGATGCTGCTCTGACACGTAGCTGAGCTATAAGCCCCAGCCATCTCCTCCTGCTCAGCTGAGGGCAAACAAGACTTTCTGTGAGCAAATAAATAAGTAAATACAATAAATCAGCTTTTACAGCATGGCTCCCCTTTCCCTCCTGCCTCTCTGTGTCTGAGGATCCACGTTAAAAATTAGGAGGTATGTCAGGCTGGTGGAACCAAGCCCAAACTTCCCTGAGAAAACAGAAGAGTCAAAGGCATGTTTGGAAAATAAATATCAAAGCTGGCAAGCGAGGCCCAGGAAAGAAGTGACTGGCATTGTTAGAAGAGGGTAGGAATAAAATTAGAGGGGTTCTTCAAGGCAGTTTCACACAGGACTCAGCACTGACAGAGCCTCCTGCCAACAATATCTGAGGAATATTGCTCAGAGAGCAAAAGAAAGAGCACTGAGCCTTGAGCAGGGAAGAAATTAGAAGTGTCTGTCTCTGCCACTCCGATAACATGAGGAATAATAATAGAGTGCGAGAAATAACGGTGAAGGGGGAAAAAAAAAAAACAAGGAGAAACTGGGCAACAGAAAAGCATGTCAGAGTTATAAAAAGAGACAGAGAAGGGAATTTTATTCATGAGCCTTCCAAATGCATTTGCCATTATTGCAGGCATGAGAATATTATTCTGCTGCTGTCAAGGGGCATGTGACTGGGGCTCTGGTCGTCAGAAAATCACTGCCAGCTGTCAGAGGGCCAAGCCATTAGGGGCAATGGGCCAACACCAATCACACTGTCAAGAAATGCACTTGCTTGTCAAGAGATTAGCAGTCTGGCCTCCAAAGCCTTGAGAGAGCGTTGGCTTCAAAAATGGAGATGGTCATGTGAGTAGTGCAGCGTGCCCAGCAATGGAAGCAGGGCATAGAATGCTCCTTTACAAAGGCAATGCAAGAAGGAAGGTGTTAAACTCTTTCCAGTTGGATCTGGCACATCAGGAAGGCACTGAATAGCACAGTGTATATTTGCTCTGACGGCATTAAGAAGAGATTAATTTATCCAGAAACACTGCTTAGCCTTTGATCGATGGGCTGATGGACAGCACCTACCTCCATGTGCATCACAGCTTTCTTGGGGGAGACTGGCACGAGACAGAAGCTGATCTGAGATGGACTTTCGTTGAATTTTATTCCCCGTCCCTTTAAGCATCATCAATCCCCTACAATCTGTATCAGTCATGTCTGACCACAGATGGGGCATCATGCAGCAGAGCTGATGCAGGGAATTCAGACCTCGAGCAGCACAGCCTGCCACAGTCTGATCCTAGGGAAGGGCCCTGGACCAGCAGCGTTCATTCCACATGCTCACTCATTTTGCTTATCTGACAGGTGACAAACCTAGGCTTGGTTTTTGAAGGCAGAGTCACCATATCCCCTTCATGAGACAGCCATGCTCTAGTTTCTACGAGGAAGCTATAAAGCCACTACTTCAGTTCGCAGAGGGTTTGTGTTAAGCATGTTAGGCTATGGTTAAACCATATATTAGCACTGTCTAGCTTTTAGATCCCAACTGCTATGGCATTTGAACTCAGAAACCCATTGAATGACTCAGACTGTCCAGAGCTACCACACTCAGCACCCCATACAGAGAGAAGCTGCCTGAGGCAGTAACTCAGCATTCTATCACACTGAGTTACTGCTGTAGCCATAAGGACTTCAAACAGAATGCAGAATGTGATTCATATGCCTTATGCAGCTTCATATGTTGTCATTAATTCATTCACACTGTAATCAAATAATTACACCAAACTTTTGGACAAAACTTTTCAGAAAAGTGTGTCATGATGGATCCAGTTTTGTTATGACACATGTATGAAGTTTGGCTTGATGAACACCTGGGTGCTGCCATGTCCAGAAACCAGCTCTCATTCATATAAATATGTAGTATATAATATATGTAAATACACATACTATATGTACATAAATAGTGTATATAAAGTCAATTTGAATACATATATATGCACATATGTATACAATATGTAGCATACTGTTTGCATGTATACAGAGAGAGACAAAATATGTATACATATATAATAAGTAGCATATTACAGATATAAAGCAATGTGACTTCTCGGGAGCTGATGCCACCAACAAAGCAGTCAGTGGCACAAAAGCTCCAGATTTTTCTCCTTTCCTGCCTAGTAACGAGCTCTGCTATCGGGACACATCACCAAATGGTCACCATGGGAATGACCAGGGGACAGATGTCCCCCCAGAAGAAAGTTGCAAGTAGAAATGTATGACTGGATTTCCTCGTGTTTCCTTTTACCCCCCTTTTCGTTCACAGGCCTGAACAATGCAAGCTATGCTAATAAAGTCAATTTGAATTGTCTGAGCAGTCTCCTCTCTTAATGACTTGTTAAAAGAAAGAATTTGGCTGAGGTGTAAGTTGATTCGCTCCCTGGTAATTAACTGATATCCAGAAAAGTAACAAAGGATTTTTGTCAAGTAAATAATTACTTGATCTCTTTCCTCTCCTCCCCCTTCCTGCAGTAAATGAGAGAAATATAACAATGGCTTCTTTAGATGAGCAGAAGCTGCTTCATTTCCAGGCTAGGTAGAAAAATTTGCATAAGCTTGGGGTAAATATGCATGTCATTTTCCCAGAGATCAAGGAAGAAAACAGCAGATGCCTTTCCTACTGTAGGTGCAGTGCAACTGAAGATATTTTGATTGTTTTTTTTTTTCCCTTTTCTTCCAACACTTGACATTTTCATATGTCTGTATCTGCTTACCACTGAGACTGTCTGCTTGCTCCTAGTGGCTTTCCCCTTTTCCAGAGGTTTCCAAGAATAGCAATGCAAGGAAATGGCTTTCCCTAGCAATGAGCCCAGATGTGAAGCACTGCACAATGGGATGGGGTGGGATAGATTATCTTCCATGTTCAGGCACTAATTGACTCATTATGCAGTGAAAAAACAGTCTGTGGGTGCTTTTTTCTCTAAACTGAAACTTCGAGAAAGTGAGTGAGGCACTGGTAATAGCTAGTTCCTCTACTTTATCCCTACTAGGATTTTGGGTAGGAAAGCTGCCAATAATGACATTTTAAGCTGAAGTATTTGGAAGCTGACATTATTACAGGATGTGAGACTTATGAGCTGAGAACACTGTCTCAGTATTCCCTGCCTAAGACGTGCTACGTGATCCACAAAAAGACAGTCCTAGCAAAATTCCTATTACCCCGTCCCTGTCTCAAAATCAGTTTCTTGTTGCTCAACAGCATTTTGCCTTCAAAATTTGCCTTAAGTCACTCTAATACTGTTTGGACTTCCATTCCTGCTTTAAGTGGTCACGGATAAGGCTCTGCTCAGTCTCCATCTTTCCATACACTGAAAATGCTAAGAGTGGAAAGGATTATCCTCCCTGTGCCACAACAATACCATGATTACCTCTGTACCACAACAACAACCTGCAGTTTTCTATTTAAACTGCGTTGCCAGTGCCCTCTCCTTTCTTCCCCAAACGGAGCTGCTAAGGGATCCTGTGATGTGTTCTCCCCAGAATCCTTTCTCAGCCCCGTTCCTAGGATCTAACTAGGACAAGAACAAAAAGAGAGGGATGCCACTATCACCACTATCACCGTTGTAACAAAGGGTTGCTTCAAGTTTTTGAGTCCCAGATGGACTCAGTGCTGCCTCGTCAGACCCTGGATAGAGCCAACATTTTGGAGCTCTCACCCTCTGGCATATCTCTCCTCTTAGGTTTTATATAGGTGGCTTTCCAGCTGTCCTAAGGATAGCATACTCCACTGAGTGGTACGATACCCGAAAGTAAGGCTCTTGCCATGAATGCCTGAGTTCCAGCCAACTGAGGCCAAAGCAATTCCAAGAGTCCATTAGACACCCAATTGTCACGGACCCTGTGAGCACAGAAAACAGGAGGAAGCTCACAGACCTCAAATCAGAACGGAATAAGGAGATAGACAAGATTCAAGACCTCACCAACTTCAGCTCCCTGACAAAGCCAGACACCTATCCTCACTAAAACATTTCGTACTTCTGGACACCGAGCAGCTGGGAGCCATATGTGTTATTATACCGGATCTAGGGAAGATCCTGTGACCCCAGGGCATCCTGCCTGGCCTTCTGCTGCTGTTCTGAAAGAATCTGAAATGACAATGCTTAAGGAAGTGAGCTGAGACATTAAGGCAGGATCCAACTTAAGGTGAACGCATTTAAACACTGTTACAAAGTCCCTGCAAGTTTTGTCATACTGAGCTCAGTGTAATGCAAATTAGCATGAAGAGAAAGATAGTTTGCTTTACTTTTTCTAAGGAGAAAGTTGTTTACAAGTGTAAACAGTGAATCCTTGCAGCATTTGGTTTTATTTTCTTAAAGGCATGAGAAGACTTCCCAAGTACGAAGGCAGACTGATTCCTGGATAGCTTTGAAAGTCAATGAGATTGAAGCACCTGACAATTGTGCTTTTAGAAAGTCTGCCTCCCTTGATAGATCATCATCTGATATTTCAGCTGAAATTGGTGTACATTTAGCGTGGATATTTTGCAGCTGATAAAGGTTCTGATTCACACATGGGGAAATGATGTGACAGTGATGACTGGAAGAGTCACAAAGCGGAGCTCTCCTTTTGTACTTTTCCCAGTGCCATCTGCATCTCCCACAGGAGTGGCCGAACAGCAGCTTTATCTGTGCCAATTTCAGACCTGCAAATTAGTGCAAATTGGCATCATTTTCATTTCATGCTAATGCAATGGGCTGAATGCTGCAGGTGTTCGGAGATACCTATGCATGCTGTCTACACTCAGGGTAGTAACCACTGAGTGCTGATAAAATTCAGCTTAATCCATTGCTAGGAGTAAGGAAATGTCCAGATTTTAGCATCGCCTTTTATTCATATCCGATCCCTTCTGGTCCCAGAATCCACAGAGCTGAAATCTGTGCTGCTGTCATCCACTACCACAGCCATTTGCCAAAATGCATACAGTACCCTTGAAAATATGGCTAAGCACAATCCAATCGCACCGGCAAGTTTCTGAATATTTATATGGCTCTAGGATTTGATAACGCTTTACAAATGCACGACTCCATTTAACTTCAGCACAGACATACCTACTTTACCTAGCTATGAAGAGGAAATCAGTTCCACTATGAAGTTTCTTTCATCAGATCTTTCTTCACATTAGGAAATGACTTCTTCATTCATTCACGTGCCAATAGTTTCTGTGCTACCACTTAAGGCATAATTATCATCAGCCTAACAAGAGTGCTCATAAATTGCCCTTATACTTCAAAGCACTTTACAAAGAGTCTGATTCAGTCCGTTACAATCCCGCTTTTAGAACCTTACTCATGCTATCTGCATATCAATCAATGGGATAAATTACATGTTACACAGGATCAGGCTTGCAGGATATAAAGGTGTTAACGACCTTCTTCTGTAACCAGCGCAAAGTAGAAATTATCAGAAAGCTGCCAATAATGACAGTTTGAGCTGAAGTATTTGGAAGCCAACGTTTTCATGGGCTGTGGTACTGCTGAGCTGAAAACCCTGTCCAGGACTCCATGCCTAAGAGGTTGTATATGGCCAACAGTACCCTGGGCTCCATCAGGAGAGGGGTGGCCAGCCGGGACAGGGAAGTGATTGTCCCTCTCTACTCTGCCTTCATGAGGCCCCATCTGGAGCACTGTGTCCAGGTCTGGGGCCCCCAATAGAGGAAAGACGTGGAGCTGTTGGAGAGGGCTCAGAGGAGGCCACAAAGATGCTCAGAGGGCTGGAGAACCTCCCCTGTGAGGACAGACTGAGGGAGCTGGGCTTGTTCAGCATGGAGAAGGCTGTGGAGGGATCTCATAGTGGCCTTCCAGGATTTAAAAGAAGATGATAAACAGGAGGGGAACCAACTTTTCACAAGGGCAGACAGTGATAGGACAAGGAGGGATGGTTTTAAGCTGAAGGAGGGAAGATTTAGATTAGACATCAGGGAGAAGTTCTTTACCAAGAGAGTGGTGAGGTGCTGGCACAGCTACCCAGAGAGGTTGTGGATGCCCCGACCCTGGATGTGTTCAAGGCCAGGTTGGATGGGGCCCTGGGCAACCTGATCTGGTGCCAGATCTGGAGGTTGGTGGCCCTGCCTGTGGCAGGGGGGTTGGAACCTGACGGTCCTTGGGGTCCCTTCCAACCCGGGCCATTCTATGATTCTGTATGCTGTGACCCATTAAAATACAATCCTAGAAGTTGTACAGGTTCACAATTAATGTAGAATTTGGCCAGGCAATTTGTAGCACAAAATTCAGCTTTATTTCTGAACCAGTGACTGATACTTCCATTTTAACATTATTAGAATCAATTAGTGAAAACATCTTCAAGATCGTGTGTCAATTTTATCTCCCCTTTTGCAGGCAATTACTGCTGAGAGGGAATACGCACAGCCTTCTCCAACATACGCAGCTGTAATGAGCTCTAATCAATCTGTTTGTTAGGTCTCATTTTATAGAGAAATCAAACAACCAGCAGAACAGGCCAAGATAAAGGGTTTTTCATTGTGAAGGGATTGAGAAAAACGTTCTTCAGCATTCAGGTGCCATATTCTGAATTTCACAGAGCACAGAAAGAAACAGCTGCGATTTTTGAACAGCAGCCTCTCCCCAGTCCCAAGCCATTGGATCCTTACACCAAATTTACAGGGCACATCCCTCTAGTGGTGTAAACTGACATGACTAACTCAGCAGTTAGTTTTCAGTGAGACCGTGAGGTTTAGGGTGACACAAAGCAGCATGGAGAGGATCTTTCACCACAAGCAAGCAGAAGCCACAGGAAATGACTCCATTACTGCATTTTTAGTGGTACTGAAAATAAGCATTTTGTGAGCTCTTTTAGTTTCTCTATTTCTTACTTCAGAAACGAGATATTCCCTCCATGAGTCTTACAGCTCAGACAAAATATGACAGCTGAGCACAGGTAGGTTTTACTATCTAGTTAGAGAAACCACATTTAGATGCAAATAACTTCAGGCTGTCACATTATATCCAGTGAGGTAATGTACACTACAAAGCATAGCTCAATGTTACAGAGGAAAAATATTGCTTTAAATATGTGCTACTGCAACAGCTGAAACAGTAAAAGCTGTGTTTGCAGAAAATGCATTTACCTTTACAAAACAGTTTTAGAAAGAAAAGAGTACCATAATGGTTTGTGGTTGTCTCTTTAATGCTATCCTTCTGCGAGTGCAATGACTGAAAGGCTTGCCAGAGCTCAGAATCAGACATCCAAGCCACAGAATAAGCCAGAAATAAAAGCTTATTGAGATGGAGAATTCTACCAAAATGCATCAAATACGTAAAAATTCACTTTAAGGGCTAGCTATACATTTCTGCTCACTTTTCTCTTTATGTAGGAAACCAGTCCATGCTGTTATACACCTCATAAAATCATTCATCAATTTATCCTGCCCAGTTGTAAAGCCAGTTTCGTATCTGGCTTCTCTTCCTATTGCACTTACAAACCTTGTCATGTCCTTGTTTGGTGAGAAAAGCAACAAACAACAACATCTCTAATTATTTATTTACAACCAATTATTGTAACTGAGTTTTGTACACATTGTTTGCTTCCATTCTGAACTCCTAGTATGCGAAGGGGATATTTATTTCTTCAGTTCAAGAACTAATGCCATTTCAAACTTCGAGTTATTTTCCTGTTAAGAGCTTTTAACCTTAACATGGTCAACTATGATAAGAAAAGATAGAGTCCTACAAACTTCCTTAAAAGAAATGAACATTCAGAAGTCCAAAAAGCTAAGGTGCATCAACCAGACTAAAATCCTCCTCAGGGCTCTCAACAAGTTTTGTGCTTTTGACTCAGTTTGGTGCTGTTTCAGACTTCAGTTTTGAAGGTCTAAATATGGGGAAGAAAATCTAGTTCTGAAAATAAAAAAGACAGGTTCTGCAGAAAAAAAAATGCACATCAAAATCACGATTTCCATGATTTTGATGATGTCTTGACAGCCTGAAAGTAATGCCTCCTATTTTATTACATTGACCTACATTGTCAGAGGGAGATGGTGGTGGTATGGCAGTAGAGGATGAACCTTCCCACCGATATTCCATTCCATTGTGTTGCTGTGTGACAGATGGCAACAGAGGGGCACTGACAAAATGGCGTCTGACATGGAAGTGCGAATGAAGCAAAGGTGTAACTGAATTCCTTCATGTAGAAAAAATCACAGAATCACAGAACCGTAGGGGTTGGAAGGGACCTCTAGAGATCTTTGAGTCCAGTCCCCCTGCCAAAGCAGGTTCCCTGCAGCAGGTCACACAGGTGGGCGTCCAGATGGGTCTGGAATATCTCCAGGGAAGGAGACTCCACAACCTCCCTGGGCAGCCTGTTCCAGTGCTCCATCACCCGCACCGTGAAGAAGTTCTTCCGCATGTTGGTGCGGAACTTCCTAAGCTCCAGTTTGTGGCCATTTCCCCTTGTCCTGTCCCCACACACCACTAAAAAGAGGCTGGCCACGTCCCTTTGCCTCCTGCACTTCACATATTTATAGACATTGATAAGATCACCTCTCAGCCTTCTTTTCTCAAAGCTGAACAGACCCTGTTTACCCAGCCTTTCCTTACAAGGGAGATGCTCCATGCTCTTTATCATCTTTGTGGCTCTCCGCTGGACTCTTTCCAGGAGATCCCAGTCTTTTTTATACTGGGGAGAACTGGACACAGTACTCCATGACACAAAATGGCATCCATTGACACTCACTGATGCTCACTGAACGCTTGTGGAGACCAAACAGTGGATGTTGGACTGTGTGGGCAACATTTTCCTTGTGACAACACTGTCACAGCACCTGTGAAGCAGTGGGTCAGCTCCACTGGTGCAGATTTTGATGAGCACAACACGCAGGCTCTTGTTCATCGCTGGTGAAAACCCATAGCTAATGGTGGTGACTGTGTTGAAAAAGGGTTTTGTAGCTGAGAATCTATTCTATCAAATAGTGTTATTGTGTTCTTTGTAGTTGTTGTGGTTTCCATAGAAATAAATGACTTTCGAACAACTTATGTATTTAGACTGGAGTTTTTGAGCTTACAGAAGGGGAGGTGAGAAGAAACACGACGTGGAAAAAGAGGTTTGTGCGTTTACGTACAATAAGTTCTGGTGATTAACGGGGGTAAGGGCTGTGTACAGCTCTCAAAGTCTGCCTGGAGCTTCTCTTTGCATCTTTGGACTGAAACATAAAAATACACAACATATCAGGCCTTGTGCATTTTATTCTTTTCCCATGTGCTTCAAGTCTTTCCCTTTTCAGACTTTGTGCATTTGGAAAGGGGCTCCACTAGGAAGGCACTCTGCATATTGCGGGTGGAAGCGTAGTACGCACCGTGAGCACCGCGGAAACTAAAAAAAAAGGCATCGGCAGAGAGAAACCCCCGCGTAGTGGCAGTGCTATAAAAATCCTTCCTGCATTTTTCCTCCCGGCCCACGAAAGCTTTATTTAGAAACGCGGTGCCAGCACGGGGCCTCGCCTGCACTACAAACCTTCCTTTTTTTGTACCAACTGAAGGGAGAAGCCGCTTCAGTGCCCCCCCAGCGAGCCCGGGGTGCGTGTTACGCCCGAAGAGCTGAGGAGAGGTGCGCTGAGGCCATGATGCACCCCTCCCAAGAGCCTTACTCAGGTCCTTTAAACCCTTCACCAGCCCTTTTCCCTCCGACTTCCCCGAAATCAGCCTTTTCCACCTCAAAATCCCCCTCCCCGCCACGCTCCCCTTCAGCGCTAGGCAGGCCGCAGCCGTCGCCATGGCAACGCCCCCCTCTCTCCCCCCCGCCCCCCCGGCACCACGCTCTCTCCGCGGAGGCTCCGCCTTCACCCGGGCGGGCCCAGCAGCGGTCCCACCCTCTGCTCTCCAGGCCCCGCAACCTTCCCACTCCCCTTCCCCCTTCTCGCTCCGCTGTGGCCTGGAGCCGGCGCCGCGATGGCTCCGGCCGCTGACCGGGAGGGTTACTGGGGCCCGCCGACCTCCACCTTGGAGTGGTGCGAGGAGAACTACGCCGTCTCCTATTACATCGCCGAGTTCTGTGAGTGGAGCCGGGCTTCCCCCCCCTTCCCGTTGCCCTTCGTGCCCCCACGGGTGTTGTGAGGGCCCCGCACAGCAGGGGAATGGCCTTTCCTCCATGGCTTTTCTTCCCTGAGGGCAGCACATGGAGGGGTTATGGTGGCCGGAGGCCCCTAACCCTCCGCCAGCTCCAGAGGGTGGAAGTGGGGTTTTCCCCCCAAATCACTGAGCTGTTTGCTTGGCCCTTCCCCAGATCCCTGCCTGAAGGATGGCCCTTTCTCCCCATATGTTATTTGGGGATTCACAGGGCTGTCCCTTCTGCTGTGCCTCAGAGCAGCTGTGGCAGAGGGCTTGGGGATGAGGTGGGTTTCAGGGGGGTTCCAGTTGCAATAAAGGTGTTTTTGCAGCAATGCATGGATTACCCAAGGGGGGATCCTTCCCTGAAGTACCTCAGCAGCACTAAGCCCCACAGCTCTGCTCACCCTGCCAGGAGGTTTGGGACCTCCTCCAGCCACAGCAGAACCAGGCGAGAAGGGAGAAGGGACCCTCGCACTGATCAGTCTCCTTCCAGCACAGCTGTGATTGCTCTTGACCAAAGTTCCTCAGGGTGCTTTCTTGCAGGTGGGTCTCACCTGTTAGCACAGCTCTGAGGACAGCAAGAAGACAGCTAGCCTGTTGGTCGGACCTCACCACTTTATTCTTCAGGGGCAGTCTGGAATTTACATGTTTTCCAGTGTATTTCAGAGAAAGAAGGTGCTTTAACAACAAAGTTCTTGGCTGCATGAGGCTTGAGATACAATATGTTGTGGTCATGGGTGAAAAATCAAGCCCTGCCTCTGTGGTTTTGCTGAAAAATTAAATATTTTTGTGGCTTCGAAGGGTGTGTAGTAGCTCTGTGCAGCCACCCCACAGACACCCTGCCCTACAAAAAACATTAACACCTGTGAGATAAAAGGCTGCTTTTGAAGTAGTAAAGCCATAGGAAAATAGTTTTAAAGTTGAACAGGCTCTTCTAGCCTGGAGTGCTTGGAGTGGGCAGTGTTGGAAGGCCTTTTGCATAGCTGGGATGTTTCAGCAGCTCTTTAGAAGAGCTTGGCATGCAGGAGAGGGAAGGGGCTGGGTGTACCCGCCAGGTTGCAACTCCAGGTGACAAACACTGCCATGGCTGAAGGACCAAAATAAATAGTTGTTGTTTCTTGTTGAGGTTTCAGAGTGTGGGAATGGGAAAATGCACACATAGATGGCATAGGAACTCAGAGGAAAAAGGAAGTTGGTGTGGAGATTTATGGCTGCTTAAGAGAGAACTTAATACTCTGACACGGGACAAACTTCTTAAATAGTTTTTAAATAGAATGACCCTTCTGCAGAGTGTGTATTTTAGTGTTTTCCTCCTGGCAAAAATTGGTTTGTGAGATGATTTGCATAGGGAAGAGGAAGCTGTTACTTCACCCATGTGAAAATGGATTTGACTGGCATGTAAATTTTGAAATAATCCCTGCACTGTTGGCTGTGTGAAGTGATAGTTCTCACCTGCCTCTGGATCATGCAGGAGAAAGAAGATGAGATTAAAGGTGTGTGTTTTGGAGAAGGAAAAAAGGAGTAATTACAGGAGGTCTGGTCCCTCGTTATGATTTTGGTGTTTGGGACCACGGTTTGTTGGTCTCAGTTGTGCTGAAACAACAGCATCTGAAAGCTGTGCTGTGAGTTAGAGCATTTAAATGGGCCAAGCTGAAAAAGCAAAACAGTAAATGGACTCACTTTATTTTAGGGTTAGCTGAAAGAAGTCTTCGTGGTTTAGGTTTTCTTCAGCAATAATTCTGTAACTGCACTTTGAGGGTCAGAGGAAATCATCTTTTATTTTTTTATGGTCTTGTTACTCTAACAAAAATTCAAATTCAGAGAGCAAACAAACCAGAAAACACAAAAATATTTTTATGTCTCTCCCAATTCCCTTTTTTGATGTGGCTCTTGGTCATCCCGTTCTTAAAACTCACAGCCTTTGTTACTTTAAGTCTTGCCTTATCAAGCAGTGAAAATCGGTTTCTGACTTCTCACTGTCTTGGTGCTGCTCCATTAAGTTGATGATATATTTAAATTTTTTTTATTAAATGTTTGTTGTAAGAAATTATTGGAGTCGCAAAGCTTGAAGGATGCTGACAGATCCAAAGCACATTTTCCTTAGGCTACCAAAGCATGCTGAAAAACCAAACTGCAAATGAAGTCTTAGTGCCATGTAGCAAGTTGTTTTTAATACACAAATTTTAGTAGAAATTGCTGCGTTGTTTTCCAGAAGCCTCCATGCAGTTCTTTGCCATTCACTCCTTCAAAGAAATAGTGAAGTGATGGCAGGTCTTCAGTTCTACGTGTTCAGAGGTGTGAAGGAGACGTGCTGCAGTGGTTTTTCCATAGCATGCCATGTTTGCATGGTCTTGATGTACCCAAACACAATGATTTTATTCAAAGATTCCTGTTTTTCCTAATGAGGAATGCTTTTTCTTGCCTTAGAGCCTGCACCTAGCCGGTTTTCCTCCCTCGTGGAGGTGGATGACTGACTGCTCTGTGTCCTGTGTGATATTAAACTGATTGCAGCGGAGAACCAGATGACAAGAAATACTTCACCAGCCTGTGTTTAATGCTGAAATGACTCCTACATCCCGCACTGATCAATCTGTTGTATGGTGTAGGAGGTCACTCTTTAGGGTTTCTCAATTTTGGATTGGTTCCCATGTTCTAGAGGGCAAGCAGTACAGGTGCAGTTGTTCTCAACTAATCTATTCCCCCTCCCAGTTCATGAATGCTGAAATATCCAAGCTTCTGTGCACCAATAGAAGCAAAATAATTTAGAAAAAACCGCTCTCCCACCCCAACAAACAGAACATGGCCAAATGCAAGTCCTCTTGTTGTGCATAAATATCACAGTTTATTCTTTATTTTACCAGGGGTGATGTTTCAGGGCAGTTTAACCCCCGTAGGGTTCAGTTTTGGGATCTGTTTCGATTTGGATGTCTATATGATGAGTGCTCTGAGAAAGCAGAATTCACTGTTTTTGTTATGAGAAGCATTTCTCTTGTGAAAAGTGGATGTAAGGAATCTTCAGGGATAGAATTCATGGGGAGTAGCACCAATTTGAACAACATTTAAATGAAAAGGAGCCCTCTGCAGTTCCACAGGGTTTGTCGTTCTCAGTCAGGAGGGGGAGGATCTGTTGGTGGTGCCAACTCAGGGTTTGGTTTTGGTTCAGATCAAACTTCAGTGATGTTTTTGGGTATATGAAATAATGCCATGTGCTGTTGTTGTCTATGAGAAAGGTGCATCACCTGCAGTATGACTGCTTCCAGGTGGTGTGAACTTCTGTTGGCATTAGTGGCAAACATCTTGAACACAGCTTCAGGCTTCCAGCGAATTAGTCCAGTTGTTTCTTTCTTGGCCCGTGATTCCGTGTTAGTATGTTCTGCCACCTTCATAGAGGAAAAGATCCTTCTTATTACCAGAATTAAGTCTATTGCTGTTTGCTTTCATTGAGCGCTTGTTTATCGTATTTCTCTAGCTGATTTTTTCTTATAGAACCAATATTTAGAAAAGAAAAGAAAGCAGACCAAAAGGATCCATAGTTCTAGCCACTCCTGCTGGTGTTTCTTAAACCTTTCCTACTTTTGATTTGGACAAGAGTTAGAGGTGAGGTGGCTGTTAGATGGGAGAGATCTCATTCACACACAGTACTACCAGAGAATTCTCTTATATTGTACACAGTGACACAAAAATAGCAATGTCTTTTTGGAGCAAACCTAACAAAACAGTAACTGAGCTATCAATAAATACCCCTGGATCTCTGTTTTGCATGAGGATCGTTACTTTGGAACTTACCAACTTTCTAGGTGTACTTGGAGTTAGAAAAATGTCATAAATACTGAATTTTGATTGCCACCTGTTCCTCTTGGACATCCTGCTTTGTTTTGCTTCCTTCACCAGAGGCTTTGAAGAAAGGCCATAGGCTGTTGAGCCCAGGTAGTGCTATAGGAATAAAGATAATGAGATGAAATAAAGCCAAACAGTGGCTTCAGGAACTTAGGAGAGCTCTGTCCTTTCAATAAAAAAGTGGCAGGTGAAGGATGTGATCAGCCCACCTGCCTGGCTGCTGCTGGATTAGCTGAAGGCATCGTGAAACTGAGGATTTCTCCAGTGCTGTTTAAAAGGAGCTTTTTGTGCTGGGGACAAGAAGTTGATGGAAGGGTCTCTTTCTTCCAGGAGGAAACCCCAAAGGCAGACAGCTGGTCCCTGCTGTCACACTCTGACATCTCAAAAGATTTTAAGTAGCTTTGGGTCAGTGACAAATGCTGTTGCATTATTTTTATTTCTCTTCCTAGGTCATAAATGAATGCACTTAAGCTGGAAGATAATCTCGTGGCATTGTTCTGATGCATTTTGCCACAATTAATGATTTTTTTTTTTTTAATCTCTTTGCTAGTTTCTAATCCACGATGCAACCCTACCTGTCATTTCACGACAGCTTAATTTTCTGTTTTCCCAGATTTCATTGAAAGACAGGGTCCGAGGCTTCAGGAAAATCCAAATTTTTCCAATCAGCTAATTGTCCTTTATCCCTCACCTTATGAATAAAACCTGGTGGATGCTGTGGCAATGGACCACACATGTGTTTGTCTACTGATATTTTTTGTGGCTGTTAAGTGGTAATAAACTTCTTCAACGTGCTTTAACAGAGTGTTTGATTACTCTGTAATTAGTGCTTCGTGTTCAGTACAGCTGGCAGTTGGACATCTGCCACTCCAAATGGTAACAGAGCATTTGTGGAACTTAATTTTTCTATATGCAAACGAAGGCAGAAAGGCTTAGGAACTGCATGATATAAATTTGCAGAGTATGTATTACTAGCTAGGCATGGGAAGGTGATGTAAAATAAATTATGGTAAAGGACACTGACTTTTGAACACCTATAAATGAGTCTTTAGTGACAGTTTTCATAATTGGAAGACAAAAATGTCTTTATTCTGTTTGGAGTTCGTCTTTTCTTTTTGAAATTGCTGTTTATAGAATGCATTTATATCATGCATTTTCCATATTTGCTTGAGCCTTTCGCAGAACAGTGGGGAAGATGCTTTCTAAATAAAACTATTTTATAATCACTGCAAAAATGCTCAGAGGAACTCAGGGAGCTGTCTTCAATCCCAGCAGTATATGGTCAGTTTGTCTTGCAGTGCATGCAAGCACTCTTTGGCTTTTTCTCTGACTTTTTCAGAAGCTTAAAGAGGATCACAGGGAGATTCACAGATCAGGGAAGGTTAAGAAAATGCAGAGGGATTGAGTTCAAAATATGAATCAAAAGATAAAGTTTGCAGTGCTAAGAGGGAGTCCCACTGCAAGTGGTTCTCAGGTGAAAGCTGCCCACCTTTGGCTTTGAGTTCTCCACAGGTGGAACTCCTTATACCTGCCTCATTAATGACAGCCATGGTTCAGTCCATCAGCAAAGCTGCTGCATGAGTGCCAGGTCTTGGCTATGTCAAAGAATCACAGAATTGTAGGGATTGGAAGGGACCTCTAGAGGTCATGGAGTCCAGCCTCCCTGCCAAAGCAGGTTCCCTAGAGCAGGTTTGGAAGTTTCTTGGTAGTTCTGGAAGCATTACAAAGAAGCCAGGAAGGTAGGAGTGGGAAAAAGAAGTTTTTAGAGAATGTTACAGCTCAAGAAACAGAAACACTGCTTTAGCACTGATCTTTTTACCAATGACTGTTCTGAGTATCTGAATACCCCCACAGGCAAGCTCTGGATAGAGTGCCAGTGATTTTGCTGGGCAACATTGAGATTTTGGGCATGGACCCTTTGTACAATTGAAAAAGTGAGTGTAAATACTCAAGTTTCTTCTGCTAGCTTAAACATGTGTGTGACCACACTTTTTTTTAACTAATTCCCTTGAAGAAATACGTTGCATACCCACTGTGATCAGTGACTGAAAATCTGACATTTTCTCAGCAATCAGCCTTGGCAGGATCATCTCCTTAGCTGTAAGGTCTGCACATCTGTGGCAGAGAACACACTTTGGTGTGTCTGCAGCTTGGGAGGCACGAGGAGCTCTCAGTCATTCATCCCCTCTGGGAGAGGCACCCTTTGTGCTCACCCCCCCCCAAATGCCCAAGGTTTCTCTCCACTTCGTTGCCTTTCCAGCAACTGGTGACTCAACCTGCCCTCCACATTGCACTGCTTTCCTGAGGGAAATTCCAAACTTTATTTCAAAGTTGAGATTAATGTCCAGTAGTGAGTCTGTTTCCCAGCTGTGTCCTGGGGTGTTAGTTTATTTTATTTTTTTTCTTATTATTGGTTTTGCTGGGGAGACGTTATTCGTCAGTTCCTTTGGACTTGTTTTCAGAATCCAGTGACCTTGGAGCGACCCTGCAATGATGCATGCATCTCTTAAAGCATCTCCAGCTGGCTGTGTGAGCAAGAAGGTATTTTCCCTTGTCCAGGTAACATTGCCCTGATTCTCCTCTCTAACCAGAGGAGCTGGAGAAGAGGAGAGGATCATGGGCTGATTCAGCTGGGCAAGATTCAGACCTTTAGTTTGAGATTTGAGGAGAAGGAGAGGCTTGCTCTGCTTTAGGTAAGAAAGCAGCCAAACAAAACCAGAAAAAGATGGGCTGAGGGTGAGCTGGACACCTGCCTGCACTTGAGAGTTTGCATGAATCCAGGACAGTGTACATAACTCACACCAACCACGCTTCTCTCTCAATTTCTTTCTTCACATTTGCTTCTCTGGATGCCTCAGAATGTCTTGTACGAATTGCAGCTAGTAGGATTTTGGTATATCAACCTTATGGTCATAAAACGTGACCCTGGAAGCTCTCTTATTTATACAGCGCTTTAATGAGCGGAAGCTCAAGATGCTCCTACCCTGTAGGCTGGATTTTCAGTAATTGCTAATTCCAATTGGATGAGGGCCTTCATTTGGACTAGATCCAGCAGCCAGGAATCAGATGCAATATTAGATCAAAAGGAAGAGCCTGTAGTGCTGTTGTAGCATAGTTAAGCATTAAAAATAGCCTGGTACGCTGACCGTCCTGGGCCAGAGGAATTCTGTCCACTGTATTTGTTCTGTCATTTTTCTTCAGGTTTTTCCATCCTCCCAAGTCAAAGCCATTTGTTTGCTCAGGCAGAGGCCTGATTCCCAACTGGAAAGCATGCTGCTCTCATCCCTTCTGATGGGTGTTTTGAGCTCACCATGAGGAAACCCAGGGATACCCAAAGAATTACTTACGTGCCTTCTTTGAGAAAGATGATCTGCAGGTCTGAAAGTTTCCAGTGCTCCTGTCCTGCCCAGCACTGCTGGGTCTGTGCTGACCCCAGACTACAGCAAGCCTGGACACATTTCTCCCCAAGAACATTGTTCTTTCCAGGCTTTCAACCTCACAGATTTATGAATACTTATTTATATAAAGATTTTATATATAGAAGTTGCTCTAGGTGATGCTTTGCTCATGAGTGAAAGCTGATTTCCCTCTTTTTTTTCCCCTCTTTTCCAAGTTCTTTTCACAGCTGTGGAAATGGATATGAGCAGAGAACAGTCTGGAGATGCAAAATGCTTTACTTCCAACTTTTGATTTGGTACCAGCAGGTTAGAAAGAGAACAAAAGCAAGGTGCTTGTGTTCCTAGCCCCCTGCACCTGCAGGCCTGGCTTCTGCAGATGAGTGCAGTTTGGTGCCATCTCCATAAAGCTGCAGCAATGTGAAAGTTCATGGCTTTCTTCAGGAGCAGCAGAGTGGAAAAACTGGGTGAGCATTGCTGGTTCGTGCTGCTCGTGCCTCTTTGGAACTGGTGACTGCGGTCTCTAAGAAGAATCAGCTCCATTGAATTGTGTGGATGCTTTGGAAAGCAGCAGAGGAGTGCTCTGGGGCAGTGAAATCATCCAGCAGATGTTGTTTTCCTTCCCTTCAGCGAGCCGCTACGCCTTTGTGATCTGTGATAGCGCCGTTGTTTTTCACTCGGGCGTTTGGGACTTGGTGGCTGTTCCATTTTCAGGGCCCAACCTTATCTTCCTGTGAGGCCCAGCAGAGTGCTGCCTTCCGCACAACGTCCGGCGTCAGCACAGCGCTCAAATGCTAAAACTGAGTCCATCCCAGTCCACTTTTCCTCATATTTTTCCCTCTTTTTCTGTTGTAGGAAGTGTTTCTCTACAGCCTATTTCCTTTTTTTTTAAACATCTCCCATTGCAAGCTCTTCAATTCTTTTTTTTCCCTTAAATTCTTCCATAAACTCTTTACTTATGACTTATTTGTTAATTTATATTTTCTTCTGCTTCTACTGTACTTTTTCTACCTTTGTCTTAAACCCATCCTCTGAAACGTTCCTCTGCCACTCTTTGGGCCAACAGTGGTGCTGGGGACTCGGTTCATTTTGTCTTCAGTTTTCAACTGTTTTTTATCATTATACATTAAAACTCCCTTCTGCACAGATGCTTACCTGCTAACACGTGAACTCTTTCTGTGTAGCTAGTATATTAAAAAAAAAAAGACAGTGCTTAAAGCTTCAATCTACAAGGTGTTGCACTATCTCTTATTGTATTTGGTTTATATTGTGGGATACTTGAGTTTTAGACTTGGATCTTACTGTCTTTGTAAGAAGCAGCTTCATTTGCACATAGATGAGCAGTTTTTGCCAACGTTTGTGAGCTAATAGACAACTGCTATTATTTTATTTTCAGTTTTTAAGTGAGAACATGCAAGTTGTCTTGGAATGACAAATAGACAGTGACTAAAGAACCGAGTTGGAGTTGAAAGTAGCAGACCAGGAGCCACAGCCTTCAAGTTTTGGATTAGTGAATTAGGTACAAAGTCTTTGGTTGTCATATGAATTGGAAACTGTTACAAAGGCTTTAGAGGTAGCATGCCTAGGAGGGGAAAAGCCCATGTAATAGAGGTCAGGCTGGGTGTTTAGGAGTGGACAGGAAGAGTCAGTAATTTCTGAGATCAGATAATTTTTTTTTTTTCCTAAATTACATTTTGGGGGCAGCCATAGGATTCTTAATTTAAGACAGTCCTGCAACAAAAAAAATAGGCATATAATCATAGATGAAAGCTTCTACTAGTTGGCTGATGAGGGAGGGAATGTCATCAGCCAGTGTTCTGATGGCTGCTGTGGGTCTGATTCAGGCTGTGGTCACTTCTGGTTTCATCATCTCAGTGTGCTCTGTTTTTCCATTTGTCAGACGTCATCATCCCTTTCATTTCCTACCACCCAGGTGGGCTGAAATGCAAAAGAGTTGCATGAATCATCAGCAGGAGAGACTTTAATCATTCTGGACACCCGTGAAAAATCACCAGTGATAATTGAAGGAAGGCAGGAAGGAAGTTGAAGGAAGACAGGAAAGCGAGAGGATTTGGATTTTGAAGAAAACCTTCTTAAGTTAAAGCTTCAAATATCTTCAGAAGGGCACTGATGTGTTTTATTTTCCACCACTTACCTTTCAGTGAGTATTTTGGGCTGCCCTGATGCTGAGCCACTGTCCAGTGCCTGGGAGAGTCCTGCCACTGCCTCTGGGACTGTACCCACAGTGTGCTGTGTCTCAAGGCTCTGCATCTGGGCTGAGGACAGAGGCTGCTGGGCTGGATGTGCTCTGCTAGCTCCACATCAGCTGCCAAAAGCTGTGCTCTCTGCTCAGACAGAGCCTCAGGATTAAACACTGCAGATGCTGAACATGAAGCCAGGACACTGAGCCCAGCATAGAAGAGGTGAACAGGAAGGAGTTAAGTATGATGAAAATTAAATGGATGATCCCTGTAACAAACAGGATAGTGATCACTCCGGTTTTAGCATAGGTTCAAGAGTAAGCTTGCCCTTCTTGGTTGCTTCTTTGCAGCCTGACATCATCAGCCTGTCTTAACATTTCAAATATGTTTTATTTTGTTTCCCAGTAAAGGCTGTAATAGCAGCAGATCTGCCCTTCAGCAATGAGCTTATCGCATGTACTATTCAAACTTTACATCATCTCAGCTTAATCTCTTGATACTTGGATTGCATTTTCCAGCTGTAGGCACTCGCTTTCGGTGTGCTTTCTAGATTGATGTTTCAAATGATGTGCCTATGTTCACTGTTTTAACTTCAAATTTACTTGTAAAATCCTTCCAGGTGTGCTTCAGACTAATTGGTCTGCTTGCATCTTAGGTGCACGTGAGGCTTTCTTTTCCATGAGGCATCCTGTATTCCAAAAAAGCAACATTCACAGATGACAGGATGGCATATCTGCTAATTGTAATGGAAATGTATTAAATGTGGTGTAGTTGTGGATACCTTGGGCTGGAAATAGAGTGGAAAGGAGGTATTCACTGTCCTCTTTGCCCAGGCTTCTTGAAAACCCAAAAAAATGGCCAAGGATATATTCTGGCACTTTTGTTACTTTCTTAAAATACTGTTTAGTATAATGGTCCCTTCAAAACCCCCAAAATATTAACTCTTCAGATTACCTTGCCTTGTGAGCAGGCCTAGATGTGGTAGGCATGGTTAAAGCCATAGGAAGATAATTAGCAGAACTGGACTTCAGTAGTGAGGAACGTGGCTTTTTTGATTTAGCTGTTGTAGCTATCATTGTTTAGGCTTGTCATCTCAGAACATTTTCCTTGCAGTTGCATTCCTAATTATCTGTTAAGCTTTGCAGTTAATCCTCTGTATTTTGTCATCTGCCCAGCAGAGCTGTGCTGTTAGCTCTCTTCTGAGCAACAGAAGGAACGTCTCATCTGGATCTTGGACACATGATGGGCTTCAAGACTCCTTGGGAGAATAAAAAATCAGTCATCCTTCCTCAGAAGACCCACAAATCCAAGTTCTGAGCTTTCAGATGCTTTTTCTTCGCTTTGTGATAGTCTTTATTATTCCAGTAGGAGGAGAACAGCTCCATTATGTTATTGTAAGAACTGGTAACAAAAATGGTCTTTCAGGAAAAGCCTGCAGTTCTTCCTCTTCCATGCTTTTCACTTTGAAACTTTAATTGGGAGAGATGATATGGTTAAATCAGTTATTTTATTGTGTTAGATAAGGGTGATATGTGACTAGAGAAACATTTCTGTGTTTGAAAGTCCTGGCTTCAGTTTTATGCAGATTTCTTCTTGACTTAGGCACCCTCTTCTAGTCTGACTTCCTCTTGGGGGCATATTGAGGATGAATACCCCAAATGGGGTGGTTCAGACACTGCAGTAATAGAAACTAAATGTGAGTATGTTCTAGATTTGAGAGGGAAAAGCAAAAACTTCTTAGTCCAGCAATAAATGTTTCACCATCGATGTTGAAATCCCCATTGTTTATGGGGTTGCACAGGGATACATTTCTTCATAAGAAACTGATAGAGTTTTAAAATGGGTATTTGTGTAGTGTTAACTCTCATGTATTTATTTTATTTTTAGCAGAATGTACATAAGAAGCAAGGTGAGTGCCACTACATTCTCCTGTTAGAATCTAATTTTCTGGTGTCTATTACACAGCAGCAAAGCACTTTGCGGAGAGGTGAGAGTAAGGAAAAGGATAGCTTAATTGTAACCCAGGGCAATTCAGAAGCAGTTTAATAACAAGTGCTTTAGTAAGACACGTACCAAGGAGAGGCTTGTGCCTAAGAAAATACACCCACGCTCTACAGGTTTGAACTGAGCTTTCTCCTGCGTACTCTGTTAGTCAGCAGCGTTGAGTTTTTTTCCTTCTAATTACCTTCTAGGCTTTGGTTGTTTTGAAGAACCCAAACGTAACGTGAAACACTGTAATCGGAGTAGAAACATTACAGAAACATTGGCTGAAGGGATGCTAGGAATGCCAGGGGGATGAGTGCTGCAGCTGGAATATAAGTGTAGGGCTGTAAATCAGAGGACCTTGCTTGATGCAGCATGTTGGAACTGCTCATAAATGAGCACTGAGGATAAAAATCAAATTGTATGGTTAATAATTAATCTTTTTTTTTTTTTTCCCCTAAAATTACCTCATTACCCCTCCCCAGTCCACAAACTCACTGGATGCTTTACCTGTGCAGTTTTGTTCGGAAGGATACCAGCATGTATTTAAGTGTTCAGTGGCCCAGCAAGGCAGAAGCAGCCAAAAGTTATCAAAGCACAAATCCAGGATGCTGACTTCAAACGCAAAACCTCCTTGCTGGACACGAGCTCTCCATCAGCTGTGCTGCCTGGAGGGATTCCAGGATTCGTTGCTTCTTTTGGGAGATATCACTGCAACCATATCAACTTATTTTCCAAGTGTTCTACCTGAACTTCCCTTTTCCTTGTTTTAATCTGTAAATACTGATCAAAATGTGCTTTTTTTAGTAATACAAATAATTTTTTTCAATCCTTGCACCCTTGTAGATCAGTTGGCTTTGATGTCACTTGCTTGTAGCTACAGCCTGGCAAACATTCAGGTAGTTCTTCTCTTTTTCAGCTTTCTTTTCCTTTCTGGTCCTCATGGTTGCTCTTATCTGAACCCCTCTGCCTTGTCCCTTGCAGGTTTTCTCATAAGAGTATGCTGAGGTGCATTTTGTATTTGCCACATTTTGTATTTGCCAACATCTAACAGAGCTGAGTTAATACAGTACTGTTTTGCAATGTGCTTAATCTACCACATTGTCCCATGATGATTTATGTACCTTTAAATTTTATAATTCTTATATTTATAATAACTTGCTCTTTAGATTTCTAACTTTTTAAAAAAATACTTGGGGAGATCAAATAGTCCCTCTAATAACCCATTAGTTTGAGTTGTCTGGATCCACTTTCATGGTTCTTGTGTAAGTTTTCATACACAGCTTACACAGTTCAGTAATTGCATCACTATTTGTTTCCTTGAGTATTTTTCCATGGTGTTACTTGAACTGTGTTGGCTAATACAAATTGCAGCTGCATTGCTACAGGTAGTGACTTCAGTTCGTGTCCAGGTGAACAAAACCAAGGTAAGAGCTAAGAATCAGATTTGTCCTGTACCTCCAAAAGTATCTCCCCTTCTTTTTTTCTTTTTTCTAAGATCAATATTGGTCCTGTGTTCCAGCCTGGAGTAACTGTTGTGCTTCTGTGAGTACCAGGAAGCTGACATGGATCTCTCATGCACATTAGCAAGGAGGGAGCTCAGTAATCACCTTCTGGCAAAATTCCCATCAGGATGACTTCAGTTTTCTCCCCTCGAGTTCCTTCTGAAATATCAAATGGAGACAGGAGTTTTCATTTCCTGTCACTCTAAAGTGCAGTTATTGTGGACTTTGAAGTGGAAGAGATTAAAAATGGTTGGTGAAAGTGGAAATCTAATTGCTAGACAGCCCTCCTGGTGCTAGGCTCTAAGTGAAGGCAGCACGAGATTGCAGGTGGTCGCCAGAACGGCTGATTCTGTGTAGCTGGGTTTTCTGAGCAATTATGAAATGCCTGATTTTGGAAAGTGAGTGGTGCAAACCTCTTCTGGGCTCTGATTTAGTTATTACTGACTGATAATATATAGTGTGTCATGTATGGAAATTGCTTGTTCTCATTCAAATTAATTCTTCTGTTGATGCTTGCAATGCTGTGATAGGTGAGCTGTGAAGTATTTCTATCTTAGGAGGGACTCCCATATTAGGTTTGATTGCGTTTCTTATTCTTGTAAGAAGATATTCTAGATTCCCTCTTTGTGTTTAAGCTGTTAGGCTGCCTCCTCCTCCAGTTCACATCTAATTATCAATCACCCTTTTGTCAGTTATTGGCTCACCTTACCCTGGTGCTGCTGGGCCCCAGGACTGCTCTTTTTACACCATTCTTACGCTGTTATTCTGTGTGTGTGTTCATCTGTGGTTTCATATCTCTAGAAATCCTTCCACAAAGAACTTTTCTTAAGAAGAGGCTGTTTCCATGATAGATGATCGTGCCCTCAGCTTGTTGCTTCCCAATTTCTTTAATCCTGGCAAACCCTCTAACAAAGAGCTTGCACCAGAGCTACTCGAGGTGATTCCAAGAACAAGAGGCACGAGGTAGAACTCCCTGTATCTGGATGGAGCTAAAAGGCTGATTCGAGGTCTGCATATGTCACAGGGCTGTCTCACAGCCTTTGTTTTCTACAATTATTTTTGGGTTTTTTGATGCACTAATGGAAAAAGAAAAAGCATCCAGGTCCTGCACTAAAACTGCTATGCACTATGACATGCACACGATGGAAGGGATATTTTTCAGCCTCAAGATCTTGTGTTTATTTTCTAATGACAAAGAGACACTTTGGCTGTGTAGGGGCTTAGGGTGTATATTTGAGTAAGCAGCAGCCACTTCCCTTCTTGTGTTTCACAGTGAGCTGCAGTTGTCCTTGAGGGGAGGTTGAAAGCCTGTGATGAATGTCATGATTCTAATGAGCATTTAATGTATTGTCAGCAGCTTTAACTGGGAAAAAAGTTGTTCTTTGCTGTCTGAATTTAACAGTGATTTCTGTTGTTTTTTGAGTCTTGTAGAAACCATACTGTAGTCAAGTCTTTTTGTGTTTGAGAGAGCCAGGCAGAACGGGAAGGAGAACATTTTAACATTTGATAAGGTCCTTGCAGTTGGTAGATCTGAACTCATCCGGTGTACCAACACAGGAGAAAGGGTCTCTCAACACTGTAAACCACGTTGGCCACCTTGTGAAAAGCAGAAGATAATTTTTGCTGCTGCTTTTAAATACCACTTTTCCTCCTTCACTGAAAACATTCCCATTTTCTGTTTCCTTGTGCCACATTCCTGCTGTTCTTACATCCTGCAGGGTACTTCCCGTGACCACCTTCTGTTACTGCTTGACGTATTTGCAACTTTCCTTGTTTTATCCTTTAAAGTTCTCATCCACATCTCTTGTAGAAATGACTTTCTAACATAGGAGTAACTGCATTTTGGGGAAAAATGAGAGCTTATGAAGGTAGGGTCCTTAAATTTGTGTACCTGAGCCATACCAAGCTCTTCAGTTAAGAGTAATTATTATATTGTGCCCATGTTGGCTCATGAATGCTATTTCTTCTTGAAGTTCTGCTTACAATTTTGGTCTATGATGTGATTTCAGTCTTCGTGCAGATCTTTGTGCATTTATGCATATTTTTTAAAGATCCAAAGACGACTGAATGCGTATGGATAGGGAAAAAAAAAAGGATTAGTCAGTTTTTGCTGTTGTATTTGTATAACAGAGCACAGATGTGGTGAACCAGCTACAGCTGTCCTTCCTGGAGACAAAGACAGCTGAAATGATCTGATTTTGTTTTAGCACAGCATGATGTTCTCCCAGTGAATAATTCTGAAACAGTGGTTTGCATTAGAGCAGTCTCAGAGAGTTTGTTCTTCTGTCAGTGTTATCCTTTATTTCAAATGGCTCCCTTCCGTCCTTGGCATTTACCCGTACTGTGTTTGTGGAGCCCAGTTTTATTCCCTTGGTTTCGTTAGGCTAGCTAAGCTGAGCAGTTTTTGTCCTTTCCCATTTTATAGGTTCCCACTTTACCTTCACACCTAAGTGATGCTTCTCTGCACCTGATGTGCTTTTCCTTTTATTGGGAAATACAGAACATTGTATTCCACTGCTGGCTTGCATGAAGACATTACTATTTCCCTACCTATACTGGAAATAAATATTGGAGTTTTGGTGCCTTCCTTTCAGAAATGGCTTATGGTAGCCACCATACAATTTTAACTCATTTTCTGCCTCTTCATGTAGATTTATCTGATGTTTGGAATTGGGTTTGTGTTGAAAGGCATCTTTTTGGCCATCATGTTTAATCCTGCTTCTGTTATTTTGGTCCAGGAGTTCATTCGCTTCCTCTTGTGATAACCTGGTCCTCCTTGCTGCGGACGAATGTGCTCAAGATAAAATACTGAGCAGCAGTCTTCAATCACTAAAGAAAAATGAGATAATTCCCTTGACTAGTGCATGAGGAATCCAGAACTGAGATACAGGAATGCTGTGCAGAGTTAAACCCAAAGTCTGTCCACCTGCACTCACCTAATTCCTGATATACTGAATTTTGTGTAGGCATAACCAGTGATCTCTTGAATGATTTTGTATTCTTTATGCCATCTCTCTAGCTTCACGTTTTCCAATCTCTTGCTTTTCCAAGGAGTTCATTTCTGTGATTTTTTTTTTTTTTTGGTTTTGTTCTTTAAAAGAAAACCAGGTGAAAAATATGTTTTTTATAACAGCTTAACTTTCCCATTTTCAACTTCTGTATCTGTTTCCTTCAAAGCTTGTTTCATGTCCTTGCTTGTTAATTAACTTCAGAGTCACGGGACTGCAGTTCCTTGTCACCTTTTTCTTCTTTCTTGGTATTGTTTGCTGATCTCTTTGCATATCCCACTGCTGTTTTTGAGGGAATTAGTAAAAATACCTTTTAATGAATTTATGAGCTATTCTATGTGTGGATAATCCTGAAAAAACTAACAAGACTTTCATGAAGTCTGCACTCCTGGGGACAGTAGGTTTAAAAGAGGCCTTGTAGTTGTTCTTCTTGAAATAAGTAATTTTGCTAGCAGCATGCCATAGGACTCCATTGTTCCACCACTCCTATTCTCTTTATTTAAAAAAGATGAAAAAAAAAGTACAATTTTCAATAAATGTTTTCCAGCTAGGCTTGCTTAATCCATGCCATCAGTGTTGTGAATAATATGGACCAAAAGCTGCCGAGGAGGAGTGGCAGGAATTTACAGCTACTTTAGGTCTGTGGCATTTCCTATCCCTGCAAGATTGTCTTAGATGAAATGCTCATAAATTCTCAATAATTTAACGTAATTACAGCTTTACAGGAAGTATTGAAAGCTCTGCTTTCCTACAGAAGAATCTCCTCTCTGCATTCCTGTATCCCTTAGGAGTTTATCTTCCTGCAGATCTCTTTGGACGTCACGTGCCTTCCCGGCTATGGATAAACAACACGGGGTATTCCTTTTGTTCAGCACTTTCAGATTGGAATTTTTGCCAGGTTTTTGACTGTTTCATAAGAAAGTGACCTTCAACAGTGACATTTACGTGATGTCTAGTAACATCTCTTTAAGATGCATCTATTTGACAACTCCTTCAGGAAGCAGAAGGTTTGCTATCCAGACTACGTGGCCTTTCCTGCACAGTTTGAGGTTAGCTGACGTCTCTGCCTGTTTTGTGGCTGATGGTGATGGTGGTGGACCACAACACGCTGCGTTTTCAGCGGGTTGCTTCCAAACCTGGCCTTCTGCATCTCTGCAAGAACGTGGTGAAAGGTTAATGATTCCCCAGAGACAGAAGGCATGAACGAGGCCTTTTGTATTGGTGGTACAAACTCGTGTGTATTCGCAGAGCTGTTTGGATTTCAGCTGAGCTTCTGTTCTGGAGAGGAACCTATTTCTGCAAACTGCCCCAGAAGAGTGAGATCTCTACAAAGTTGCACAGGAAATGATGACAAATTAGTAAAGAAGTGTTCATTTCAGATGTGATTTTGATCTGCCCAAGAAGAGTGTGTCTCAGATATGAATCTAATTTGTGAGAGTTTAAAGATCTAACTCGTTAAGGTTAACGAGGCACACTTCTTATTGGTGTGCTCTGAAATAACCCTTTTCCATGGGTTTGAACTTTCTGTAAACCTGTCAGGTATGGATTTGTGTTCTCTGGGGTGCTGTACTACTTTGGGGTTTTGTGATTTTTAGTTTGGTAATGGTCACTTTTCTCTGGTACGGATCTTGGGGAGGAAATCTGAAAAGCAGATGGTTGAATGTGGGGAGTGATTCAGGCATGGTCTGCTCACTGTTGTTCTTTGTTTTAAATGGTGAAACTCTTCCAAGATCTCCTGCTGAATGCACAAGGCAGAAAGAACATATTTGGCCTCTTGTTATCCTTGTGCATTCTGCTTGTCATTGAGATAGTTGGAAATTAGAGTTGAAATTTGATCTGTATTTATTTAACTGGTGGCACGTGAAAATTTGCAGCATAATTCATGTGAGCAGGGTTCTGCCTTCTTATCTATCTGCTCTTGCCCGAGTTGCACATCATTTTGCTCCCATTGCAAAACCTTTATTCTCAAAATTATGATTTGTGGTTGGGCTCAAAAGCTGACTGCATCCTTTCTGCTGGGAAATTATCATTTCTTTTTGCTTCACTTCTTGCCATTCCATTGCACTTTTGCAGTGGCCGGACAGTTTGAAAATACGCCTAAATCAGATTGGCAGAGCAGTGATAAAAAAGAAAACAAGAGGAAAAGTTTCTTCATCTTCCCCAGAGCTAGAAGAGTCGTCCTGCCCCCTGGTATGAGGTCTGGGCTCCAGGCTTGTTCGTGCTCCCTCTGATCTCTGCAGCACATGCATCATTCCTTTGCGCTGCGTCCCAGCTTCAGCAGGAGGGATGGAGAGCAGTGATATCTTGCTGAAGCTTCAGCTTCTGATAAGCTTTGACAGTTGCCTGTCATGCTGATCCTTAGTGGCTTCTAACTTTTTGCTGTTCCTATTCGTACCCTCTTGCTTTTAACTCTTTGCTGTTCCTGATCAAACCCTCTTGTATCTTATGTTGGGGTTTGTGATGCAGCACAGCACATCAGTGTGTGCCCAGTGACTGCACTACAAGTAAAGACAGAACTTCTTAATTTAGGAATGAGTCACTCAGTGACCTTAAAGTATCAGAAGGGAGTGTGGGGGAGAGAGTTTCAAGGATAGAAGGAAAAACAAACAGCTTTTAAAATAGCTAGCTTGAACTGTATGGGGATTTTATCTCCTTTAGGAGCTGGGTTTTATTCCACGTGTCATGCAACCAAGGTAACCCTAGCACCATCTCAGCCAACTTTTTCTGTTAATTTAGTAATTTATCACTATCCAAACATATGAAGAATGGTAAAATATTCTTAGCCTTCAGATAGTTACCCCTGTTGCACCAATATTTGACTGTGTGTTATGCATGAAAGCAGAAGATGGTTTCAGAAAGATGTAACTTTCTGGATGAAAACTGTTGAATCAACTTTGTTTGAAGTGCGTGCTGCCCAATTCTAAATCTCTGCTCCTGTTTCTGTCCCACAGGGAACACAGTGAGTAACCTGATTTTCATTCTACCTCCAATCTATGGTGCAATTCAGACCTATAAGGATGGCCTTGAAAAACGATATTTAGCTGCGTATTTATGTCTTACAGGTATGTGTAAAACTCAATTTCATCTTTTATCATAAAAACAGTCCAGATGTGTGATGAACAATATCCTAATATTAATAAACCAAGTAGTAGAATCCAAATACTATGTGTGTGAAACTTAAACATAATTTTCAATTTTGTTAAAGTGTTAACAGGAAAATATTATTTGTTGCAGGGGTATGAAATTAAAGAGTTTACTGAATAACTCTCTGAGGCTTTATATAACTCTGTGAGGTTTTAGTGATCCATCTCTGGCCTTCTTGATTTACAGAAGGTGTCTTAGGTGATCCTGCTTTCAAAGAAATTAAAGATATATCAGTAGTTTTTTTAATATTTGTCTGGAACAGAAATGGGAAAGATCTAAGATGAATTGGAGAACCGTTCTTTCCTGAGCTAGAATTACTTTGCAATGCTTCTTTGGTGTGTATCACCCAACAGCCTAACTGCCATTGTATTTGGGAAGTTCTGCAAAGGTGGCAAAACAACGTGACATTGGTGTGTGCCAGTGAATTTCAGGGCAGTCTGTTTTTTCTATATGGCGAAATACAGAAAATAAACAACTTCCTTTAAATTCTCAATTATGCAACTGGAAATTATCTTCCTTATGAGAGGAGATGTTTTATGATGATTCAGACTTGGCAGTTGAATCCCTAGAAGTGGATTTTGCAGAATTTGTGTTTGCTACAGCTCCTATCTCTGGGGAGGCTTTCCCAGTCTTCTCAGTGGAAGAGACTTGTTTATTGTAAATGTTACTTTGAAGGCTGGCATACTTCTGTGTTTGGATAAACACTGTCAGAAAGCAGATATCCATATGCTAAATGTATTCTTGGTGCCAGTGAAGCTGTAACATGCACAAGGTACAACTTCAGGGTTTTTCAGTTACTTGGAGACACAGTTCAGCTTCGTTAATACGTGTGAAAGATAAGCAGCAACGACATACAGCCATGGGAGTTTCTGAATGCTTTCCAAATAGCCATATGTAGGCGTTTTAGGGTTTTGAGTGACCATTCATTTTTGTTTCAGTTTAAAATAGTTTGGTGGAAGGAATTTCTGAAGGTCAGGGTTTCCTTTTTAAACAAGAGAGAATGAAACTCTGTGTGAGCATTTGAATCATAAAACAGTTGGGTTGGAAGGGCCCTTAAAGCCCACTCAGTTCCACCCCCTGCCATGGGCTGGGTGCCCCCCACCAGGTCAGGCTGCCCAGGGCCCCATCCAGCCTGGCCTTGGGCACCTCTGAGTGAAAAATTTCCTCCTAACCTCTAATCTAAATCTCCCCTCTTTTAGTTTAAAACCATTCTCCCTTGTCCTATCACTATTAGACCATGTAAAAAGTCTGTCCTCCTCCTGTTTGTGAAGCTTTAAGTACTTTGTGGCTTCCTTTAAGTATTGGAAGGCCACAATGAGATCTCCCTGCAGCCTTCTCCAGACTGAAGACTCCCAGCTCCCTCAGCCTTTCTTTGTAGGAGAGGTGCTCCAGCCCTCTGAGAATCTTCATGACCTCCTCTGGACTCACTCCAACAGCTCTGCATCCTTCCTGTGCCCCAGGCCTGGCTGCAGTACTCCGGATGGGGCCTCACAAGGGCAGAGCAGAGGGGGACAATCTTCTCCTTCTCCCTGCTGCCACCCCTCTCTGCTGATGCAGGCCTGGGTACCATTGGCCTTCCAGGCTGCAAGTGCACACTGCTGTCCACCAGGACCCTTAGGTCCTTCCCTGCTGGGCTGCTCTCAAGGAATTCTTCTCCCAGTCTGTACACATACCTGGGATTGCAACACTTTACACTTTCCCTGTTGAACCTCATTAGCTTCTGGTATGTCTACTTTTCCAGTCTGTCCACGTCCCTTTGGATGACATCCCTTCCTCCAGCTTTGCTGGATCAAAGTATCTCTTGGTCTTGAATCAAAGTATCCTATGCTGCTATTCTTTCTGAACTGAAAAACTGAGTTGCCTCCCTGTTCACTGTAATTTGTGGCTGCTTCATGATGAACACATTATAGGTCACTCCTCAGAATGTTTCTCTTCTGTTTTGTCTCCGTTTCAGCATTCATAATGCTGGGCTGTTTTCCAGCAGTCGAGAGATGTAAAGGAATATAGACAACTTTATCACTTCTCAGTGAAAAACAGGAACAGAATGATTTGGATCGCAAACCTTAACATTTGTTCTGCTGCAGAATAAAAGCAGCAAATGAGAAGATAAACAGAATTTTAAATATAGTTGAAATGTGCCAAGAACATTGGCATTCTATCTCTGCATGTGACTGAATGAGAAAGATACTGAAAAAGAGAAAGTGTACAGAAATGCCTCTTTGTAAGGACGTGCCAGAGAGTACTTTTCCTTAAAATGGTTTTATTTATTAACAGATTTAACTGTGTGTAAGTAATTTGTAACAAATATAGGCTTCATCCTTAACAGGGCAGTGAGTTTAACACAGAACTGTTGGTTTCACTTGAGACATTATGCTTTATTAAAAGACCAAATATTACTAGCCAGTTAGCTCTGCTGTCAGCGGGTTGTTTTGTCAAAGCAGAAATTCTTTCACAATTCTGCTATGAAGATGGGGGTGGAGGGGTGGGCACTTCAGGTTTTAACAACTTTGAATCATTGCTGATATTTTACAAGAAGCTAAAAGACAGCTGTCAAAGCGGACCTTGAAATTAAATGTTAGCATCTGGGAACACAGTGTTGTTTCTAGACGTTATTTTGATCCAAATCAGCTGTTTCTTTTGGATGCTTCCAGACATTCAGCTGATTGTCAGTTCCTTTGTTTTACCACGCTGCGTTCAGTGCTTTACTTCATACCCTACAATTTCTGTTGTTGACATCTATTTCCTCACTGAACTGAATGCATATTGAGTTAGGGGAGCACTGTTCATGTACATGCTAAGATCCCAAGCTGGCAGGACAAGAAGGGGCATTTCTAAATAACTATTTAAACAAATTCTTTGTTCATACTGGTGCCAAGACTGAGTTGTACTTTACAGCGAGTTCTTTGAGATACAGCACACTGTTCTCAGCCCTCATTTCTGCTGCACTTCAGCTCAATCAGCTCAAAGGACATATTGTCAGTGAACTCAGTAGAAACTGGATAAGATGTTTAAACATTAGACAACTATTTAAAATAGTGAACCTTGAAGAACTAAGAATAATCTTAAGCAATTACTTTAGCATTTTGCTCCTCGTGAAGCAGGTAGAACAAATCAGATCGTCATGACCTTGAAGAATATGCAGTTGGCTTTGGTGGTTCATCCTGATGCCATGGTATTGTATCAGGGTCAACCATGTGACATTTTCTCATGCTTATGGGGAAGTGTGATTCCCAAATATTTCATATTCTAGATGGCTCTTGATTTAAATTTATATGTATTTATTTCTGAACTTTGTTTCCAGTGGAACTCTGTATCTGCAAAGATAGTTAGAAGCCCTTCACCCTGAATGAATTCTCTTATTTTTACCTCAGAGCCGAAGAGAAGCTGCATAGGCTGTGTCAGTGTTTGTAAATCATATGTGCTTGGGAACATTCCTGAGTGCTGAAGCCAAGCAGCATGGAATGGCCTGTGTCTGTTCCTCTTAACCTCCAAAAGAAGGTGACTGCATACAAATTCCCTATTGGGCTCTGGGCTGCTCAGACTGCTGGACTGTGCCTGGGGAAAGTGCTAGTTGGAACAGGCCAGCCTCATGCCACAGACTGCTCTGACAATTTGCTAGCACAGACAGTTGCATTATAGTGTCTGGGAACAGTCCCAGCCATGCTCAAGTTCGCTCCCAGAGCTGTACCCTGGGAGCAGCCCAGGTCACGCCTGGCTCAGGCAGAGGAGGGAAACCGTGGCTAAGCGTCCAAAACAAAATAATTCAATTAAAAAGAATTCATTGGATTCTACTTTTTCGTCTTTCGTTCTTTGACTGTTTGTGGTGCAGCGTGTTATTGTTATCTTTAGTTCAGTTCTGCCATTTCAAGGAACCACGCTTGGATTTCAGCTCCAGATTCAACCAGATAAGTGTGCCTCTGCCTGTGCAGAGGATTCTCTCTCCCATTACAGTCCATAAAGCCCAGAGAGTCATTTGGCTCATCCTCCAACAGAGCTAACTTTCATCCCTCCCTCCCTTTACATTGTTTTTGTGTAGGACATGTGGAATTTAAATTCACACCACACCTATGAAATCCTAATACATTTTTCTGTAAAGGCTTCAGGTTTATGATTAAAAAATAACTGAATGCTGATGGATAGTCTTATATCAAAATGAATTACCACTGATTATGTGACAGCTCTAATTTTCATTCTATTGAAAAATTCATAGGGAATATTTATTTAGATCCCTCTAGGACTCAAATCCTGAGAGTTTATATGGCACATGTGTGGAATTGGATCTCATCTATAAACTCAAATTATTTATAGCTTGGATATTGCCTTGAAATCTTTGCTATTTGGAGCACAGTGAGATGAGTGTATATAGTAAAATATATAGAGGTGTTGTGTTTGCATCATCACTATCACACAAATAGAATATTCTATCAAATTACAGTAACCATGCATTGTGTTTCCTCCAGGACAAAGAAAGAAGTCCGTGTTAACTCTACATGTCTATACTTATCTTATATTTCTAGTTCTTTTAAGTGAGGAAATGGTGTTGCTTCAGATGATGTTAAACTTCCCAGCTGGTGTGTAGCTTTTAGTGAGTTAAGTTCCTCTGCAAAAGGAAACAAGAAGAAACTGGTAACCTCTGCTTACATGAAAAGGAGCAAATGTGTTGTTCAGCTTTTGATGGTGATGTAGGAAAGCTGCTTCTGTTGAAAACTGATGTGGCTGTGGTCATCTGCATTTGTTTTCTGAAAATCACAAAGCTGGAAGAACACCTCACTGCAATGGTGGCTTTGGTGAAGGAGATATTCCCTAGAAATGCCTCGAGCCTGAAGCTGTTATGCAATTAAAAAGTACACCTACAGATAGCTGCACTTGGTAGAACTGCAGAAGACATTTGAGTTGAAGTATTAAAGCACTATTTACTGCAGAGAAATACACTTCAAACCCCTTGTAAGTGTGAGTCTTGCTTTAAGTGTGAATGAAAAAGGTGATGTGCTCTGAGCATAGCAGAGGAAATAAAGATTCCCTTGCAATCCTTGGCGTGTGATAGGTGTTTCCTCTTTTTACTTTGCAAAATTTTCAGCACCAGACACTAATCCATATGAAGCCACAGGACAGCAACTTCCCAGCACAGCTGTTGGCCCAGTGGATGCAGTTTTGGATTTTAGTTCCCTTCTGCTGAAGCTTAAATGTTATGTAGTGATGTTAATGAAGCAGACTATGATGCTTCAACTGCTGCTTCAATTCACCATCTCTCAGTGCAGTTTCCTTCATGAAGTTTGAACAGATTCACAGAGCTTTTGCAGAGTTCTGTGTTAAGCCAGATAATGCCAAAGGTAGAAAATCAGTAACGTGCTTCACTGTTTAGCTGTAAAACTTTCCCTTTTTAAGCTATTCCTCTGCAGTAAGCAGGTGTCAATGAGTGAAGAATCATGTTTCTTCATTTAAACCAACTCTTCAGAAAGATGCTTTTTTACATAGGTTTGGCAGTGTTTGAGGAAAATGCTGTTTGTGCAGTCTGGAGGGGGTGCCCACTCTGTAACATTGTGGGTTTTCTGCTGAGTGCATTTAAACACCAGTGGGCTTAATCCTGCCCCTCAACTCCATCAGATTGTAGCAAGCAATGTTACAGCCATTGTCAGGAGAGGTTTTTAAGAAGGACTATATGTTGATTCCATGTAAACTTTTCTTGTTTCAACTATTTTATAGATAAATAACAGTTCTCCAATGCATACTAAACTTTCATAATCGAAGAGGAAACTCAATGTGATCGCTACACAGAAGCAACAGTTTTTTGATTAACTGTTTTTAGAAGTTAATTATAGTCCTGAGATTAATGACCTGAAATGGTTTTATCTGCAACATGTTTGATTTTTACAAATACTGAAGAGGAAAAATAATCTGGAAGTAACTGCTTCTAATCATGTAGGAGGAAGGGGAGGAGTGTGTTTAGCAACAGATTGGTGAGATTTATAGCCCCAATAACATGAAAAATGACAACAAAAGCAAAACAAAGAAACCTAATAACATGTTTTGCTAATTTAAAACGAGCAGCAATTTGTTAGGCAATGGTTTTGCCCATTTTTGAGAATTACAGTTGTTACAGTTTTTAACAAATGGTATCATAAAGGTGCTGAAATCAGCATGACAGCCAGGATCATGGGTGGTACTGTTTTAATGATGATCTTAATGTGTTTTTTCTTCAGAGTGAATAATAGTTATAATCTGTTCTGTACATACAGAAATACAGCTGTGAGAACTTCTCATTAAAATCCCATGAAAGTGAAAACAGTAGTTGCCTATTGTTTGGAAAGATTTTTCAAAAGCAAAACGATTTAATCAGAAGTCCATTGTAAGTTACAGAGTGCATATGGTTATTATATGTTCTGGTAGACAGCCATGCTTCATTTTCACAGGAAAATAATGTCCTTAAAGCATTTGGCAGTACATTTCTCTATTACAATTCTACGTTTCAGTAAAGCAACATGCTTTGGTATTTCTTTTTGTTGAGTCCCTATCATCACAATTCAGCCTCAAAGCATCTAAAGAAACATTTCCAGATGTATCTACCAACTGTCTTGGGAATCCTTTACAGACTGGGCTGTTTGTTAGATAGTGATCTGTTTATGCATCATTGAAGCTGTTGTGTAGAAAGGAAGGTTTTATTCCTGCAGCAAAGCACAGCACTGCCCAGTGATCAGGGACTGAGTGCAAAGTGCTTGGCTTTTCTCTGAAACTGGAGGCAACGCATAATTTCTTGAAGGAAGACAAGACATCACATTAATGTGCTTCCTCTTCCAAAATAAAAATGAACTGGTGCTTAATGAGAGTATTTAATTGTTCGCATTTCAAAGTAATGAACGATAGATTAAATACTCTCCCAGCTTTGCTCTAAATAATGAAATCTAACTTACAAGAAGCATTGCCCTTGTCTAACTGAAAAAAGCTCTGTATAGGCAAAGCGTAGATCTCACAAATTAATTTCACAAGTGAATTCAAAGTATTTCAAATAAATAAAATGCATCAAACAGAAGGATGAGCTTCCAAGAAGAAAGCTTGGAAATGGTGATCTCATTTCACAAAATGAATCGATACTGCTTGGTTTCTGTTTGTGTGCCCTGAATTTCTCATTCTGAATTGTAGTAACAATTCAGTTCTGCCTCTGTAGCTGACCAAAAGCTGCTTGTACCTAGACAATAAGGAGAAATATTGCAGACTTTCAGGACTATCAAATTGGAATGAAGCTTTACATTATAAAAGATTGAGACAGATAAACCTTAGAGCACTAAAAGAGAGGTGCAATGATAATATTCAATTCGTTCTGGGTCCCTCCACTCCTAATCTCAAGTGAGATCACACCAGTTCATAGGAGACAGGGAAACCTCTCCCCAAAAATTGGAGGACACCACTGATGTAAAGTAGGCAGCCACAGAAAGTTGAGTTTGTGTCCCTGAAATAGGGTGCTGATAGACTATTTTTCTTTTTTCCAGTACGTTTTGTGTGTTTAAGTTAATACAGCTGAATTTTTCTATATGGACTTGTGTTCTAACCATGGTTTTTGTTTGTTTTCAGCTGTGGGATTGGGATCTTGGTGCTTCCACATGACCCTGAAGTATGAAATGCAAGTGAGTATTGACCAGAGCTGTGAGTTGTCGTGTGTCTCACCATAGAGTCATATTGCCATTTCTTGATCAGATGAAACTTGTGTAACAGGAGTTAATCTACCTCAGATATCGCTGTGCATGACTCCCACTCTGAGTAATAAGAAACTCTCACTGTCTTATTATAGAATCATAGAATGGTTCAGGTTGGAAGGGACCTTAGAGATCATCTTGTTCCAACCCCCCTGCCATGGGCAAGGAATTATTTCCCTAGATGTTTTCCACTAATAGATGTACTTGTACATACTCCTAAAATAAGAGCTGGAATCGATTCTTTACTTTGGTGGAAGACGCTTTGTCCTTTAGGAAATCATGCCATCTTCTTGCTCATTGTTGCTTTAAAATTCCTACAGCTGTGTTTTAATAGCAAGCAGTATGGACTATTGTTATTCATTGTATCATTTTTTTCATCTTAATGTCTTCTATTATGTTTTCTATTGATCTTGATGTACCTGTAGCACAAGTACTGAAGTCAGTGTCTGCTGAGAAGCAGTAGTTGAGTATCTCTTTCTCTCTTACTCTCAAGCAGAAGGTATTCAGCAATCCATCACTGAGCATAAGGATTTGTTCCTGGTATTACCCATTTTCTAAAGGGACGTAAAGAGCTTTGTCCTCTTCCAGGTCTAAGAATATTAAGGAAATTCATCTATAAATCAAAGTCAAGGTGAAACAAGATTCGGTTCAAAGTTAAGAAACCTTCGTTGTGTGCTGGAAGTCTGTGTTTACACAGATTACATTTAAGTCAGTGGAGCTTAAGGAATCAGTCAGCTGGGCTGAATCATTCTCCAGACTACGCTGATAGTCTTAACTTGAATCATACCAGTTAACCAAAACAAAGGTGTGTGTCATTTCAGACTAGGTGAGTGTTCTGTCTGACCTCTAGCTGCCACCGTGTAACTACTTGCTGCTCTTTTTTTTGGCATAAAAGTGTATCTTTCAGGATCCATCTCCCTGCTCCCTTCCAGCTAATAGATAATATAGCTAAATCCATCCTCAGGGGTAAAACTTCCACCTTTTCATCTCTTTTCCTCAGCTACTAGTTCCTAAGCCTGTCAGTCTTTTACATCTTCTTTCTTGTGCTGATGGAGGTGAGCAAGGCCACGCTGAATCCTGGGTTGTTAAAATGATCCAGGCTTAAAACATTCTTTTGTGTTTGGCTGGTTTCTCTTTGTATTTAGTCGTTTTTAATTCATGAGGCTCTGCTGCTTATCACGTAGTTCTGGTGTTGCATCAGATCAATGAAGAGTCCTATGGACCATGGGGTATAAAGGGTGAACAGAAGTAGAGGAGGGGGGGAGCGGCAAGGTCTTGCATCATTTTTCCCACTGGAGTGTAAGGCTTTGTGTGAGGCAGAGAAAGTACACTTATTATTTTGGCAGCCAAAATCTGCAAGTGGCCCATGATGCTCTGATTACTAACTGATGAATCCCCATGGAGGAAACATTGCAACCAGTAAATAGTGTTTTCTTGTTCAACTTATCTCTTGTTATGACTCAAAGTCAGCACTGACAGCTGTTTGAAGAGAAGTTCTTGACATTTGCTTCAGTCTTAATACTGTAAATGGTCAATTCAGATTACTTCATTAGGGGAAATGTGAAAGCTTCTGTTCTTCAAAGCAGTTCCTTAAAATAGTTTTTCCCACATTTTTCTCTATTTCACTCTTAATTTCTCTGTTTTATTTGCTTGGTTGTGGCTTGAGGGATCCAAACTGCTTATTTAACCAACTAAATCAGCTCACCAGGTTTCCTTCTACACATATTTCTTCTATCTTCAGATATCCTGTTGACAGGATTTCTGGAAGGATGAATTCCTCTTGATACAGAAGCCATTGTCTTCTGCAGGCAAATCCTAAGTAGGATCTTTTGAGACTCTCTTTGCTGTTATTGTTATGTCTCTGAGAAGCTGCCAGTATATGAACTTTGGAGTATACACAGCTGTCCAAATTGGAAAGTACTTTCTAAACTGTATTTCTCATTCTTTTTACCCTCTCTTTCTTTTATGGGACCTTAAATCACTCGCACTCTTAAAGAACTGGATGAATTAATCCTGCAGCTAATTCCTTTCAGACTCAGTAAAAGTATCACTGAAGTTTTAGTTAATAACTGTTAGTATAAAACTGAATTCACCTTTTGCTTCTGTTTTTCATCCCTGATACATCACGACAGAGATGAGCTGATCTGATGGCTAAATGCCACCTACCATGGCCGTTGGCTTCATCTGCCATCTGTTTCCCTGATGCTTCTTTGTGCTGTCCCTGACCCTATAATTGAGGGATTTAAACCTTTTCCCTGCAAGATTAGCTGTGTGTTGGGTCACCTGTTGGAAGTGTCCCATGGGTCAGGTGGAGGTGACTGCTAACTTGAGAAGCACTGGGAGTGTGGGTGAAGAAGAGCAAGACCTGCCCTTTCAGTGGCTTAGATCTGTTTAGCTGTATTGTGAAATATTTCCTGAAGTTTCTATGACCAAACCCAAGGAAAACTAATAGTTCATGCTCCAAATTCATCTCTCTGCTTCTGTAAAGAGCGAGCTCACTTTTTCCAATATGAATGTTTGAAACGAGAAGAAAGTTTTTGCCTGTGCAGTTTTAGACTGGTGCTCCCAAATGGAGGAAAACCAGGCTGCCTTTATAAAAGGGTTTGTGTGAGTTGGAACTGCTCTTAATGTGTATCATTGTACAGAAAAACAAGATTGTGAACATGGTGAGTATCCTCCACCAGTAATGGGAAGGGAACTTCTGTACAAACACGGCCGTCAACAACTTTCAGCATTATGGAGGAAAAGGATCAAAATCTCTTTGCATCCAGTTCTTGTTTTTCTTGGGAAAAAGACAGTCGTGGTGGGGGAGTGACAATTCTAAGGTGGCTCAGTATTAGTGATTGCTGGATGCATTACACAACAGAGGCAGTGGATCCTCACCAATCCATTTGTGTGCTTTTGCCTTGTCATGATTTTCACTCCTTCATAGGGAAATCAGTTAACTACGTTAGGAGCAGAAATTTGATCATGCTCTTTGAGAAAAGTTTTAGGAAAAAATGATGCTATGAAGTTGTGTGGATTTCTGCTATTTTTTCCCTCTAGGATAAATACATGAGTGTACATTTACTTCTTCTTGAGAAGTCAACTCTTTGATTATTGCTATATTAATTCTGTATTAATTCCATCAAAATTGAGGTGGCGAGCTCATAGAGAAATAACTTAGCTGTAACACACGGATCCTATCCAAAATTATAAAAATGATTTAAAATAAGATATTTGGCAGTCACAATACGAAAAACAAGTTTAAAAAAAAAACCACAATCCACTGGAAAAAGGTGTCTCAGAATTAAAACAATGTAAGAAATTTCCAAAATTAGGACGTAAGCATTCAAGCACTTTTCAGGGTGCTTCCTAATGGACTGAAGTTTTATTCTACATTATGGAAAAATGATATCCTTACAGTTTCTTTGTGAAGCTTGTGTAGAAGTGAGAGAATGTGACTGGCTGCACTGAGCAAGCTCTAAATGGTGTGGCTGTAACGTCATGTAATATTCAGGAGATTCAGTGTACTAAGCTTATTAATGCAGCAACATTCAGTAGTTGAATGGGATTTGACACTGCCACATACTGAAGTTCAACCAAGAAGGTGGTTATCAAAATGCCTTAAAAACTCCTCTTATGTCTTCTCTCTCCTTAATTAACTTACACAAGCATGTCACTTAAAAGTAGTTTTCATGTTTTGCTGTCTCTGCTTTTTGTAGCTGTTGGATGAACTGCCAATGATATACAGTTGTTGTGTGTTTGTCTACTGCCTGTAAGTATTTGTTAAATGTTTTTTTTCCTGAATATTTTTGAAATACTTTTGTAATTTAGAATATGTGAAGCCCAATCTACCACACAGGGATGCTGAAGCTTCTATTGATTTCAATGAGATCTCAGTTTTGCCAGCAGTACAATGTTGTGACTTGGCCATTAGAGCACCAGGCTGGCTTAAGTCCCGGTTTTTGCTAATTTAATGATGTTTTTCCAGTATTTGTTTAGCAAGAAAAAAATAAAAAGTTGTGTTATATACAACCAGAGCTCGGTGTTACTTGGGATGTAAACAGCTGACTTAAGGAAATCACTTCAGTAATACCTACAGAATTATCTACGTGGCAATTTATTGGAGCTATGTTTTTCTCATGTAGTCTGACTCCAAATTTTGGATTTCTGGTTAAACCTGCTTTCCACTCTTCTGGAAAATTAAAGAAAAAAAGATGCTGAGTGCAAATTTTGTGGAGAATGTCTTGGAACATGCACAGTACCTTAATGTCATGCCAGGATGTTTTCTACCATTTAATTTCAGGAACAATGTGGCATTTGGCAACTAAAGAGACAGTAAGTTATTTTTCTTGCCTGTTGCTGCAAGGCCTGGGTTTGACACGATTTGTTCTGTCGCTTGGAAAATGCAAATGATGAAAAGAATTTGTGGCAGACAGAAAATAATTGTCTTTTTGCTTTTGAACATATGATCAAAAATTCAGCTGTTGCAAATTGGAATGTTTTTGGTGAAGAATATTGGTAGCTTGCAGTGGAGATGGGATGCTGTAGGACTAAGCCTACATCTTGTGGAAATTGCCAGCAGCGTGTGATTCATGCATTAGTGTGATTTGTGCAAACTGAGGACCAGAATAATAATGCCTCTATCAGTGGGAATACTTCCATTGTAGTTCTGTATCTCCTTGAAATTACCTTTGCATTTATTTTGTCTGATTTGAATGTGATTGGGGAAAGGATGAGAAGGGGCTTGAAAAAACTGTTGGGTAAAACAATCATGCTTATTTTTTGTGCAGTGGTTACTCTGTCTTCAAAAGCACTGAAGTCTGTTACTGCATATCTAGCTCTAACAAGACTCCATGTATGTTTGATTGGTAGCAATTAAAATGCTCTGAAGAATAAGCTGATGTTTGGCTTAGGAGGCCTTTAATAATCATGATGGTTTTGCTGAAGGCATTTGGGGTGGTTCTGCACAGGGCTTGCCCTCATGCATCATTCAAGCCTGGTGACTCTCAAGCTGTCCAATGACTTTGGCAATCCCAGTTTGCCTTGTGCTATCTTGCAGATTTTTTTTTTCAGATATTCCTACACATTTTTGTTGTTTCCTTTTATTCACCCATGATGATGCCTCTTTCCAAAAGCTTATGAGCTAATGGTGAAGAAGGCAGATGTCACTTATAGCTGTACAGACAGCTTCTAGCCCTAATGATTTTGTGACTTTGAGAAGCACAACGTTATTTTATTTTTCCACTTTTTTTTTTTTTGATAAAATTGTGATCTGAGTTGTATGATAATTCCCTCACAGCTGTGACTGAAGTGCAGCATAGAAAACATGGAGCTAAGGGGAGTTAATGCTGGGAGTGATGGGCTGTTGTAACCTTCCACTTCTACCAGTACCCAACCCAGCAAGTTTACTGCTCTGTGGCTGCAATAAAGCCACGAGCAGTCTGTTCTGACAGCTCTCTGGAGTTCACTGTTTTGTAAGGCACTCCCTTTCCCACACTGACTTTAGCTCACAGATGTAATATTTTGGCAGTTGTATTGCATTTTAAACTCATGAAATATTTGTCATCCATTATCACCCCTTAAACGCCTTTGAAAAATGCTTGTGCTTCCCAAATTCATTCTACTGATTGGTTTATTTTTTGTTTGTGCCTAAGCTTATTGGGTTTTTTTGCAATAGACTTAAAAAAAAAAAAAAAATTATTGGTAGTAATGTGGGATATTTATATTAAAATAAGACATCCTTATTGAATCAGCTACAATTTCTTGAATGGCTTAAGACTCATTTTGATCAGCTTTTTCTTTTTTTTTCTTTTTTTACAAATTTTGCAAAAATATACCTTGAAAAATACATCCTTTATATAGTAAGTGATGAATGTTATCATTCTCCTCTATGTTCTGTTCCAGGTATGAATGTTTCAAGTACAAGAACACAGTCAATTATCCACTGCTTTTCTTGCTAGTAACATACAGCTTCGTAGTCAGCATAGTAAGTGACTCTTTCTGATACCTCATTTTCACCTGTATGTTGAGAGTTGCCTGTTACACAAGCAGTCCTGAATGTCTCCCACTTCCAGTCAAGGTTGGGAAATCAGGTACTGGCCTTTGAAACCTGAAACATTTCTCTCTGAACTACTGTATAGAATACACGAAGAAGAAACAACACAGTAATCCAGTTACCAGAATAGGAATGTGAGGAAAACTGTCACCTCTGACAGTAACATGTTATGAGATCCTGGGCAAGCTGTATTCCCCATCTGGTCCTCACCTTATTCATTGACATAAATGAGAATGATCCTCTTCAACAAGCTGCAAAAAGTGAACTGCAGTGCACAGTCCCAGGTATATACTGACTGATGCTTTAAAGCAACAGCCAGAGTAAGAGAGAAGCCTCGCTGTTTGAAAAATTAGACACAGCACAGTTTAAATTCTTCAAACTTAATTTCCTTTCACAATGCAGCCTGCTACCTGTATGAGTAAAATGAGTTTTGTGCTGGCTGTCAGCCACAGATGGAATCTCTTTCATTATTCTTATTGACAAATTTATTTTTTATTACAGTAGTATCATAGATCTTCTGCCTTTAAAAGACTTGTCTTTTCTCTTCTGTGCCTCCTAAAGGTTATTTTTTTTGCACTTGTGACGTGTTATGCATAGGGTGCAGTGCCCTTCTGTCTCCAAAAGCAGAACTTAAATGAACTCTATGAGCAGTATGACTATTGTTAACTACAGTTCATTTCTAAAATGAACTGAAATGTTATTGTCAAAAGCATACTAGCAAATCAAAGTAGAGTACATTTTCCTTCTAGCTTATCACCAACATGTCTGGTAATTTCTGCATTTTAATTATTTTTGTGTGTGTTGCAACTCTGTTAAATGAGGATGTTTTAGATGTTAATTTCTCTATTTGTGCTTCTAAATTTAAAATAATGCCACAAAAATTCCAAATGATTCTAAAATCTGTTGAGGAACACCCAGGTTTTGCCAGACAAAACTTCAAACGTTTAATCAACTTTAATGGTATATGGGTAGACACTCTGCTCTGTTTTTATTCTAAAAAGAGAGCAAGGCTTGGCAGTGTTTAATAATGTTCTGGTTGTTCTCTGTTGCTAATTACTTCTCTCTTTTTAATCTTTGCAGGTTTACTTAAATTTGAAAGAGCCTGTATTCCATCAGGTAAATCTTGCTCTGTTGGAGAAGCTGATCGTTAAAACTGTGCTATTTTAATGGAATATTTTATAGGATGCTGTGACTGGAACACAATTTGCCTTTCACTTTTTCTTTCAGCAGCATTGCTGCCTGTCACATTGCCATCCTGTTACTTGATGACCTGAAAAACTGGAATGTTTTAATGTGTGTTGCTTCAGTATTTAACCGAATAATCTAAAAGAATTTTCATCAGTGGCAACTGTAATGAGAGGAAGGCCTTAACCAGTCCTTGTCTGCTTTATTCCAATGCTGGCTGCTGTGAAACTGTGGCCTGACATCATAGCATGGCTTGGGTGACTTAGCCCTGTGGTCTTCACTCCTTTTTTCAATATTAGCTTTTTTTTTTTAAACTGCTCAATTTCACTTTGTATAAATTCAAGCTGAATTTAAACAGAAAATATCTTACAGGGTTATGTGGCAGGCTTGTTGTTAAGGCCATGCAGGCTTAATGACACATTTGGTAGGGGTTCTTTTGTAGCAATGCTGTCCAGAGGTATTAAAGTGCATCTGCTGCTTGTATCACTTGCCCATTCTCAGCAGTCATGCTTGCTTACCTATGCCATGAGTAGCATTCCTTCTCTTATGACTTTTTGATTAGGGATAACAGCTGAAAAACTACTGAGCAAAATCACTGAGCTCTTTGCAGGACAGAGCTTTAAAGCTTTAATTTCTGAAATTGGCAGTGCCATCACTTGTCAAAACACGTGCTGCTTCAGCGCTCGTAAACGTGATACGTGCTTCCTGTTGCTGGATTAGTAAAGTGCTGGTGAATGAAATAAATTCTTAATTGCTCCAAATGGTCTCTCCTAGAAACAAAAATTGGTAGCTCTACCAATAGATAAAAAGAGAAACTTGCGGGGGTTTTTGATCATGTTTTTTAAATTCCATTTTCGCCCCCTGCTTACATTTTTGGCAGGAAGATGTTAGCCAGGGTGAAAGTGGCAATTTCTGATACTTTTACTGAGCTGGTTGTATGTTTAGATGGAGCAATTTTAAATTTTTTTTTTTACAGCAATGACAGACTTCACTACTAATGTTGTATTTCTTTAGTTCTCTACTCAACCTATATTTGTTGCATTAAGTATATCACAGCTTCACTGTAGCTCAGTTTGAGGCATTCACATAGATATAGTTCCACATGACAGATATTAAGATGATAAATATTATGACTTGTCTGGAAAGAGAGATAGGGAAACTTTAACCTGCTGTCCCAGAGCACTAATTTTTTGCATCTGGTTTCTCTTACGTTCTGAATATGAATTCCGTTATAATTTATACATGAAGGATCAATGTAGAAAAGAGTTAGGCCCATAAAAGTGCTGCACTTTTTATAACTCTTTCCAAATTGATTTTTATGAAGAACATACACTTATGGCCAAATACCAAACGTTTAAGTACTGCACTCATTTTTTCATAATCTTTGCCAAATATGTCATAAATCTGGCAGAAACATTTCTCTGACTGCACAGCAAGGTTATTTTCTTTAACTCTTGTCACTATATGATTTCAGTAAATATTTTCCAACTGAATGGGTTGCACAGACTTGCAGGTTAAATATGTTTGTCCAATCATAGTTTATCTCATATTCTCAGTCCCTAGCTGTGTTGGAAAGCAGCATAGGGCATAAAACAGCATTTGAGTGCTCTGGATATTTGTGATCGTCATCATTTGCCAGCCTTGCAGAAAGGGGAATAGGCCCCTGGACAGCTTGATATTGTTTGTTGTTGCAGTGTAGTTTTTCTCTTAAAGGAGAGCAACAAGAATGGAAAAGGATTCTATTATATTCAGCAGACAGGATCCAAGCCTCATTTTTCAGTGAATTGCTTTCCACTTTCCTTCCCAACTTGGGCTCGTAAATTACATGTTGCCAGCAGGGCATGAAGGGGATTTCAGTGTATTATTCGTGGCACAGTGGCATCAGAGACCAACTTCTCATTCTCCATGCAGATATTATAGGTCTGTAAGGGCCTCAGTGCTTCAGCCATGGGAGGAATGCAATGTACGTTTTGGTCAGGTGAGCACTGCACGTCATTAGAAGGAGAAAACACTTGCCTGCCTTACAACTATCTGGATTTTTTTGTTTGATTGTTTGGGTTTTTTTTTGTTTCAACAATTAAACAAAAGATAGCACTGGTCTTTACAAGCTTTTGTTGTCTTGCTTATGTCAAATTTTCTGTGGCTGAAGCACTGTTGTTACCTAATTTCCATGATAAACAGGCACAGATCCCAGTTTTATGGTCATTCTTAAGCCAGCATCATTGTCAAAAAAAACAATGTCCTTTTTCCCATCCAGCACACCAATTTACTCTCTGGTGTGAATTCTAATGGGGAACTGAACAGTTAAAACTTTCCAGAATTAGTTTTAAATTGGTTTGGTTGCTCATCCCTGTTTACCCACGTGTGTATTTGTGCACATGAAAAGAAATGGATGGGGGAAGATTGGCTGCAGGTCTGGAGTCATCCACAGACAGACAAATAAAAGACAGCCCTGTAAGTAAATGCCCTGGACAGTTAAATTTTTTAGCCATGTGTCTTACAGGTGGCCTTCTAATAGGATATGGCCTAGAAAGTTGTCATCTGCAAAGCATTTTCTATCCCAATTTATTGCTGCATACAGTATGCTGGCTGTATAACTGAAGGGATCAAAAACTTCATTCAGCCAGTGGGCCAAGCAATATGAGTAATGAACTAAATCTAAAACCCTATGTTATTTGTATAGGCATCCGCTTTGAGATTCTGGAGCAAATTCCTAACCTAGGTAATTAAAAGGTAAATAGAAAATGAGATGAAATGTTCAGGCTAACCTGACAGCTTTTTTTTGACAACTGCTTTTTCTACATTAGGAAATACAGTTAAAAAATCTTTTGTATGGATGTTACAGAAGTGTTGCTGTGTGCTCCCCTGAGTAACAAAGCAAGCTAGAGAGGGATCAGCATGAGAATGCAAATATGGTATGGGAGTGAGCAGTGGAAGATGACTAAGAGATGATGAAAGGCAGCCTCAGTCTGGACTTTCTCACATCAGTTACGGCAGTGTTTTTATTTAATGACCTGTAGCAGGAAAAAAGTCACATCCTGATGATATTTGTGATGATACAAATCTCAGAGACATCACTGAGTACAGAGGAGGATGGAGAGAGAACTGGGAAACCTGGAGGACTAATCCTGACAAGCAGGGTAGTATTGCAAATGATTCAGAATGGAAGAACTGATGGGTGAACACCAGCAGCTCTTGTCCTAAGCAGTGCACGGATCCCTGGAGGAGGAGTGAGTGTCCCTTGAGAGAGTCCCTCCTTGTGCTAAGGCACCAGTCAGTTGTAGCCTTTTGACTTCATCCTCTTGTACCTTTTAGTGGTTTCCTACTTTCTACATGCTCAGGTTGCCAAGCAGTCTGTTAAAAATGACCTTTTCAGGGCATGTCTTCACCATAGAGCTTTTCATACTTAGGCATTGTCCTGCTGCAGACCAGGTGTAAAACAAATCTGAGTGAAATTTTGCTCTTAAGTTACACAGCCTGACTTCCAGGCAGCAAGTACAGCTGCCATTCTGGCTAGTACCTCTACCTGCACAATAGCTCAGGGAATGTGGAAAGACCTCCAGACTCTGCAAAGGACTGACTGCACAAGTCACTGAAGGGGAACCCAAGGAAAACTTTGTTTGCTGCTGCAGACCATGTCCCAGAAGCTCTGGAGGGCTGCTTGGCACCATGCAGCAGCAGTAACGTGTATGTCATGTTGTGTGCATTTAATCAAGACCAAACCAGGTCAGCCTGAATTGGCTCAGCCATGAGCTGTTGGGGCAGCATCTAGTACTAAACAGCCACAAAACCATCCTGAGTTACTCATTGTTACCGAGGTAATTGCTCATCCTTTTTTTTTTAATCTCCTCTTGGATTTCTTTCCTAGAAATGCAAGAACGTGTAGAAATCTGTTGTCTTTGTTGTAAATTTCAAATGCAGTTTCCAGCCTCAAGCACTTAGGCAAGCTATCTCTTGGTGGATGGTTTGTACATTAATAGATAAGTAGTGGCTGCCAGGAACCCCGAATCTCTTAGTGTGATTTCTGAAGTCTGCACTAATATTTGAGGCTGATAAATTGAATTTGTTAACAAAGAATGGGCAGAAAGCCAGGAGCAGGAGAAATAGAAATGGAAATAGCAGGCTCATGATGCTTTCTGTACTAGAAGAGTAGAGGAAGAACCAGTTTTGTCTGTTTCCCCTAGTGTGAAGGACCAAGCTTGCCTCTGATTTACATAAGAAGGAATCTGTATGATTTGCTCAGCTGCCTCCATGTCTCAAAAACACTGCCAAATACTGTGCTGAAACACTTGGGTCCCATTTGTAACTGGAAGCATGGTCTTCATATTTGGCCTTCTTTTCAGGTAGTGCTCTATATCAAGAAGACTTTGGGTTTTTCCCCTTTGTAAAGATACAGGTTTGGAAGCTGAAATAGCTGCAGCTTTATTTGCATCTTAAACAGCAGAGAGGGAACAGTCTGGTGATAACAAGAGAAAAGGTTCTGCTGTTTTCTCTTGTTTAAATTGTAGTGCAAGTGTTCTTGGCTTAAAGTTTCAAGGCACTCTGAGGCAAAATTGCACAAAGCTTGCATGGGTTTTCATGTGCCACTGAAGTGATACATTGAAGAACAACACCAAAGGGAACTAAAGGAATTGAGAAATTTGAATAGACTTGAATTAAAGTAGATTTTTTATTTCATACTTTATCCCTTGGGAGGACAGATAATACCTGACACATTTTTGGGCATGTTTAAGATAATAAATCCCATGGGTAGTAGAGGAATAAAAGTAAACGCTGCTCCCAGAAGTATAAACTAGTTTATGTAGCACAGTTCAGAGTAAGGAACAGCTGTAGGGACACATGAGCTGCAGTCTGTGCATATCACAGCAACACCTCCTCGATGTTCCCTTTGATGTGAAGAGAAGGACTGGAGCGTGCAGAGCACAACACTTTGTTGTTCCAGTCTTTTGTGGGCTTTTAAACACAAATGTTGTGTTTTATTGCTAACAACCTATTTGTGTGGGGGAGTGGAAAAGGCAAGAAATTGAAGTGTCAACTACGGACGAATTTTTCTTCAGTCTGCAAGGTTCTTTTTTTTTTTTTTCCTTCCTACATTAAGTTTGTCCTCTTCTCCAAGCCATTAAGCACCTCGCTAGGAGATGCTGAGCTGGTGGCTCTACAGCTTTTCATAGCTTTTTTTTTCCCTGCTTTTTTTTTTTTGTAGCTGCAAAAAAAATGGCATTTTTAACCAGTGTTGTACCTGGGCTTTGGGCTGGCTGTAAGCTGTGTTTCTCTAGACATCATCTATTCAGCTCCTTGTATAAAGAAGCTGAGAGCAGATCAGTTAAATGACAAAAGCTTGAGGGTGGTCATTCTCTTAACCAAATTGGTATAAGTCTCATGCTTCGTGGGTAGGTTTTTCTGTATCTGTGCTGCAGAAGAATGTTTTAGCAATGGAAATTGTAGATGGGAAGAGGACAGCAAGGAAATGGGGTCAAGGTGAGGAACCTCTCCAGGAGTTTCTTCCTCCTTTCCTTCCCTCTCTTAAAATTAATTACTGGATTTGCTTAGGAAAGCAAAACAAGCTCTTTTAAATGAGTAAAATTGTCATGTGATGCAGAGACAAACTCTCCCAGTGATGGAGAATTGCACCAGCACGCGAAGCACCTGGCAGTGAGCAGTCCCAGCACCCTTCCACCTTCAGTTGGGACTGATCAGCACTTGATACTGTGGCCATGTCCAGCAGGATTTCTTCTGATTTATGTGCTGTACCCCAGCAAGGGAACAGGAATTAGCTTACAGTTCTGTGTAAAGTACAAGCCGGAATTAATTCACTTTCTGAATAGTTTTGCTTTGTGTAGCTCTGCAGAGCAGAACACATGTAGCAGTAGTTTAGTTACTGAAGTTATTTGATCTCGTGCTGAATGCAAATGAAGAGCTGCTGAGCTGAATGCCTTGACATAGTCAACATTGGAGCTTACTTTTAGCTGTTGTCAAACATAAGGACTCCATTGTCTGTCCTGAACAACGTTGTGTGTTCTGTCTGGATGTACCAATAAGACAGCGTGTGCTACTCACCTCTTAAAGCTAAAATAAGTTTGGAAATGTGCTTTTATGAACTTAGGAAAGGTAGGTTTGCCTGAATGTTGTTACAGCAATCTGTTTTGTGTCAAATGGCTGGATGCATGCATGTGCCCATGGGTATTAATAGCTGAATGCTGCAGTTACAGCCCAGCAAGAGATGTTCTTTGCCTTGAAGACAATGTAGTCTAAAGGAGGGACAGGGATGAGGAGGTTGATGCAACATGGTAAGGACTCTGGTTGGTAAATCAACTACTCTGTGAGGTTTAGTGGCTTGTAAAAATACACAGCAGAGGTTTCTTCCGTTTCATGTAAAACAAGGGAGAGTTAGAAGTTAACCAAAAGCAAAAGTGAGAAAGGAAGGCCAGGGAACAAGCAGGCAAAAAATAGCAAGGGGCTCTTGGGCCTTTGGAGAGGAGCAGAGAGCTGGGCATGACTGCTTGGAACAAGCTGCCTTTTGGCAGGAAGAAGGCAGAGTTCAGAGTAAAAAGCACAGAGAGCAGAGTGATGCCACTGGTACCTGAAGCCCTCACTGCTGCAGTGGCTTCTGCATCCCTGTTCAGGCATGGCTGACTGCATGGCTTCTCTTTGTCAGTCTGCGTGTCCTGGAGATGGTGTTACGTGGATCCTAAGGTTGTGGAAAAAGAAATGGAGAGTGATTTGAAGATCATAAGGCAGCAAAGAAATGGTTACTTTGACCTTTTGTCAGACCATTACATTTGACTTCACTGAGCCCACAGTGAGACAAATGTTGCTCGTGGAACTTTTTGCAGTGTGCAGCGTTTTGGCTGTATGCATAGATTGAATCGCAGCCATTTGGGAATAGGTGATCTCAACGTGCTTCCTGGGAAGTTTCTTCCATACTGATGCTCAATGTGGGTAGAGTACATGGTGTTTGTTTTCAGAAAAAGATATTAATCAAATAGAAGTGAAACATACCTTTCAAAATTGTTTTCTGCTGATGCTTTTGCAATCCAGGGTTAAAATTTACAGAGTGTTACCATTTTGATGTCAGGATGTTTACTGAGTGCCATCTAGTGTTTGCTTTCTAATTCAAAGAAATGGAACAGCAGCTTTACAGAGCTAACTTTTCCTGTAATTGCATGAACAGCATGGTTACAGTCGTATTTCTATTTGAAACTTTTATGGAAGATCCAGAGATGAATTTAGAAGGGATACTATTTCCTTGGGGCTAAGAAATAACAATCAGGCTTCAAGCAGTTTTATCCCTGTAGTGTTTTATAAGGTCTCTTGAATACCACTGCTGAATTTTATCTCTGTTTTTATTTACAGATCATGTATGGAACACTAGTTTCTATCATAGTTCTACGATCTGTTTATATAGTATTATGGTAAGTATCATTATGTACTACTACTAGTTCAGCATTATAAGATATAATAACCTAATGTGTGTCTTTTTTTGGTGGTCTTATCATGAGAAATGAGTAATGGAGTAATGGAGAAATGGAATAATTTCTTATCTAGGTACCTAATGCTAGTTCATGTGCTCTGCTTGGCTGAAAGCAAATGCCTCACCTCCTTGCATCTTCTTGAAGCCAGTGGGGTATCATCAAACAAAACTGGCATCTCTACACTTGTGATCAGTGTCCATCAGTTAATATTTTCCTTTCCGCATCTCTACTCAAGTATCTAAAATTCAAATGTAAAAAAGATAGTAAAGCAAAAATGTAAATGACAGTTTTCACTGCAGTTTTGAAGAGGCTGTTGTGGTTTGACCCAGTGGATAGCTAAGTTCCACGCAGTCATTCATTCCCCCCAACTGAACTAAGACATAGGTAAAGTTAGGTGTACATATAATGGAAATTGCAATAAAAGATGCTTATAACAAACAGAAGGCTGTTAGGTGTGGAGAAACATTGAGAAGCATCAGAGCACAGAGTTGGGAGATAAAACTAAAGAAAAATGAATTAGTATTGGGATAAATATATTCCTTTAGCTTTCAGGGCTCAGTCAGTTGCCCCTTTCTGTCTCTCCTCTATGAACAGTTTACTTTTCATGAGTTTGGAGATTGCCTCTGAAAATTACGATTTCTCTCTGTTATGTCTTCAAGCTAAACGTGATTTTTGCTAAACTTGTTTTGAGCTATGTTCAGGAACACAAAATGCAACAAAAAAAGTGAATTTAAAGTGGATTCATTGAATCACCTTTCAATTGCAATTTCAGTTAATTTGGCTTGACTTTCCCCAGGAAATTTCCTCAATCTGAGCATCAATATTCACAGACTTCTGTTAAGCAAGAACCACTTAAGATTGATTGTGTGTTGCTTGCAGCTATAGAAACAAGAATCAGTTTAAAGATGCTTTTCAAACCCATGAGCATGGAAATTTTAATCGTAGCCTAGAGATCGTAAGTGATATTGGCTTAATTCACATCCAAGGGAAGCGAAGTTGAATCAAATTTGAGTCATTCTAATGTTGTTGTTGTACAAGGATTTAGCACAGTTCTAGTTGTTTAAATTAAATTTCTTTCTGTGTAGATAAGCTCTTGGGTCTGCTACCTTTCCAGTTCTGCAGATTTCACTCTTGTGCATTCTCATTCCTTCTGAAACATTGCATTATCTTTTGTCACTGTCAATAATACCACCGCTCTCCCAGGATATCATCCAGTGTTTTTCTCCAGCAAAGCCTCTCTCTGAAGCTCTACCAACTTTTTCCCTTCAATTTTAGAGATTTTGCAGGGTATTTTGTTAATTAGCTGCAACACTTCATGGCAACACCACCCTACAAAGACTGACTTCCCTCTTCAGGACAAGGGAAGAAGTTTTGGAAGAGAAGCTGTGCTGACCTGACAGTGCCCTTTCTCTTCTCAAAAAGCCAGCCCCGAGTGTACTTTTGGATTTACTTCCTCTGCCTTGCTAAAATGCATTTATCTTTCTGTTCACAATGCTAGCACTTGGCCAAGCCTTTTCTAACATGTTGACTGCTGTTTCTGCTTTCTGTCTTGTTTAGTTGGTATGTATTAACTTCAGATGTCTCGTATTTCTGAGTGCAGGGCTGGAAGTCACTCTGCTCAGCGTGCAGATCTCACAGAGCAGCAGTTAATTCCTTTCAGGCTCCTGCCTCCTCCTATCCTCACCATTGTTATCATTTCTGCCTGTTCTGCCCCAAATTTTCATCTGTTTCTTGAGTCTTCTTCCTTCTCAAAATTAGGACTTGGCAAATGTTGTCCTGTGATCACAAAGCATGTGATCCCTGTTAACGAGTGATGCCAGCCTCTCTCATATTCCTTCCCAAAACAACACCATTTATTCCCTGAACAGTTCTATAATTACCTAATTACCAGTGTGGATAGCACAGCATTTAGTGCTCTTTCACATCCTGGGCTTGCTTATGTCTCTAGAGCACCGAATCGGGATCATTACAGCGTGGTCTCTGCCACGTACCACATGGTGCTCCATGCATTTATTAGATTAAACAAATCATAATGTTGCCAGTTAATATTGGCAGTACACTTGTTGTTAACACGTACAACTTGTATCTGGTTGCTTTGCTGCCTGGCAGAACCTGTACCTGTCTGTTTGGACTTATTGGCAAGTCCATTGCCAACTGGCACATTTGCCAGTGCTCACAGCTCTGACATAAGCTCTGGGTTTAAAAATAACTTGAAAGCTATTTCATGGCAACCTCTCGGGGATGGGATTGGGCTTTCTTTTAGACTTCCTAGTGGGAAAGGAGCAAATGCCACCAGCTTCCATGTAGGAAGCTGGCAATTCCCTGGTCCAACCTGATAGTGAGGTGAGGATATTAATGATTCACTTTCTTGAAGCTATTTCTTCAGTATGTTTCTCATTATCCTAAATAAGACTTTTTTTTCTCCCAAAATGAAATAGTCATTTTGCTGTTTCCAGTGATGCTCAACAATAAAATACAGTATGAAATTGTTATTCTCTTAAACCATTCATTTGGTTAGTCGTTGGTCTTGGCAGTCTGCATTCACAAAAGATTTTAAAAATGACCACGATAAGTCCTCTCCTAGAGGGATATCTAGTATTGGACAAGAATCTGTTCTTTTGGGAGTGTCCTAATTTGTCACATGGCTCATTTTTCACTGAAAATTAGTGAAACTGACAACTTCAGTTTTCCCACTTACTGCTGTTTCATAAGACAAGCATTTAGGGGACAATTAATGTAGAAGTAAAGCCTCTAAAAGACCAGTCTCAGAGAATGCTGGTTCAGCAGAAGCAGAAAAATACTGAAATAGATGAAATTTGGAGTTGATACTTTTTTCCAAAGGACAAATATCCTAAATTAAGCACTTTTATGTAATGGTGTTTATGTATGTCACAAGCTGCCTTTAAAGCATCTTGACCTAAGCTCTGTGTTATTTCTCTCTCTAGGGTGTACCCATGGCTTAGAGGTCTAGGCTATACATCTTTAACTGTATTTCTAATGGGATTTTTCCTCTGGAATGTGGACAACATTTTCTGTGACAAATTGAGGTGAGCACTTTCACTTTGTCTTGCTAGTTTTTCAATCTTTTAGCATGAAGTAGTGTTTTCTCCATGGTGTATACCAGCCCATCTCGTAGTATGTTTGATAAGCTGCCTACAAAACATTCATGAGGGTTTTATCCAGTTTGCTCACGACTGGATTCAGCACTGAACAATTCTTTTAAAGGTTTTCTTATTCATGAATAGGTTCCTTTTATTTTTTTTATCATCAATATTTCTCTTTAACTTCAGTTCAAATTGAGAGAAAGTAATGTCACTGGAGTAATTTTGAGGATCTGTGGCTTGAAAAAGGCTGCTCTTCACACTTGATTTCATCTGAACGAGATTTTTATCCTAGTTTTTTTTCTTTTTTCTGCTCTTACCATTTCCCAGGAAAATATCAAAAGCAGCAGTCTGCAAGTTAAAGAAGCATCTGCTGCAATGTATCTGTCACCAATAAATAGCTGTTTGAGTGTCTCAAAGAACAGTAACTGTGAGCCACTGCATTGTGCCTGGCTGTCATTATTAGCCTCAAGTCCTACAGCTTAGCACAGGTAGAGGAGGCCAGGAAAGACTTCATGTCTGCTTAGTCTTTCCAAATGGGGTTAAAAATAATAAAAAGGCTTCCAGATAAAGCATGTAGGAGCTCACCATCTTTTTGCATGGCCAGATATTCTACCTGTGGATTAAAGAACTCCACACCGCTGCATTTTTCCCTGAGTGTGTCTTCCCCTGGAGCTAGGCAGCTTTATAACAGCACTTGTTTTTCACTTAGTTGTGATGCTTGTGTTCCTTTACAAGCTGGAAGAGTTGGAGAGCTGGAGGAGTTGGTTGATGCCAGCATCCAGAAAATCCCACCTTGACTCTCTGATACACTGTTGTGTACTTGAATCTGTGGTGTACAGAATTATCCTAGTAGGTTGCTGTGTCATGCTCAGATCACAGCGTGCTGTAAAGAAGTCTGGTGTTTTCCATCTGTCCCTTTTGGCTCTGTAGACCTTGCAGTATTTTAAGCTAATTGATACTCAACTGCAGCAAGGTTTTTGTTAAGCATAACAAAGAAAAAGAAAAAAAAATGTCTACTGAATATAGTACAGCATACCACAACTCTAAAAATACTTGATACAACTGGCATAGAAAAGTTATTTGCCAGCACAAATGGGTAGGTAAGGAATGACTTTAAACATGCTGGCATCCAGGTTGATTTTTGCAGCTGCATCAAATCACTGAGATCATAGCACCCAACCCACTGAGCCTGCTGAGTTCCTGGAGGTTTGTGGAACTTTCTCTTAGGTTCAATGATTGCCCCAGCTGCTAAAACACTTTTTTCCATCCTCATTTTGCAAAGGGAAAAAATGTTACCATATTTCCTGTTAATACTCATTTGGTTATGGTGCTGGAAATAAACCCATTTGCTGAAATTTAGGTCCAGAGATAACTGAACACTCAGATCTGAGATTGCTCTGTTAGGAAAAACTGATTGCATGGTGTTTCTTACAGGGCACTACGAGAGAAGATGCCTCCTGTTGTGGGAGCTGTGACACAGTTTCATGCATGGTGGCACATTCTCACAGGCCTGGGCTCTTACCTTCATATCCTGCTCAGGTAGGAAATGTTTCCTAAACTGGATGACCATAAAGCAGCCTTGGGAATTATCTCAGGTTCAGATTTACTTCAGCATATTGTGTCAGCCACAAGAGCAAGGAAATGACCTCTTACTGAACTCTAGAGGAAGTGGAAGTTCTTCTTTCCTCTTAGTAACTTGTCTGTAAACTTTCATAGAATCATAGAATCATAGAATGGTTCAGGTTGGAAGGGACCTTAGAGATCATCTTGTTCCAACCCCCCTGCCATGGGCAAGGACACCTCCCACTAGACCAGGTTGCCCAAAGCCCCATCCAGCCTGGCTTTGGTAACCTATCTTCAAAATAATCATTGATCTTTTATATAGTCTCGATTCTTCAGGAAAATGCAATTTAGAAATGGGAACTCTGTAGCAGTTTACTGTCGAGTACTTTTGCAGTTGTGTTAATTTGCAAATACAGACCAGTAATATCTTTCTGCTCTTCTGCAGTAACCCTCATGTGCTTAAATATGTTTGATTTTAGAAGTGCAACTAATTGTTTGATAGGCACTGTCTCTCCTGCACACTCTCAGGCATCATGCTATGGAGGAGGAGGGTGATGGCTGAAGTGGTTGGAGCAGAGCTGTTTGCAGAAGTGCAGGATGTTAGTTTTAGAAGGAGACTTAACTGTTTAAGCACCTTGATTAGCAGATCTGCAGCCAGTGGATTTTGTCTCTGCGGTTGCTCTCTACCACCATCTACTGGAAGCAGGAAGGACAGTGGAATTTAAGATGGAATCTGAAGAATTTATGTAGTTTGTTCATTACCTGGTGAAATAACTTCTTACCGCTTAACTGTAACAGACTCCCTAACAGGTACATTCCATCTAAATGAGAAAACATGCTCACATATCAGTTTTCCTACATCTGACATAATGTTCTCCTTTTTTTTTGTCAGATGTTAAAATAGCTGGTGAAAGGAAAATTCAAGGAAAATAAGTGCCATTCCAGTAGCTGATCTGATAGGTTTTTTGTGTATACCTATACATGTATATACATCTGTGTATATATGTGTGCATGTATATGTGTATGTATATATAAAATATGGCATAGTATGTGGAAAACAGCTGTTCCATTTTGGCTGGCAAGTTGTCTGCTGCCCTGAGCAGCTTGAGATAATCTTTTGAAGAAAATTCCATACAGAAAGCAAGTTAATGGAGACAGTTTGAATACCATAGGCAAGGTTTTTCCAGCATGGTGCACAGAGAAAACTGTTTGGTTTTGCACTCTCTATCTGTTGGGGAATGTGCAGATGCCTTATCTGTCCTAACCAATGAACTGTTTGCTTTCTCTGCAATAGTTTCTGTAGTGTTTTCTCAGTGGCACCACATATCCTGCCTGGGCAGGTGTCTGTGTAAAGAGTAAGGTCATGCACAGGAAAAGATCTGCTTTTCCTGAGGAGTGGAAGGATCAGAATAAAAATAAAGTACAGAACCAAACTATGCTTTTTTATTATTAATTTTATTGGTAATCTGCTGCATTCTGTGCTACAGGGGTGTAGTTTCATCCTTCCAAAATGGCAGACTCTACCTAGTTCCTATTCAGTCTTTTCCTTAGTGGAGAGAGAACTTTTATGGCTTTCTCTCTGCCTACCCACAGAGGTGGTAGTGCAGATCAGTTTGCTAATCACAGTGGGATTCATTGTAGGCTAATGTTCCCTATTTTGCATAAATCTAGGCAGAATGGTCAGTTCTACAGTCATGGCAGCAATTGTTTCCTAGCTGAAAAATAAAACTGGCATTAGTACGATTTTTATTTTGTATGCTGTCTTATGCATCAAATTCCAACTGTGCTTTCCTTTTTTTCCTCAGTTTATACACAAGAACACTTTTCCTGAAACACAGGCCAAAGGTGAAGGTAAGCAAACAGTATTTTGTCCATTAATTCATTGCAGCATTCATATATCTTGGGCCTGAACATGCACTGGGGCTTGCTTGTGTCTGTCATGGTACTACCTTTGATTGCTGCTTGCATTCCAGGCAATGCAATTGAAATGTTGTTGACAGTGTTTGGTTTCTGTTCCAAAATACGTGATATTCCAAGAAATCTTTCTCCTCTTCCTGTTTTTCTTTTAACAGTTTCTTTTTGGAATATGGCCTGTTCTTCTTGTGGAGCCACCCAAGAAGCTTTGACTGAGATGTGGGCAGTCACATGCAACCACCTAACCTGGCTGAATAAAGTGATTCAACACTTACTGTGGCTGGATTGTCAAAATCGTGGATCAATTCAAGTACCATTGCTACAAAAGGACTTCTCTGTGTTACTAGGCCTGCCAGCCAGAGCAGAGTGAAGAGTTGGCACACTAGGGGAATAATGTTTAGTACAGCTTTATTCTAAGTTGTTAAAACAAAGATTAAGACACAATATTTTTATGTATATGTTGTATAGCTGATGATACTGAGCTAATATTTCGTGCTGGTCACAGAAAACTAACCGTTTTTGAAGTGGGTTGCTTAAGTTTTTCATTCAGTTCTTTCTGTGGTGTAAACTGATATTAGTAACTGAATGATAAAAACAGGTCGTTGATGGCCAAGCTAAGCATCTGTGTGGACTGTAGTGAACTGAATGCTTAACCTGAACTACTTTAATCTTGCACTTTTATACAATTAATGAAATATGTAACGATTGGTTTAGGGCTTTATTCTATCCTTACTTCTCCACAGTCTCCTTTGCAACTGTTGTTTTAAGCAAAAAGGTTGGGATACATGTGCCATTTAGTTTTGTACCAAGTTTTCACTTTCTTTTTAGTCCAGCTGAGGTACATCATGGAGGGTGTTCCAAGCTGTGACCAGGAGAAGACATTTGTGAAGTGCAGGGGTTCCTGTTTGTGTGTGGAAACTGAATTCCTAATTTGTTTGACTGGTGATCCATCAGGAGCCTGCAGGGTGACTGTATAACCACAAGAAACACTTTTTAAATCTTTTATTATTTACATGCCTTCCTTTTTTCTCTGTGCTTTTCAATCCCCATCTGCCAGTCTTAGCACAGAATGACAAACACTGTGTATGTGTGCTAGCTTTGAATTCATCCCTTTCTATTATTTTATGGATCTTAAATATGAGTTTGACTTTCAGAAGCATCTTATTCAGAAATATTGAAGCAAGAATAAAGAAGAAAATTTATATTGAGGACACCCCAGAATCTAATGGCAGCATTTTGGTTGCTTGCTTTTAATACTTCCATCTACCCAGCTGATCAAAGTTAGTAAGTAAGCATAAAAAAACCACATTGAACTAACACAGTTTTTAAAATATACCTCATATTGGAGGCTCTTGTTATGACTGCCCACATGTTGGGGTGACTGACAGAGTTTGTCTCTGGGCCTCCTAGCTGCCATGCTATGCAGTTTTTGATGCTCTGAGGGATTTAACCTTCTTGCCATGTAGGAAAAAGGGAAATTCTCAGACTGATTGCAGATCCTGTTCTGTATTGATTTAAAACGTGCCCACAGCAGCTAGGCATGTAATGTACCTGTAAAGCTGGCTCCCAGATCACAACGTTCTAGCTGGTGTGAGCTTCCTTGCTCTGACTGGTGGAATAAGTCAGTCTGAAATTTGTGTTGTACAATCAACAATAACTAAAGTGGTCTTCTCCCTTCACTGTTTTTTTTTTTTCCTTTTCTCTGCTCCTGCTTGCAACTTACCTGCATCCTCCATGTCCATCCATAGCACCCCTACTGATGCAAATCTCCAAACAAAATCATGGCTTTTGGTTATGGTGACAGCCTGGACTCTTGGGATCCAAACTCATTTTATGCATGTTTAAGCACATGCTCAGAGGAGTGCATTTCAACCTGTAATCAGCCAACAACTCTAAAGATTCATGAGCAAAAATTTTTAAACAAATCTGTTGCCAGTAGCCTCCAGTTCTGTAGGTGAGATTGACATCTGTGCTGGGAAATTGGCAGAATCTTCAAACTGAAAGAGATTGAAACAACTACCACAGAGGGAGGAAAATGCTGGTTTGGATCAGGTGTCTGTGATTACCCAGAAGTCGTATTTTTTTGTAGAGAGATTTGAGAGCAGTTTTGAAAAATGTAGCTTGAACATAAGTGCCTGCCTGTTCACCTCCTGGCTCCCTCAAGCATGCTTCTGCACGCTGAGTCTTATTTTCTTCTTGAGTACATTTGCACGCTTCCCTAAGTCAGAGTCCTGTGATTGGAGCAGTGCAGCAACTCTACATATCAACAGTCACTAGTGACATCTGCTAGGTAGGGTGTTATTTTTCAGAAAATGAACAAAACCTTTATTTTAGTGGCCTTAGCTTTGTTTCTGGAGGAGCTGGTGGCTCTGCTTTACTTGCCTGTAATTACAGAAAGCACAGTATACTAAAAAGCTGCTTTCATCTTGATAAAGCATCTCTGTAATGGTGTATTTTAAAGAGTTTGTACATTCTCCCACACACTTGCAACAAGGAAATATGTTTCCTTTCAGGTTCTGTTGAATTAAATTGTCAGGGTTAAAACAAAAAATGGAAAAGCTCCTCTATTAATTTTATACTGCTGTTAGTTTTTCGTTCAGATATTTGTCAGCTTATGACTTTTATCATAAAAACTTCTGCAGATTGTGTTCTTCCTTCATTCCAAATGACCAAGAGCCACCCTTCTGGTAGCCTTCCTTCCAGATTATGCTAGACTCTGAAGAATGTAATCTATGTGTATATCTTTCAGAGCATAAGTAATCTAAAATTATGGGTGCTGTGGGTTAGCTGCCTTACTGATCTTATAAGTGATATTGAAAACAGCAAGCCAATTGAACTTTGTCACTGAAATTCAGATGAACTTTTCTAGTGCCTGGAAAGACATACATCTTTACTCCTGCCATTTGTTAGATGTCTGTTAAACTGATTTTATTTATATCACTTGTATGACACGCTGATTTTTTTTCTACAGTCCTTAGAGCAACATATCCCAAACTTCTCTTGCAGTACATCTTACAAGGTGGGTCATCTTTGATCCTGTTTTTTGAGTAGGATTCAGACAGCAGCTACTTTAAAGGGGATTACAGAAACAGCAGGTGTCCTTCAATATGAATCCTACAGAACGTGTTGGACAAACTTAAAAATAGTGATGAACTCATTTATTCTTTAACATCTACGAAGAACCAGGAGATCTGTCACCTTGAGACCATCAGCTTGGCACAGATCAGCAGCCAAGTGCTTCTGCAGACCTGAGCTGAAAAGTTCTTCCTTGGAAATAATAGAAAAATGTCAAAATGTCTCAGTACAGATCAGCACCACACTTACACCAGGAATCAAGATTTTCTGGATACAGCTGAAGACCTACATTGCCAACTAAAGATGAGACACGATGAACAGAAAAATGCCATCAGGAGGAATCTTGTGTGTGTTTTGAAGGCAGTGTTTGAAGTTGATTTGCAGTATTAGTCATCTCTGGACCTCATTCTAATGCTTTTTTCTTTTAGCACAAGGAAGATGTGCGACCAGCAAGTGTTTGGATGCCTACCCCATAGTCAGCATTGGAATATGCAGTCTATCACTTGCCGATCTACCTCTGTCATGTATTATACCATGCCTGTGCCCTTAATGATGCCTGCCTGAAAATGCAGATGTTAGAGCAGGATGCAGCCCCCTGAAGTTTGCAACATGCATCCATGGCTGACTGTTCACTCTGCATCAGTGTCCTGAGTTGTTTGGTGTCCGTCAGGCTTCTGGGTAGTGCTCAGTCTGCTGCTCCTCTGAATGCAGAAGTTTGATTTAGAAAGAGATGTGAGTAGGAGGACTTAATAATTGAGACAGGTGAAGTGAAACCTTTTTTGGCAGTATATTAAGTTACATTTAACACTAAGATACAGTGTGCAATTCATTTGACACGACTTTGGAAGAGATGTGATTAAAAAATATCGTGCTATAATTAGTTTTAATTCCCTTCTAATCTAATATTGTGCCGTGTTCATCCTTGGCCCTGCCTTGTTTGGCTGAAGGGAAACTGATTTGAAGTGCAATTGCTTCTTTTGGCTTCCAGCACTTGATCTCTAACAGCTGAATGAGTTTTTCAGCAAACTCACCCACGTGAACCTTACAACAACAGAAAGTCCTCCCAGCATCACGAGTGTTTCTCACAGTCCCCTCCACGTTGTTCAGTTTGCCTTCCAGAATTTCAGTAATACAGCTTCTTATTTCTCCCTGTGGATATGGCTGTGGGCATTTGATAGCAGGTGGGGAAATAATTCAATGTGCTGCTTGGTGGTGGAAGATGAGCTGTCACAAAGCAGCACTGCTGTGTTCTTCAGTAGACCTGAGAATTCAGGATCACACGTTTGTTTTGATGGGCTGTTAACTGTAATTAACGTATTTGGGTAAAATAAAAACATGATCTCCACATCTGCACTTTGTAAGTAGGCAGTGAGAGGCTTTAAATGCAAACTGTGAGACTTTATTATGAAAAGGGATAAATGATGGAGTCTTTATTACCCATGAGAAGTGAAAGCCAGAAGGAGATTAAGGAATTTTACATGGAAAGAGAATAACAAAAGATTAAGCACAGAATCCCGTAGTATTACGTCAACCACCCTCTTGATAACTGCACTTTAGATCCTTGTGTAACAAGCTCGAGTGTTTTGATGTTTCTACATTGAACTTTTCTTTACCCTAGAGGTGATGTAAACAATGTTACATTCGGTTCGTTATAAACTACTCGGCTTTTGTTTCATGAGGATGGAATGTGACAAGGATTGTCTCATACAGGAATGGAGATACTTGTTACACATCTGGAGCACCCTCTGCCAGCTTTGTTTTGGAGCCCATAGCATAACTACAGAGAACATACTGTGTAGCTGTTAAGGTTGGTTTGGGGTTGGTCTGTCCAGTGTCTCCCCCACGACTGCCTGCTGCGAAGTGCCTGACCTCTTTCTAAAGTCTTTCCCGAGACCTGAGGCTGTATTTTTTCCTGGGGTCTACAGAAGGTCCTTGTAAGTGTTGGGTGGGTTAGTTGGTTTTTTTTTTTTCTTTTAAGAGTTCTTCTAAAGCAGGAGTCTGGGCTCTCCTTGTAGTTGCTTTGCAGAAATGTAGCTGTCCCATATGTGGCTGCCCCTTAGCTGAAACGTGCCTGACTACCCCACGTCCCTGATGCTGTTGGGTCCTTGCAGTTTTTTGAAGCTGGCTGAGGGATTTAGCCCCACAACTGCTGTTTATTTCAGCGTGTGTAGTTCAGTGACAGGCAATGTGAAGGCACAGCAGTGGAGAAGCACTTTGTGCAGAGCCCCGTTCACTTCCTGGAGCTCCCTGCCAGATGCTCTGAACAGATCATCTGTACAATTCTAGGATTGGATTGATGCCTGAACCTCTTACTTAAGATCTCTCCTTGTACTTGTTGAACGTATCTAGCTTTGGTTAAGCACGTAACAGCAGATCGAAGACAAACCAAGATGAGAATCCAGCTAATGCAAGACCCTAAAGCAGTGCCTGCCAAGTGTTTTGCACACATTTTGCACAAGTTGGGTACACACATCTGCCTGATTCCGAGAGCAGACTGTTGAGATTTTACAAACGCAAAGATAAAGGGTCTTCCCCTTCTTTTTTTGTCCTTCACTGGAACGCAGGAATGGCTGTAAGGATGATCTCAGATTCATTCTTCTTTCCCTGAGCTCCTGGAACAATGTATGCTCATCAAAAGTCAACGTTGAATAAAGACGGACTTTGCCGTGCACTCATGGCAAACCAGATACCAAAATGCTTCCTAAATTAAAGCCTTGGTCACTCACTGCAGAAGAATGCTCCCTGGATTTTGGAAGAGAATTTCAAGCAGCATAAACAGTACTTACTCCTTAGCCTGAACAGGAATGGAATTTTCTCATAACCTTCCAAGCTGATGGTGACGATGTGATGTTGACCGTTAAGCTCAGCTGAACGCACTGACGATGCCTTGTTTACTGACTTAGCAAATAACATCTGCCCACCTGCAACGGACACCAAATACCCCATGCGTTACGTGACCAAACTTTTTAACATTGACACTATTGATTCTAATGTAATATTTTTTTTTTCCTGAAATTCAGCATATTGTTGTAGATAGATAAATACACTGTGACAGATGAATGGCAGTTGACTTGTAGGACACAGCTGCATTGGGCAATGTTTATTGACAATTTTGATAATATTGAACTGATCCTTTGTACCAGACCTGCTGGTAACTAACATCAGGCTTCGATGTATCAGCCTACCTTGTTTTGCAAGCACAGTAGCTTAGAGATATTTAATGTATTTCATTTGTTATTCATGTTGCAGTCGGGCACTAATTTGTGTCTTTATAGTTCAAATTATTAAAGAATTTTGTTTTAAGTATGACTTCTCCCAGGTGTTTCTTGGCTTTTGTGTTGCAGTGGGTTGGCCGGTTCATCTTGATCCAGTACCTGGATGGTCTTATGCCAGAGCAGGGACTTCCTCAACCTCATCCTTTTCCTGATTCTGTCAGTGCAAGAGGAGGATAACTGCTGCGTGGCAGAGCCTCTCCAGGCAGAAATCATGGACCAGTAGGCACTTAGCCAGCAGCCAGCCAGGTAGCAACTGTTGGGTGTATCCCCACTTCTGGCCCATCTCCCAAGTCCTACTCAGAGACCCCCTCTCTTCCTGCTCACATCTGTGTCTCTTTTAGGGGCAACCTTGAATTAAACATTTGGGGGATGAACCACTAAGCAGGAAACCTCACAGCCAGCGGGGTAAATGCCATGGGGAACCAGTGCCACCTCATCTCCTGTGACATTGCTTCCTGCGTGGGAACTGTAGAGAAAAAGAGGACTCTCAGTTCAGCTGGAGTTTTGCTCCATCAGCATCAGTGCCAGTGCTGGGAAGGGATGTGAGCAGGTTGCTAAGACTCACCTGTAGGATCTGAGTTCAGTTCATGCATCCTTCAAATTCCCTTTCAAAACTGCAAATTTACTTGCAGCTTGCTTAATTTCCAATGTCATCTTTTTTTTCCCTTCTTTGTCTTTACTCAGCCTGTTAAAATGCTAAAATTGAAGCTATGTATGAGCAATGCTCTAATCCCAGTGGCCTCCACCAGGGACCCAGCTGTGCTCTGTGCTGTACCCACCATGGAGACAGTGGAGGACCTTTGGTGCCACATGGATGGAGCTGCTGAAGCTGATGGAGTGGCTAATGGAGCTGTGATGGATCCACCTCCTCTGTGGGTCAGTGGGGGATTCTTTTTTGCTGTGAATGTACCTTGAGAAGCCCAAGTGGTCTTGGCTTAGCTCTTCCCCAGAAGGACCACACATGCAGATCCCAACCTTAAGGAAAATAAAGACTCAAACTATTGAGAATGGTGATTTAGGCACTGCCCAGGAAAGCTGTGTGCCCTTCAGGGCCACCTGCACCAGCGCTGCCTCCCCAAAAGCCCATTCTCTGGCAGCTGGGATAGAACTAACTTAGGTTGCCTGAAGTGGCAGAGCCAAAGCCAGATTAGGCTCCAGCAGGGCTCGTCAGATGGGTCCTCACAAGGACAGGACAGACAGACAACTCCGCTGTCTGGGCATGGAAGAGGGGATCAGCTTAGGCAGGAATGGGAATAGGATAGGTCTGCAGATGTTTGGGTTCAGCCCTAGATGCCAAGGAGGGGACAATGTGAGAACTGGAGCTCAGGGAGGTTCTCTGCACCCTGGGCAGGGGCAGTGCTGGGAAGATGTCCTCGTTCACCTCGTGCGTGTGAGGGGACACGGTGTTTGTCAACAGGGAGCTCACACCACGTGGAGCACCACTTGGTGGATAAAACATCCCAACCTGTGAGTAGAAACCACATGGATTTACTTTAGAAACACTTTGCAATCTGTGTGATTAAGTCAGCATCCTGGTTCCTAAATTCCTCAGTACCCCAAGCTGGGAATCTCACCCGGCTCCCACGCGACACCCAAGGGTCTCGTGCGTGACATTTCCCGGCCACCACTGCAACCCAAGTCACCACCGAAAACCATCCAACCTGATGAACCTGCTTCACTCTGAGACTGACTGTAATTAGCATGCGGGAGGCACACGCTGACTTAATGGAATTAGCAGTAATTAATGGCCCTGACACGCAGAGCCAGAGCTTGGCGTGTGCATCTCCTGGGGACTGTGCTGCCACGGCACAGCACCCAGCGACACTCGAGCCACCGAGGGCTCTGGCTCAGTGTTTCCTCATCGCTGGGATCAGGTCGGTGAATGCTAATGAGTAGCAGCTCCCATCTACCCACGGAAATTGAATTAATTGAGTTATTCTGCTGATGTAAACTGATGTCAAAACACTAATATTTATAGGCTGGCAGAGCATCACAGCTGCAGTGATTTATGCTTAACCTTAGCGGTGCTTTTCCCTCATAGCTGGTGTGTTGACTCACTGCTGAGCAGCGGAACGGAGTAACTTTGTTAAAAAATTGCTGCGTTGTGTAAGCCTGGGGACAAGTTCTACTTCTCCTAAGGTAAGAGAAACGGTGAACAGGGCAGCCAAATTCACTCTGCATCCGGACAAACCCGTCCAGGCACTCATGAGTCATTGCTTAACAGGATTTTGTTAGTTTGGAGTCTTCCAAGGGGGTTTTTCTTCTTTATTTTCTTTTTCTATTTCGTTTTCCTCTTTGTTCAAGGCTTTAATCTTGTTTTCAACATCCCACCTTGGCTGAAAGGAAAACAAGACTGAGTGCTTGTTAGAAGATTAAAACCAGCAGTGAACCTGCAAGCCACAATGTCAAAGCCAAGCTGCCACGGAAGGGATATTTTTATACAGCTTATTTGAAAAGCAAACAAACTCCAGCTGGGTTTTCTTGCTGCTGGCATTAATTGAAGTGGGAGGGCTGATTAACATGTTGCTGCTGAAGATCTCTCTGCCGCGTTCCCCGGAATTTGACAATTTGCTATCAATTTGCTTTGCAGCTGATGTGCTCACGTCCACACCTCCGGAGCAGTTGTGGCTCTTTGGTGGGTTTGTCCATAAGTTCATCTCACGCAGTGTTCATGTTCAAGATGGGGTAGAAGCCCTATTTCATGGTCCATGGACTGTGGTATCACAGTGTTTGTGTTTAAGATAGAGTAGAAGCCCCTTCTTGTGGACCATGGGCCATGGTAACACGATGATCATGTTCAAGATGAAGCAGAAGCTCCTTTTTGTGGACCACATGCCAGCAGACCCATCCTCTCCATGTGCAGCTCAGCAGCTCCACATCAGGTTTGTTCACAGAATCACAGAACTGTAGGGGTTGGAAGGGACCTCAAGAGATCGAGTCCAACCCCCATCACATTTTTCACTCATCACAGCAACAGCCATGGCCAAGGCCCATGATGAAATCTTGATAAGGACTAAGAGTTTGGAAAAATCAGTGTTTAAACCCCAAATCGGTGTAGAAAAACCTTTAGAAATAACACTGTGGGCCATAAAAGCTGTGCAGTGCTTGGGGATGCCTCTTGAGGGACCTGAGATTCCTAACCAGGAGCTGTGAGGCTGCAGAAAGCCGGGGTATTTCTGTTTAGAGATCTGGGACCAGGGAGCAAGAAAAATATGGGAAAACACTCACTGACACCAAGCTGTATTTTAAATACATGAATACATACAGTCTGATAATATCACAGATTGCTCCTGTGGCAAGCAGCTTCAAGTCAGGAGTCAGCAAATCAGGGAGAGGTGGAGTCTCCAGTGTTATTCGTTCAGAGGTGTGACAGTGGCTGTAGGTCTCGTACTTTGATCTCAGAAAGAAATGTGTATCTACATGAAGGTATGAATGTGATCTGTGTGAGCGTGGATCTACATGAGCATCAATCCATTAGTGCAGGTGGAGAAACATCTCATTGATTCGGGTGTCTGGAGGGAAGGATGGTGCCCTGCATCCCTGATTGAGCTGTTTCACCACAATTGGGTTAATGCTCACCCTCCAGATGAAAGCTGGGATCTCACTGCCACCAGGCTCTGCAAGCTGCATTTCAGAAGGATGCTGCCACCTCCTGCGTATTAGCACAATTGCATCAAGCAAAGATGAGCTTTATCAATCCCTTTTTGCAAAGGTTGCTCGTCACTTGGTTTAGATGTGGTGCCCTCTTTGCTCCTTGGGCAGTGGTAGAAGCTGGTCCAGCAATGCCAGCGAGCATGGGAAGCTCTCTTGGTGCCTGCATCACACAGGGATGCTTTCATTGCATGGGGACATCTCAGACACTCAGGAGATGCCCAAAAGCATGAGGTGGTAACCAGGCACTGCGTGTTCCCTTCCCAAGATGTTGCTTGAAACTTCCAGGGACAGAGATGCCACAATTTCCCCAAAGCTAGATTTGGGAAATTTTCCCTGATACCTGAATTAGGTACAGCTCTTGTCCCTCCTTGAGGCTTTTCTCCTTGTAAGAAGCTGAGTGCTAAGAGAGATTTTCTATCATTTCTTCCCTAAAGCATCACCATCTCTGAACTGGATTTGTTCCTTCCTGTCTTCAGAGTTGAAACAGAAACTCCTCACTTCTGAAAGCCTCTTTCCTCTTCTTGCCATCCATGGCCCCTTTCCAGCAACAACCAACGGTGATGAAAACACATTTCTTTGGCTGTGTGTATCATTAGAGCTAATAGAACACCACGAGGAAACAGCCAGGATGCTTTGGGATGGGTTATATCTTTGGGATGGGTCATATCTTTGGGATGGGTTATATCTTTGGGATGGGTCATATCTTTGGGGTGGATTTATACCCTTGGGCAGAATGATTTCCCACCCTTCTCCATGGCAATGGGGCTCGCTGTGCTCTATGAGCACTGCTGGCTCTGGTTTTTCTCTAATCTTTTTTTTTTTTTGTCTTTAACCTGAGAATTTAAAGTACAGCTAATCATTTTGTCTCCGCTTTCCCTTACCTAACGCTCTGCACAATGTTTGCTAATTAATACAGCCCTTTCTTCTCCGCTGGCAAATCGGCGCGATCACTTGAGTTATTAAAAAATGAAGAGGAACACGGATTATGAGGAGGACCGTGTAATTAGCTAGCTGGCTGCTGTCCCCATTGCCAGCCTGGGATATTCATTATTTTCATGCTGATTCAGAGGAAGAGAGCCAAGCTGTGAATCAGCCCTCCACTTCGTGCAACACCTGCCTTCTCCCGGCATCTCCTCTCCAAACCCCAGCCAGGTCTGGCAGCGTTTCGGTAATGAGATCAGGCTTAATTGCAGCACGAGCCTGTAGGGCTGCAGAGAAGGCAGTATTTTTCTGCTAAACTCCAGTTCACAGTTGTTGGTTTGTTGTTTTTTTTTGCAGGATCAGACGGTTTCCATTTCCTTCCCATTGCTCTGAGCATGGACTGCGCAACGCTCTCTCCTTCAAAGAAACCGAAACCCAAAGAAGTCCCAAATTCTCACCTCGTGGACGCTGCCAAGAGATGCATCCCCATGTGAGTGAAAGTGGGTATGACACGGATTTAATGAGGCAGCAGCTTCCTGGCAGCACCACGGGCTGCTCAGAAGCTGCCTCGTTCTTCATATACCTGACTCATGCAGTTGTGTTGTGAAAAAGAGATGGGGGAAGCTGTCTGAAGGGCTGGATTTACTCAGGTTTTTAAAAATTATAGCTAATACAGCAAGGTCTGCTCAAGCTTAAATGGGCCTTAGGCATATCTTAGTTTTGAGGTTGGTGGAGAAGCTTTTCTGGGAGCACTCTGAAGATTTTGGGGCTTCATCTCTGTGTGTTTGAAGCCTGAGCCTTCAGTGGTGGCATGGAGCATCTCAGAGCATCGCAGCATGGAGGCACCACCGGGTCCATCTGGTCCAGCCCTGAGCAGGGACACCCAGAGCAGAGTGCCCAGCACGATTTAAGTGTCACATTCTCTTCCAAATTTCCTCCATTCTCTTCCAAATGGCTCTAGAACTTTGTAAAAGAGGAGAGTCAAGGTATGTGATGCCCTCTGAGTCGTCGTGTGTTAGCAGCATGCAGGAGGTATCTGCAGGACACAGGTGGGAACCAGCAGCCTTATCAGCAGGGCTGGGTAATTGCTGCTTTTCCCACTTATGTGATGTCTGATAAAAAGGTTAAAGGTTTTATGGAGTGCACACAGCTCTTAAAATGATTGTTGAGTCCGTTCCCAAACAGGCAGCTGTAAGAAACTGCTGTGTCAAAAATCTCTTGAAAAAGTGTGTTTTGGGAACAGCATCTCCTAGACGTTCATTTTGGTGACAGCGCAGCATTTTTCCCTAAAAGATAAGGAGGAATGGGCAGAAGCCCATCCCTGGAGGTGCCCAAGGCCAGGTTGGATGGAGCCCTGGGCAGCATCATCTGGTGGGGGGCACCCAGCCCATGGCAGGGGGTTGGAGCTGGGTGGGCTTTAAGGTCCCTTCCAACCCAACCATTCTATGATTCTCTGATTTCAGAGGGGTTATACCCAAGTCAAGTCTCAGGAGGATTCCCAAACCTAGCTGCTGAATTGCAGCACAGGCGTTAGACGAGGATGCTGAGCGAGCTTTACACGAACAATCCCATCCCTGTTGTTTTTCCCAAACCTTCAGCTCCGCCTTTCCAGCCAGCCAGCACTGCAGCAAATAAATCTTGATTGCGCTAATAGTTTTATGCTTGCCTACTGTTTGAAGCTAAGCTGATGAGGCTGAGATGTAGAGGTGACCTCTCTAATTAAGACCCAAGCAACCTTCCCTGAGCTGTGTAATCTGAGAGCTCGGAGCTGGCTTCCTCCCCAAGTGCAGGAGTCAGCATGAGGGCTGGAGTCACTAAATGCTGATTTTGGGGTGAGGGCTAGGCTGATAGGTGATGGGTAGAGGGAGGGACCCTAAGAGCCTCCAGGACATGTCCCAGGAGTGGTTCTTGTGGAAGGAGAGCAGCTCGTAGTGGTTATCAAGCAAAACTTTGGATTTGGTCATGCCAGTGTGCATCCAAAGTAATTCCACCCATCCCAATGGCTCTGTCTCCATCTCTCTGTATGCTCTTGGGAACTGCTGGAAATGGGACCTTCAGATGTCTGATGGGAACTGAAGGTGGAGGTGATGGCAGAGGGGAAAAAAAAAAAAGCCTATTTTTTTTTTCTCTGAAGAAGAGAATCAGCAGAAGAATTGCCTAAAAAGCTCTTGGCAGGGCTGTTTGGAGTCAGCATTTGTTAGGGCTGCTCCTGACCTGCCAGATATCCAGAGCAGCTGTGAGAGGTCAGCGATGCTGTTTGCTCCTTTCCTTCCTCTTTGCTCCAAGGAACATGGGCTGGCTGGCAACCTGCTTGCTTTCCAAACCATCTTGCGGAAAACCCCACTGAAAAGCCAATGTCCTGGACTGAGCCCCTCCTGTAGAGCTGTCTGCTCCCATGCAGGGCTGCATCCCTGCCAAAGCCGCTGAGCCCTGGTGTCCTCCAGCTTTGTGACCAAAGTCCTGCAGGGTTTGTGGCCAGGAGGTGGCATTGGCTTCCCAGTGCTCTGGCAGGCAGAGCCACAACCCTGCTGCTTGTGCCATGAGAGGTAATGGTTGTGTCAGGGGAGGTTCAGGTTGGATATTAGGAGAAATTTCTTCTCTGAAAGAGTGGTCAGGCACTGGCACAGGCTGCCCAGGGAGTGGTGGAGTCACTGTCCCTGGAGGTGCTCAAGAACTGTGGAGATGTGGCACTTGGGGACATGGCTCAGTGGGCATGGTGGGGATGGGCTGGGGTTGGACTTGGTGACCTTAGAGGTCTTTTCCAACCTGAATGATTCTGTGATTCTGTGAGAAACTCTGGTGAGGTGGGCGCTTGTGTCTGGTGATGTCCCAAGACATTGGCACCACTGCTGACCACCTGCAGCCTGCTCCCGGCACTCCCTAAGAGTTTCGGGAAAGATTTGGATCTCTTCAGCTGAGAAGGAACATAAGGGACATGGCACTCCTAGATATCTCCTTTTCTTTGATCTGTATTAGTCCAAGATGGCAGGAAGATGGAGGTTTGCCACTGGCTGTTACTCTCTTCTCTGCTTCTTTTAGGTTCATCATATTATGCCTGGGAGAAAGCCTTGGAAATTTGGGTTTTTTCCTTCCCTTTTAGGAAGATGGCTTCAGACTGTTTGGAAGCCTGGCATGACTTTTCCCAGGAGTTACAGTGAGTTAGGAGGGTGGGAAACACTGATGTTTGCATCCCCTGAGCCACTGTTTAGGAGGTGGGGTACTGTAGGGATGCTGAGAAGAAGTTTCCCTGCTCTGCATGGAAATTTGGTGTTCAGTTCAGCTGGGGTTGAGCCAGGGCGCTTGCCCTAATTTCATCTTCATGCATGCAGATGGCCCCAGAGTGCTCAGGGCTGGGCTGGCACATCTGAGCTTAATATTGCAGCTTTGCAACACCGCCTTTCTTCAGCATTTGGACACTTTCCTTTTGAGGCTGCTTATTCATAAGCAGGTGAGCGCTTGGTTAGGAGATCAGAGCAGTGCTGGGCAGTGAAGCAATTAGAGGGAGCCCAGCTCTGCTCTCATTGCTCCCTGCTGAGCAGAAGGCTGCTCAGGTGGCCAAGGCTGGGGACCCGGGGCTGGCTTGTGTCACCCAGTGTCACTTCCAAGGAGGATTAAGGATTAGGATGAGAGGGTGGTGAGGCACTGGAACACATTGTCCAAAGAAGTTGTGGGTGCCCCATCCCTGGAGATGCCCAAGGCCAGGTTGGATGGGACCATGAGCAGCCTGATCTGGTGGGAGCACCCAGCCCACGGCAGGGGAGTTGGAACTGGATGGTCTTCAAGGTCCCTTCCAACCCAATTATTCTATGATTCTATGATCCTAGATGCTCAAGCAGCCCCATGCTTGATTTGTGAGACCTGAGTCACCTTCTTTAGATGGTGACACTCCCTTCTCTTGGTTGTTGACCCCTACACAGACAGCCCTTCCTCTCCTGATTCACCTTGTTAGCTTTGCCAGTCTCTTAGCATCTCTCTGAGCCATAGCTCTCATCCACAACATCAGTTCTCCAACATAGATCTCCTCCGATATCAATCACAACTTTCATGTTTTCATTCCTTTTTGAGCCAGCTTCTTGCTGTCTGACTTTTGCTTACCAGCAGGCAGCCCATTGCGAAGCTCCTTGATTTGTGTCTGTGCAGAAGTAAGCGCGGATACAGACAATTAAGTGCAGAATTTAACGGTATGGATTTCCCAGCAGAGTTATCAATTAGCATGAGCTGCTTGCCAGCCAGCTCCATCCTCTCTGCCCACTTCCAGAAACCGTGGCCAACGTGCTCAGCAGAGAGGCAATGGGTGGCTTTCGACAGGGTTTTCCATGTGTATCCAGCTTTCATTTTATGCGGAAAGAATCATAGAATATCCCGAGTTGGAAGGGACCCATAAGGATCATCCAGTCCAACTCCTGGCTCCACAAAGGACCACCCAAAAATCAGAGCATATTACTGAGAGCTTCTTCCAGACGTCTCTTGAACTCTGGCAGCTTGGGGCTGTGACCACTGCCCTGGGGAGACTTTTTCAGTGCTCAGTGAAGAATGGGAGGAAAAATGGGTTTTTTTGATGATGAAAGGTAGGGAGCTTTGGATGGAAAGGTTTCTTCTGGCCAGGCGTCACTGTCATTAAAACCTGGCTGTCATGGTAGGGCTGCTTCCCTATGGACGGCCATGCAATAAGCCATGAGGCTTGGCCTTGAATGTCTCCAGGGATGGGGCGTCCACCACTTGGCTTGTTGGCTCCCAGCCACCCCTGCTCACACGTGCCCAGTTCAGTAGCTGCTCCTCCTACCTTCGCTGATGCATGGTGGAGGAAAATGGAAAGGGAGGAGAAGCCTGATCTTAGGGAGGTCTTAAACTACAAGAGAAAGGACCTTGAGAGGTCTAACAGCAGGAAGGAGGTGTTGGTGAAGTACAAGGTTTAACAGGACACACAGCGACTAGACTGGCTACCAAAAAACATGGCACAATCTTGGGCAAGGACCTGTCTGTGTGAGCGACCACAATACCTCGCGTGCTCTCTGAGCCCTGTAAGCACATCTCCATGGCAGAGGCATCGCCACATTCAGTCCCAAACCAGACTTTGTGATGGCCTAAACCTCCCCATCGTGGTCAAGGGCAGCAATTTGGCTTCTCACCCAAGATCTGTTTCTGCCAAAAACAAGAGGAGTTGCTGTAGCTTCCCTTTTTGCTACCAACTGCCAGCCCTTTGGTCACGATGACCCCCATAAATAAAGCAGCTAATTAATCCCCTTCTCCTCCCACCAGCGATTGGCCATGACCTTGAGCGACCTTGCTTCATTTAACTTCCTCAACCAGCTATTTTCGACAGCGAATAATTGAACATCCTTGTGACCCCAGCCTCGCCTCTCTCCTGCCAACTGGCTCTGCGGCTGAAATGAACAGCAATAAATAAATACATATCTGCAGAGGGACCTAAATGACTCCCATTAGTGGAGCATCTGAAGGCCCGCTTAAATAAATCAAGTGAGTAGGAGATTATGCTGCAATCATGTGGAGGGGAAAAGGAGAGAATACATTACTGGTAGTCCAGAGGCTGCAACGACTTTGTAAAAATGAGAAAAATGCTGTTTAATTCAAGCCCAGCCAGAGGAACTGTGGTAGTTCATGTGTTGGGTTCATTTGTTGGCATCTTCACTCATTGGCATCCTCACCACTGGGGATGGGGCCATCAGAAGATGCTCCAAAATCCCAGAGGGGACAACACAGTGCCTTTGCACATGGAAGGAATCACAAACCACAATTTGCCTCCACTTTGCCTTTTTCTTTATTCCCACTTTAGTTACAGGGTCCAGCTTTAAGGCCTCAGTGTTCCTTCCTTCCCCCATGCCCATCTCTCCCATTGTCCCCACCCCACCGCCTCGTGCATCCCTCCGAGGAGCCACCACGCCGCGCTATCAATTACATTTACATAATTTTCCTTCCCCTGCTGAGGCTGAAATCAAAAACCATCCCCAGTTGGGGCTGTGATGAGTGCAGGCTGGGGCTGTTCATCCCTTTGGGATGAGGGAGCAGCTGGGGACCACGGTTTGGTGGAGGAGCTTTTCCCTAAAGCTTTCCAGCCCGCTGGCAGAATAAAGCTGGGCTCCTGTTGCTGACTGTATTTCTCTCTCTTTTTTTTTTCTTTCTTGCTGCTCTGTTGCTGCTTTTCATTCCTTCTCTTTTCCCTTTCCCTTTGCAGACGACAAATCCCACACTTGTCCCTGGTCCCCACGTCCTTGAACCCAGCACCCAACCCAACAACCCCTTAACCTGAACCCTACAACCCCTGCTTGGGGCCAAATAGGTGAAAATGCCTCTTCGCCTCCATTGCCACTAAAGCAAACCCATGGAAGGTAACAGGGCAGGAGGTGTGCGTTCTGCTGGGACGAACAATGGGTGATAGCATGATTAATTAATATAGAAGTGATAACATAATTAATAGTGGCTGATAACAATTATTGGAGTGCCAGCAATTAATGTTGATGGATACCAATTAAAGCACGTCACAAACCAGAATGAGCTCTATCATCTCCCAGCAGGAGCAGCATCCCTCCCTGCCCTGTTTTTAGGGCCACTGCTGAAGGTTTGGGGCTTGGGGTTGCATAGGGTCTGCCCTTCCCTTTACAAACCTTCAAAAGCTGAGGTTTCACCTTTTTCAGTTGTTGTTTTTTTGACTTTGCCTTTTGCTGCCAGAGTTTTCCATCGTGGTGGGGGTGATGGCTCAGTGCTGTGCTCTAGACTTAATATGGGCTCCTAATATGATTCCCTCCCTCCCTCATTTTTTTTTATTTTTGTTGGGGTGAGGGAAAAAAGATGCCTGGAATGGGGTCACAGCACTGACCTGGTTTTGAGCACAACCAGACCACGGCAGCCCCCAGGCCTGCAGGGCAGAGAGAAAAACAAGGAGGAGGGAAACATGAACAAAGGCTTTTGCTGCCAGGGAAAACACGACATTCCTGGACCCGCAGACTCTGGTGGAGGAACTAGAATAGCCCTAACACAAATATTGCATGATCTGAATATGTAACAGAAGTATAAAATGAACAGGAAAAGAAAAAGAACCCAAAGATGGAAATTCTCTGGTTTGCAAGATTGGGGATTGCAAAAAGGAGAATGGCTTTGGGCTCTGGGGCTGGAAAATGGGGCTGCTTCAGGATGATCCTGACCCAAATCCTGCACCCCCGTTGCTCCCCTCTCCACGGGTGATGCCATAAAGCACTGCAGGTGCCCAGTCCCAGTGGGTCCTCATCCCAGTGCCAGGGCAATGCTGGTCCCAGTGCCACTGCCTGGGAGGTCCCAGGGGCTGCTGCCAGCACCTGGTGCCACTCCAGCCCCCCACTTACCACTCCCAATCCCCCAATTACCCCTCCCAGTCCTCCAATTCCCACTTCTAGACCCCAGTTCCCCCAACTCCATCCCCAATTCCCACTCCCAGCCCCCTGATTCCCATCCCTAGTCCCCCAGTCCCCGCTCCAGACCCCCAATTCTTACCCCTCCACCCCCTATATCCACTTTCAGACCCCAAGT
>WBMW01001521.1:112344-263520 GCA_013396635.1 Penelope pileata
CCCCTAGACCCCAATTCCCACTCCCAGTTCCCCCAACCCCTACCCCTAACACCTCAATTCCCACTTCCAGCCCAACAACTCCCANCCCAGCCCCCCAATTCCCATTCCTAACACCCCAATTCCCATTCCCAACCCCCTAATTCCCACTCCAGATCCCCAGTACTCACCCCTAGACCCCCAACATCCACCCTCAGCCCCTAAACCCCATTCCCTCAATCCCAACTCCCACTCCCAGCCCCCTAACCCCCACCATCCCCACTCCCAGCGCAACACCTGGACCACCGCCAGCTGCCCCTTCTCCCACTTCCAAATGCCACCACCCTCACCTCCCACCCCAACCCGTTAAATCTCGGGAATTCCTCTCCAGTTCCATCTCCGGCTCCTGCTCCCGGCCCCACGCAGGCGCGGCGCTGCCCTCCCCGTCGGGGCGGTGCTTGGGGCCGGAGCGCTGCGGGCAGCGGAGCTCCCGGGGCGGCTGCAGCGGACATCGGGGCTCCGGCAGCGGGAAGGTACCGGGGAACCCCGGGATAGGAAGCAGAGTGGGGGAGGCTTCTCCTTTCCTCTCGCTGAACCCCGAGGCTGTGGCTCCGTGCTGTGCCTGGGGGAGGGGCTGTAATCCCCTTTTGGGATGCAGCCATCCCTTTTGGGATGCAGCTGTCCCCTATGGGATGCAGCCATCCCGTCTCCCCTTTGGGATGCTCAGAGCACCTGTGGCTTTGGGAACGGTGCAATGGGGGGACAGCTTCACCCCTCGCTGGTGAAGGAGGGATTTAATAGGGTGGGGGAAAGGCAAATGCATGCTCCCCTGCTGCGTGTTGCTGCCCTTGGCTTGGTGGGAGGTTGAGATTTTGGAGGTTTGGGGGGCTCTGGGGGTCTGAGTGCTTCCAGCCCCGCAGCTGCTCCCAGTGCTGCACCGAAACTTTCAGCCCCGAGGCCTCGTGGAGAGCAGCGTTGGCTGGGGAACGGGATTTTTGCGCGAGGAAAAAAAAAATTGGGAGCTTTCGATATTGTTCTTTGTTTTGGATCTTTGGGACGAACCCAAAGGCTTTTAGAAAGTTAAAGGGAAAGAGAGCTCCTCTCCCCGGGCAGCGGAGGCTGGGATGAAGGAAACTGCTGCTTCTCCGGTTTCCAGGCAGGGATGTGAGTCTGGGTTTCCCATATCCCGGTGGCAGGAGGCATTACCCCTTCTTCCCTTTTTTCCTGCCCTGAAAATGTTATTCCGGAGCTGAGGAAGCAGCACGGTGCTTTTTGTTGGGTGTCCCATGCATCCCTGGTCCTGCATCCCTCACCCCCTGCCCTGAGCGCTGCCAGGTGCTCACCTGGCACTTGGGTTTGTTGCCAGTTAATAACTATTGCCAATTAATTATTGTCAGTTAATTATTCCCACCAATTTATTCCTGATTGCTTATTTACTGCCGATTGCTTATTGCCTATTATTTATCTCCAGTTGTTTATCACCCATTATTTATTGCCAATCACTGCCAATTATTACCAATTATTTGCTACCGATTATTTATGACCATTTATTTATTACCAGTTCTCTTGTGTCACTGCCTGGATGCTGGATCTTATGGGTCCATTCCAACTTGGGATATTCTATGATTCTATGACTCCATATGGGGCTGGTGGGCTCTTCCCAGTTGGGGGAAATGTTCTTGTTGGCAGCATCGCTCAGGATCAAGGCTTTGGCGAATGGGAATGAAGGCTTTGAGGGAGGCTCAGAATAGACACAAGGCACTGTAGGCTGCTCCCAACTCACCTTCATCCCTTAGGGTTGTCCTCCAAAAAGCCCCTTCCTCACGGTGTTGGTTGGATGAGGGCGTAGAAGAGTGATGGTGGTGGGACCAGGGATGGAGATGGAGGTTGGGATCAGGATGGGGATTGGGTTTGGGATCAAGATTGAGATAGGAATGGAAATGAGGATGGGGATTTGGTTGGGGATGGTGATTGAAGTTGGGTTTGGAGACTTCCCACTGGGGAAAAGCATAAATTTTGATACATCTCTCTGCTAAGGAGCTGCTTGGCTGTGGAAAAAGGAGGATTTGGGGCTGCTGGAGGTAGGAGGCCAGGGCTCTGGTCCAGATGCTGTGTGCTGGTGTCTCCTTTGGGAAGGGCTCTTTTGGCCCCCCCAGTGTGGAACTGGAGCAGTCCAGCTGTGTTGCTGAGATAAATGTTGTCTTTGATTATGCCTCAGGAAAAAAAAAAAGATAGATAAATCCAGTTCTGCCTTGCCTGGTTGCTGCACAGATTAATAACAAAGCATTGATGCTTTAAGAAGGCTTTGGATCTGATCCTGAGAGGAGATTTAGATCGCCTTTGTGCTGGGGTACGGTGGTGCTAAGAACGGGAGCATCCTCTAAATCTGCTCACGTTTGTGTATTCATCACCAGACATTTTGGGCCAGGTCAGAGGTGCCAGAAACCCTTTCCTGACTCCATCCAAGGAGGCTGAAATGTAGGAAATGAGAAAGATATGTTGAGGGCTGGGATCGTGGGGCTGGGCACCCTGCTCTGAGTGTCCCCGTTGGAGCAGGGTGGGACCAGACGGGCCCAGAGGTGCCTTCAGCCTCAGCAGTTTGGTGATGCTGTGACCAAACACAGTCCCTCCTCTTTGTCACAAGTCCTTAAGATGTCACCTCCTGTCTCTGCACCCCTCTTCCCTCCCTGTGTGCAGGTTTCAGCCTGTAGGGAGGTACCTGCTCCTCCTCTGTGGTGCGATGGGACGCACATGGGTACCATTTATGTGCTGATTTCTTCACACCTGAGCCTTCACCTGCTCTTCTTGTGGAGCACAAAGGCTCAGCAGTGGGTTTGCATTCACCTCCTTCACGTTTGGGTCCAGGTGGTGCTCCTCCACCTCCCATCCCAGTGCCATGGATGGGCAATGAGATGCGGTGCTTACTCGAGCTCTGCTCACTTCCAGCTCATTACCCGGGGAGAAAGGGCTGAGCACGCTCCGGAAAGGGGACACAAACCTTTGCTGGCCCTGTGTTGATTGCACCAGCTGAGCTGCAGCATTAACCCTTCCCTGCTCTCAGCTCTCCCCTGGAGGGATAACCCAAAGGTTGTTGGTGCTACATTGGTGTCTGGCATAGGAGTACACAGAATGCCCAGGTTGAGTTGGAAGGGACCCATCAGGATCATCGAGTCCGATGCCATATGGGTAGCCCCTTGGGGTCCTGATGGAAATGGTGCCATTGAGTTGTTCACCCTCTCTACAAACAAAATCCCTTTCTCCTCTATAACCCAGAACAGGGCAGGCTGCAGCGTCTCTTTCTGCGCATCGTGTTTCTTTGCAGCCAATGCTTCACATCTTCGTGTTTCGGGGCCATGACAGATGATAGCCCCGCAGTGCTGTGTAGGTTGGCAAATGGGCTCCTCTGGGCCTGATCTGGGAGCTGCACCCTGCTCCCAGCCCATCCCGTGGGCAGCTTTCATGTCCTCCGGAGGGGATGGCCCAATTCAGCACTGCTTTGACGCATTTTACCTTAAAATACTTCTGTAGCACAAAAAAAAAAAAAAAAGCCCCAACACTCCTTGCACCTTCGTTTGCCCTTGGGGTTAAAGAAATGGTTTTAGTCCTTCTGCTGTCCATTTCCTGCATCACTGCTGCTCTCTTGTGCGCTGCGATTTCAGCCGGTCTCGAAGTTTTAATGGTGCCTGCAGCCAGGAAATGTGGCAGCAAATGAATGTTTTGGGGATTTTCCTTGTGCAAGATGAAAGTTGTTACGAGCATGGAGATTTTCCAACAAAGCCTGCAAGTGAGGCAACAGCAGCATGTGGAGGGGACCTCAAAGCATCACAACCACCGTAACTGTGCCCCATTGCCACGTTGGAGAGGGGCTTATAAGACAGATCCTCTCCCTGGCTGCAGCTCTGCTTCATGGCTTTGAGTTTTATCCTGTTGTATCGTATTGCTTTCAGGTTTCTCCTGCCATATGGCATTGCTTTGAGGCTTACCTGGCAATCACTGACCAGGGAGGGCTGCAGCAGCCCAGGGCAGAGCTGTGCTTTTTGCAGCAGGGACGGGGATGCTCAGCATCGTTCTGTGCAGAACTGCAGGGGATAAGGGCAGAGCTCTGGTGCCTTCCCCCTGCTGTGTTAGTGCTCTGGCTGCTGTCTTTTCCATGGGGAGAAAGCACGTCCCTGCAGTGAGCAGAAGACCTCTGTCCTGGCTTCCAGGTTGCCTGTATGGAAAAGCAGGAAGCATGCCTATTTGTTGCTCAGTGTTTGGTCGTTTATTTTTTTATTTTTTTATTTTTTTTTTACAAGCCACACCCTGGTAAGCAGAGCTTCCTATGAAGCATTTGCACCCTTGCTGCTCCCAGACCTTGCAGAGCTGGTCCTTGCAGTCCTGCCACTTGTCTGAGAGTGTGTGAGCTGCCAGGATTGCTCCAGGGTGATGAAGGGAGTGAAAGCAAAGGGAAGCCATGCACAGATAAAAGATGCAGCTGCAAACCCTCCTTTGGCAAGCAGCTGTTGCGTGGGCATTGGATCAGGGCCGTGAGAAATCTGTAGGGCTGGGTGGATGGCTGCTTTCTGCCCTGTGGGGTCCCTCCAGGTGGGACAGCCTCTGGGGGGTGGGACCATGAGGGTGGATGCTCTCAGAGGAGCGAGTTTGGGGTTTCACCCCTACGCACGAGGGTGGGGGTGCAGCAGGGGTTTGGTCTCCATGTTGGAGGTTGTGGCGTGGTGGTGGGTCAGCCCGACCTGGGGAACCTGTCTGGTGGCACAGGGATGCATCACCACCCCATTATAGAACTGCTGGGAAGCAAAACCAACAAGGATGAGTGCTGCCCATGGCATGAGCCCCTGCCAAAGGTCCTGTAGTGTTGGTGCATGGAGATGCTTTCTGGAGGTTGCTGTCCCATGTAAAAGGGATCCGTCCTTCCCTGAATGTTCCTGCTGTGCACAAGGAGCTAAAGGCATCTGCATGGCTTGATCCAGCCTGTCCCTGCCCAGAAAACACTGTGGTGCTGTGACGTGTGGATCATAGAATCATCAGATAGAATCATTAAGGTTGGAAAAGACCTCTAAGATCAAGTCCAAAGGTTGGCCCATCCCCACCATGCCACTAAGCCATGTCCCCAAGTGCCACATCTCTGTATTTCTTGACCATGGTGAGCAGCAGCAGCTCATGTGATGCTGGTCGGCTTTGACCATCCCACTGCAGGACCAGATGTTGGTCCATGGGATTTCTCCCTCCAACCAACTCAACAGAGGAGATGCTCTATGGGGAGATGAGGCCGAATGGAGGTGGCCTCTGGTGCTCAGCACCACGAGCTGTGTCCATCTCCCCTGATCTGCAAAGCTGGTGGCCAGGTCTTGCTGGTAAAAGTCTTCAGCCTTTTGTGTCCAAGAGCAGTACTGCAAACTCTTGCCTCTGTATTAGAGAAAAGCAGGAAGGAAAAAAGGGAAAAAGGTTGGCCAAGGTGTTGTGAGAGTTGCGTCATCAAGGCAGAGCATGACTTGGAGAGCTCACAGCAGGACAGCAGGAACTTAACTTCAGACCTTTTGGCTTGCAAGAGCCAGCTGGGTGCTTCAGATGGGTCACAGAAGGAAGAGCTTGCTGAAGGCAGGGAGGGAAACAGAGAGAAAATCAAAAAATGGGGCTAAATCTGGGGCAGATCTGGCTGACCTAGCGGGAAGGTTTGGCAGACAATGGGAATGCCCTTGGGAAGGCAGCCACTACCTGCGTGTGGTGTGGGGATATCTGGGGTGTGGGGCTCAGGAAAGGGGCTCCCAAGGGAGTGGAGATCCTATGAAATGGGAAAACTGGAAATGGAGGCACCGAGGGGGAGGCAGGCCAGGTGCCTCGGTGCTTTTTTGCCTGTGTCGATCTGGTAGCAGCCAGCTGCCTCCCTCCAGCCTCCCATAGCTGCTGCCCCGTTATCTCTGCTGCTCCTCGGGCACGCGTCTCTGCATCTTCTGAAGTTCAATTGCTTTAATTATCCCAGAGGCTGCAGAAGCAGTTGAAGGCAGCGCGTTTGCATGGAGCTGTGCCGCATTTTAGCGGTGCTTCAGGATGAGTTTTCTGAATGAATTTCCCAGAACCTCTTAAGGAAGCATCTCCGTGACCCGTAACGCCCCAGCAGAAGGCTGCCTGCACTGCCCCAACCAACGCCTGTGACTCCTCTGTCCTTCCCTCTGTACGTAACGGAGGTGTGGGTCTGTCTTTAGGCCAGAAGGTTTCTGTCCAGCTGGCAGAAAATCAGTGTGAGGACATTGCCTTGGTGCAAGGCTTCCAGTGGAGTCGGTGTGACTGGATTTAAAAGAAGCCAGTCCAGACGCTCAATTAGAAGCCCTGAATAAATAAGAGAAATCAGCTCAGTCCAGTCCTACAAAGACAACATCCTTTATTTACTCGTTTGGTTTTTAACCAAAATGATCCAGAGGGATGCTGAGAAGGGCACTGTAGCTTTATGGGGCGGGTGTTCAACACTCTGCATGTGTGGGGCAATGGAGATTGGGTCCTCTTGGGCTGAGCATGGTGCTTGTGGCTGAGCAACCGTAGGTGGAGGTGCATGACTCTGCTCTTCCTAGGCTGCTTCTCCAATGTCTGACAATCTGCTCTGTTTGGACCATGTCTGAACACACACCTTGCTGTGTGAAACCAGCCCCACGTCCCTGAGCTACTCCATCCCAGTTTGGGCTGCCCTGTGTCAGTCTGGAGGAGCCCTGCAGAAGCTTTCTGCCGTCAGTAGGGTTTATTAGGAAGTCCCAGGGCTCGTGGGTGTGCTCGGATGTGACCTTTCCCTTCCCTGCTGTAACCAGTGCTCCGTGCTGCTCCCTGTAATCATTAACCAGAGCCACAGCTGCTGCGCTGGGGCAGGAAGGGGTAGCAGGGCGATGGCTATCTCCAGGTGCTGGGCATTGGCAAGGCCCATTAGTTCACCTTTCAGTTCTTGTCCTACAACCTCTGCTGGTCTCCAAGGGCTTTTAATCCTGACCTGGAGATTTAACCAAGGTTTTTAACCCTGTTGTGGGACACAGCCCTGACAGAATCATTAATCACAGAGGCTGGAAAAGACCTCTGAATCACCAAGTCCAACCACCAACCCATCACCGCCCACTGAGCTGTGTCCCCAAGAGCCACAGCTCCACAGTTCTTAAGCACCGCCAGGGACGGTGACTCCACCACTTCCCTGAGCAGCCTCTTCCAGTGCTTGAATGCTCTTTTGGAGAAGAAATTTTTCCTAATATCCAACCTGAATGTGATGTGCATCGGTGCTGGTAAGGCTGGGGATATGTTGGCTTTATGGGGTATCCCAAAATGAACTTCTCTGTTCTCCCCAACCCATGCGGGTTTGGGATGAGCTGGACTTCGAGCAGTGAATAACTTCTGCTCCTCTCTGCTCTCCTCCAAAGCTGGCAGCCTGGCGACACGTTAACCTCCCTCTGCTTTTGGGTCTGTCCTTCTGCCATCTCCTCCTGCTTTTCTTCCACAACCCTCCCTGCTAGCTCTGCAGCAATCTCCCTTTTGCAGCCCAGCAGGGGATGCTGCCACCAGCTTTGCTTCGTGCTAGGATGCCTTCAGACAGACATCCTGCTCCCACCTGAACTTCATATTGAGCAGAAGGGCTGCCCTGGCTGGTGCCACAAACCCACGTTGTGTGCGATGCTCTGCTCAGGCAGATCTTGACCACAGCAGCTCAGCAAGCAGAGGATGAGGAATGAGCTCTACTCATAGCCTGGACAGCCACCAGGAAATGTGTTTTTCCATCCTGCTGCTGAGACAGAGTGATACTGGGGTGTCGAGCAGTGCAGTGCTGCCCTTTCTTCTTGCAGCTCCAACGTTGCCTCTTTGCAAACAGTGACTCACGTCTGCAAGGAGCTCCCGAGCCCGATGGCACTCCCTGTGTGAGTTATCCAACAAAAGGGAGCTCCTGACATTTGCACCCTGCCTGCTTCTCTGCAAACAGGCATCCAGGGCTGTTAGTTACCTGCTAACCCCAGGCACAACCTGAACACTGCACCTCCATGCAAAACCATTGGTTTACTCACTTGGTGCTCTAGGAGCTCATTTGCCCCCCTCCCTTGCAAACCTGTGAGCTGTGCTTCTGTGTTTTCCTTGCTCGTGTTGTTTGCATGGTGGTAACGTGGTCCTGTGCCTTGGGGGAAAGCAGGGCAATGCACTGCTCTCCTGCTAGGATGAGTGACCTGATCTGGCCATGATCTGCCCTGCCTGCAGATGCTCTTTGTAATGAAAGCCTATGGGATTTTTTTTTTTGAGTTTTTCTTTTCCGGGTAGACCCAGCTTTCAGCATCCTCTTTAGGTCTCAGGGTGCTTTGCAGCCCAGGATCTTTATGCAGACTAAGATCCCTGCCATGGAGAGGGATGCTTTTTTCCACTCCATAGACAAGAAGTTATCATCAGGGAGCATTTACCACGTTTATGTGCTTGTAATCAGTTGGTTTTATTCATTCCCAATAGATAGCCCCTAACTCCATCAGGAGTTTTTGGAGAGATTTAACCCACTCCGTTCACACCAAATTTGGGGGGTTATTAAGAGTTACTCTTAATGTTACTAGGAGTAAAAACGGTTGCTTCACCTTTAGCCTGGTTGAGCTTGTAGCTGTTAGATAAACTTTTTCATCACTGGATAAAAGGGGAGAGATAAAGGCCAGAGAGATGCCTTCCATCTTCCATTTTTCAACAGTTTTGTCTCCATACATAACCGCTGTAAATGCTTGGAAATTTGCACTTTGCCTAAAGCACCTACTTAGACATCCGACTGCTCGCAAACATCTGCGGATGAAGAACCACAGCTTCCCATAGGAATTAACTCCCTGGTTAACCGCAGTCAATTTGCGAGGAAATGATGTCTTGTTTTCAGATTTCCACCGGTGTGGCTTCACCTTCCAGTCCTCGTGGATGCTGTTAATGCACGCAGGATGCTCTGTGGTCCTGCTGGCTCCTGGCCCTGCCACTTTGAGTCCAAGCAAAACAACGGTGGATGCACCCATGGGAAGGGGAAAGAGCTTTGGGGATGCATTTCAGAGCTGCTGCCAACTGTGCTGCTGGTCCCAATGGCCCTGCAATGGGACTGTCGCTTTGTAGCCCGCGTCTTCAGGCTTTTTTGTTGACAGAGTGGTTGGGTAGGAGGTGTGGAGCACTTACCTTATGTTTAGTGTAGAAAGGGATTTGTGGTCGGACTGCTTCTTGCCCAGATTGTGGGAAAAGGGTGCGTAAGGCTGTCCTTAGATTTCCTCTGCAGGGCTGGACTTCTGTGTCTGTGTGTGGGAGAGCAACCCCAGTGCCTGTCCGTGGACTCATAGATCAAAAAATGATTTAAACACAATTTTTGGACAGAGCCTGGCTGCTCTGAATAGCCTCCCACTGAGGGCTGTGGTGGTGTGGGTTGTCCCCATGACTGCACCTGGCTGGGGCTATGGGAACCCCATGCCTGGTCCCTACCTCATCTTCTCCTTGACCCATCCCACGCTTTTGCAACATGATACCAAAGATATCTCCTGCTCAGCGAGAGCACAGATCTCTGAGGACAAATTGTTTGGTCTGACGTGTTGGCAGTCAAATAAACTGTGAGATCTGCAAGCGAGGAGCCCTTTGCTCCTGGCATGGGTGCAGCCTTGAGATAAGCGCGGTGAGCCCGAGTTGGCAAGCTGTGGTGGAGCCTCCAAGCTGGGAGGAAAGGAAAGGAAGCGATTTCTGAGAGAGGAAGGAAAACTTCAGCAAGAAGTTTGGTCCTGGCGAGCCCCGGCGCTTTCAATAGTTCCCCCGTTGCAGTGCTCAGAGCTGGGATCACAACCAGCTGGCAGGAGCTGGAGAGGGGGAGCCCGCAGCAGCCCTGAGTCATGCATCTGGCTCCCTCCTGGAAACAAACAGTTTCCTGCTTAACTGCTTCGTGGCTGAGCTGAGGTCAGGCTCAGATCACTGTTCTCAAAATTTCAGCTCTGCAAAGAGGGTTGGGAGGGCAGGTTTCGTTCCCTACCCACGCACAAACACCTCACGTGGAGTTTTGTTAGTGAAGTGAGAAGGCCTGGTTCCTCTGCTCCGCGAGCATCCTGGCTTTGTGCAAGAAGGCGGAAAGGACTTAGGCAGCCCTGCAGCATTTTAACATGGCAGATCTGAAGTTCAGCCTGGTAAGCATGAAGTGCTGCAAATTAAAGAGAGTATTGAATTATAACACTGCCCCAAGAACATTCCCCCCGCCCTTCCTTTTGGATTATTTTGCAATTTTTTAAAAAATGATCCTGAATGTTACCCTTTCTCTTTTAGCCCAGCTTTTCCTTTGCTATTCAAACCTATTTCCACCTTCTTGACCAAGGGTGATAGTCACCCTGGGCTGATGTACCAGGGCAAGGAGTCAGCCCTCTACTCCCAAGCAAATCTGGGCTGGGGATCCTTGGCCAAGAGGACAACTGCCCGTTTTCATGGGGATGGGCATTGCCCAGGGCACCCTCACGGTGGTCAGCATTGCAAAGGCCATCGGAAAAAGCAGCTCCAAGCTGTGGTTACAGAGCGGAAATTTAATGAGTGAGCAGCCAGGTGCCAGCCCTTGGCCACAGGACAGGCTGTGGACCGAGGCTGGCATCTCTTGCACCAAACCCAAACTCCTGCCTTAACTCAAGCATGGCTGTCTTGAATGTCACCAGACCTCCCCTCCCCTCCAGGCTCTATTCTTAAATCTCGCAAGTTCTTTCTGGACAGCATCTCACGGATATGTCCTTTCCCATCTGTAAGGGCACCTAATGTATGCATTCATACAACTCATCTTGCATCTGCTGTATGGCAGGATCCTTCTCTATAGTCTATTGTATTCGTGCAGACAACCATCCTTTCCTGGGGCTGCTGCCTTGCCTGTATCTTTCAGCAGTGGCGAGTGCTTCACTGCCCAAGTCCTGCCTGTTTGTCACTCAGCAGGAGCTCATTCACTGATAAGATGTCCCCATGACCTCCTTGGGGACGTCTTCCTACCTCTCATCCCCTTCTTCTGCTGGAGATCTGGAGGCTAGCTCATGTCCTGGCCCTCTTAGCAAGGTAGATATAGGTTTTGACTTCTGGGTGCGTTCCCTGATTGCTCAGTCTGTCTGCTCTTCCACAAAGAGTAAGCCTGGTGTCTTACTGAGGCCTTGGTATTGTGCCATTTATTTTAAGGTTTTTTTTTCTCAGAGCAGGTGATGCATTTAGATCTCTTTGTAGCATCTGGGAACCAGTCCTGATACCGAGGAGAAAGTTCCACAAGCATCAATAGGAGCCCATTGACCATAGCACCTCGCTACATTGCTGAGCTGCCTTCAAAGGCTCCTGTGTGAATTAATGCTTTTTATAACTGACCCCATGCAGGCTAAGTCCTAGCCTGGGTTTCCAAAGGCAGCAAGTCATGCAGTGCACCAAAAGCAGAGCTGGGACTCCTCTCCCTGTCTTTGGCCCATAAGATAAAACATTATAAACCATAAAATTCTAGATCCATAGTCCTGGAGGGTCATCACTAAATGCTCACTATGCCTGCAGGGACAGGACGTCGGGGTAGGGGGGGCTGTTGACCCTCCAGTGCCAATGGTCTCCCCATGGAGAGGCACCAACCTGTTGCCCCAGTCTATCCTATGTAGTCCACCCAGAGCAGTACTCCTTCAATTCAGATCTCATTTAAGTAAAGGCCTAATTGCCCTTTTGCATAGTTACCCGTGCACCTCAGCTGGGGAGACACGAGGCATTTTGGAGAAATTTGGGTGACAAAGCACCCCACCAGCGGCTTTGGCAACCAATTAGCAGCAGCAGGGAGACCTGTGGAGCCATCAACAAGCGGGTTCTTTTAGCTTCATTTAGGCCCTGAGTGATAAGCCCTTGTGCTGCTAATCAAGCTGATAAATGCCATCAATTAAAACCTACGCTTTGCAGAAGTGAAGTGTTTTCATCTCGCCCAGGCAAGAGGAGGTCAGGTGGTGGGATGATGCTCTCAGCAAGGGATTTGATTTAGCTCTCCAACACCCACCTGCACTCTGCTCATCCTAGCAAATCATTAAGGAGGAAAGTGACACCACTCCCACATTGGTGCCCAACTGTAAGTGATCATACAATTCCTGGGACTATGGATGTTTACAGATTTTCTGCTTCCAATCAGCTTTCATTGCAATTTCCCACCTGTGGTGGGACAAGATTTGAAGTATCTGTGAATGTTCACCACAATAAGCATATGGCATTTATATGTCTTGCTGGGAGCAATGACTTAGGTCAGCTTGCTGGATGCATTTGCTTGCTGGGTGATGCACTCTTCATTTTTTACAATATGTGGTGCTGAAGACCACAGCTGGTGGTAAGGGGCACACAAGACCCCATTTCTTCAGGAGACCAGCCTAGATGTTTCCAGACTAGGCTCACTAATGACAAATAGTTTCAACAGGACATCCTGTTTTGGGCAGAGAAAAAGGTCATACGTGGATGTTTAAATATGGGGTACCTCTAGGAAAGTGGCTTTAGAAGATGATCTGTGATTTAGTACAGAGGAGAAATGTAGAAGTTGCCTGCTGTGGGGCTAAGGTGACTTGACCTGTGGGGTGGAGGGATGAGGACCAAAGCAGAGTGGTTGGTGACCAACGACCGAGCCATGGGGGTGATGAGGTGCTGCTCTGTCTCAAAAGCATCTGGACAATGGCTTTCTGCTGTCTTTTGGATTGCTAAATTCATGTCTCTACCCTAGAAGCTAGATGCTTGTTGAGACAGAATAATTAACCTGAAAACACGTGGCGTGCTGCCAAGAGGCCTTTCTTAATTAAAAACAGATCTGATCAAGTCTACTGAGAAACTGGCATCTCCGATGAAACCGTGAAGTGTGTGTGTGTGTGTAATTTTGAGCAGAAGGTGCTTCTTGAAGCCCTGGCTCTCTGGGGATGGTCTGCACTCATTGCTGCATTTCAAGCAGATATATATGATCATCGCTTCAAGACAACGGAGGAAGGTTTCCTGCAGTCTTTAAAGAGGGCATCCAGGATCCTAGATGTTGAATATTAACCATGACAAAGTTGCCTCTGCATGGCAGTGGGCTGGGAACCTGCTGTGTGTTGGCAAAGCCCAGGGTGCCTCATTGCTTATGGTAGACCATAAAACCTGCTCACATGCATCCAACCTGGGAACATCTTCGGCTCTTCAGGCTGCATTTTTCCCCAGATACATTATGTATTCAGTAAAAGGAGGGTCGTTATCTTCTTCTACACCTGTTTTGGTGGTGTTTGGCCAGCTCTGGGGGAGCTGGGAGATCTGTGTCCAGGGGATCAGTGAGGTAGACTTGGGCTTAGAGGAATCATGCGTCTCCTCATTCAGATACAGGCGTTTCCCTGCCTGTTCAAATTAAGTGATATGATTTAATCCTTTTGGGTGAGGGAGCCAGAGGTGCTCTGAGGGACCAGAAAAGTGGGCTGTAGTAATTCAGACCAGCCAGGTCTGGGGAAAGGCATGGGCAAAAGCCTCCAGCCCTCCCCCAACCTTCCCCCAGCCAGTGGTTGCCTCCAGCCATGACTTTTTGGTCCAGGTGTTGAGGAGGATGGCGTGTCCATGGCCATACCCTACCCATCTCACTCCTGCTCTGCCTTTCTTCCCAGAGCTGGTGGAGAAGCATGTTTTCCTCGGTGAAGCCCTATGAGAACCAGCGCTACTCCGCCCTGAAGAAGGAGTGCCTGAGGAGGAAGCAGCTCTTTGAGGACCCTCTTTTCCCTGCCAACGATGACTCGCTCTTCTACAAGTCGAGGATCCAGGGCATCCAGTGGAAGCGGCCAAAAGTAAGTGTGCCCATCCTCTTGCCCTTTAACGTTGATTTCTACCATCCCTACTCTCAGAAAACCCCAAAAACGCATGGTGCATCCTTTACCAAGGGTGCCTCCCAACCATCTTAGTCAAGCTGCAGCGAAGATGTCCTCTTCCCAGCATGGTTTATCAGCATCATGAGCCTCTGTGAAGCCAAGGAGATGTGCTGCTTCCAAAAACAGGCTCAGGAGCAAAGAGGTTCCTTGGCTTCTCTGTGCCTCAGTTTCCCCATTCATAATACAGAGAGATGTTTTGCAGCTTGGCTGCTGGATGGTATTGTTAAGCCTGATGAGTCTGTCAGAACGAACAGGTATCTTTGAATTTTCTTGCTCATCCATTTGGAAATGGAAAAAAAAAATCTGTGGGTAGGAGAGTTGTTTTGGGAGTCTTTGAGAGATGGACTCTGGGGCCTGAGTGCAGTGATGCTGGGCCCTCTCCGCAGCCATGACCTGCTGGTGAGCTGCTCAGCAGCCAAAGAGGTTTTGCTGGTGTTGAGCACTGCTGTCCTCCTTCCCCTCAGCACTTCATATGGCCAAAATGCTGGAGGGAGAGGGATGCGTGGGTGTAGATCCACAGTGAGGGCTATTGGGGCACACTATGGCCAACTCCTCCTCTCCTGGACAAAATTATGATCTTTAAGGTCCCTTCCAACCCTTGCCATTTTATGATCTGTGTGTTCCCAGCAGAAGGTCATCTGTGTGTCCTCCTTGTTCTGTCCTCAATGCCTGCCCAAAAAGTGCATGAGGGGCTCCAGAGGTGGTTTGGCCATCGGGGGCTGCTCAGCCTGGAGCAGAGGATGCTCAGGGGGATCCCATCCGTGGCCATAAATACCTGAAGCAGAGAGCACAGAGCCCGGCTTTGCTCAGTGGTGCTCTGGGTGTCCCTGCTGGGGCAGGGGTGGGCCAGAGGGACCCAGAGGTGCCTCCAGCCTCAGCCATTTGGGGATCCTGTGATCTGCTTGGAGGTGCCCATGAGGTCTTTTCTCCTGCCACCATGACATTGGAGCCCCAGGAACAAGTATAACTGGGATTGAGAGAGGTCTCTAACACACCTGGTTCTCCTTCCACGCCTGCGTGGAGGAGCAGGCCCCACTGCTCCTTTCGGCCTGGTGACATTTTGGCCCAACATGGCCGCCTGGGGAGCTGCTGACCTCCTTGCCTCTGCGAGCAGGCCCAAAAAATCAGCTGGCTTTTAGCACAACAGTGCTGTGTCTGTCTGTGTGAGAGCAGTCTGTGGGGTGGATAAAAGGGCTTTGTGTGACCAGAGGGATGGGGCTGAACTGGCTCCTTTTGTGTGGCTGAGGCCCCGCACCCAGCGGGCTCCTCGTAGGAGATCTCAATTCCGTCTGCTCACAGAATCTGTCCTTCCTTCTGCCCCATCCTGGGCTCTTCCATGGGGTTTGTGCAAAGATCTGTGTGCATTTTGTCTCATTCTCTTCATCCCTCCAGCATCTTTCTATGGTGTCCAGCAGCCCTTATGCAATCCCCATTTAGAAAACGAGCAGAGTAACGCTTCCAGCTCTAGGCAAGCACTGCTTTGGGGACTCCCTGACCCAGAAATCAAGTCAATGAGTCCTTGAGATGCTGCCTGCAGGCAGGGGATGCTGTGTCCAACCTCTGGTATCTCTCAGGGCCATGGCCATGGTTTGTTTTGGAGAGTTTCAGCTAGGATAAAGTGCAAGAGTTCACCATGCCCCTGGGCTTTGCTGTGAAAACAGGGTGGGTGGGGAGTGGAAGTAAAAAGTGTTGGCTGTTACAACAGCTGTTTGCTTTCACAGAAAGGGTGTCACAGTCTGTGTGAAGAAGTGATACATAGGAGCTAAGTTTTTCACTTGTGTGTGAAATGTAGCTGCACTGAGCTCACAGGGGCGGTGGGAATTAGCTTTGGTGGGATCTCATTCCCACGTATTTACATGGCACTCGTACAGATCTAAACAGCCCGTTCTTATGTGTGCAAGTGCCTTCCTTCCCCTCTGTCATCTGGACCTGCCTTCATCCTTTCTGCTCCTCCACCTGCTCCCAGAGCCTGGGTTGGCCAAAGGAGTGGTCTCTGCACTTCTCTCCCTCTTGCCTGAGGTTCTTCTGGGCAGGACAAAAAGAGGAGGCTTTGCTGGAGCAGCTGGCGAACAACCCATCCCGGCTGGCTTGAGATTCCCTCCCATATCTGGCATTGCAGTGTTTCCTGGAACGGGCTCAGCCTTGTTTTTCCCAGAGCATCCTCCCTGCCTCCCTGCTCCCCCTGGCCTCCAGCTCTGCTTTGGAAGCCAGCTCTTTGCAGAGGCAGCAGCTGGACTAGCCCTCGCATCGGGCTTTGGCTCCGGTGACCGCTCTCCGGATGACTTCATCTTCCAGCACAGCTGAGCCAGAACGCTAATTGCTCGAGTGTGTCAGAGAGAGGGAAGCCATACAAGGAAGGGGGTCCTGAAGTGCTTGTGTTTTGTGCAGCCACTTAAAAATGAGACTGGTTCATCGCTGAGCCAGAACTGATTTTGGAGCTGGCTTGGGCAGCATCAGGGGCTCTTCCTGGCAGCAAAACTTGGCTGTTGCATCAGAAATTGAACTCAGTGTTGTGGGCTGAATGCTTGAAGCTCCTTCTCCCTGTGCCTGCTGCTGGGTGAAGGCAAGGGAGATCTGTGTGTTCAGGACATGCAGCTTGATCCTCAAGCTGTGAGTTTTGCACACCCTGTTTGAGACTCAGGTGCTGTGGTGCAGCACAGCAGCAGTGTAAGTCTGTGCATTGGGTGAGGTAATCCAGGATTTTAGGAGCTGGGTAAATGAGGAAAGATGATACAGAGGAGAGGGGAAGGAGATTGCTGAGATGCAGGCTGGGAGGCAGAAATTAGGGCTGGGATAGGGAAAGCGATGGGTGTAATTGTTCTGGATTTTAGTAAGACTTTTGACACCATCCCTCACAGCATCCTTCTGGACTGATATACAGGGTCACATTACACTGGGTGATGAACTGGCTCAACGGCAGAGCTCAAAGGGTTGTAGTACGATGGGGTGACACCTGGCAGGCAGCCAGTTCCTAGTGATGTTTCTCAGGGCTCAGTGCTAGGGCCGGTCCTGTTCAGTATTTGTATCAATGGTCTGGATGATAAGATGCGTGAGAACAACATGAAGCTGCAACAGGGGTGGATCAGCCTGGCTGTTAGGAAAAATGTCTTACTGTGAGGGTGGTCAGACACTGAAGCAGGGTTCTGAGACAGGTGGTTGATGCCCCATACCTGTCAGTTTTCAAGAAGCATTTGAATAAAACTCTCGCTAATATGTTTTAACTTTTGGTTAGAGTCGTAGAATCAAGATTGGAAAAGACCACTAAGGTCATCTAGTCCAGCTGTCAACCCATCCCTACCATGCCCACTAAACCATGTCCCTAGGTTAGCCCTGAAGAGGTCAAGCAGTTGGACTTGATGGTCTTTGAAGTTCCCTTCCAACCAAGCTATCCTGTTCTGTTCTATCCCATCTCACCCCATCCCTTGGGGACAAAACCATTGGTGGCCTGGGGAGGAAGGGCTCATCTACCCTGCTAGGAAACATCGCTGTCTCAAACACACCTCTTGAGTACAAACCACCACTGGAGATGCCCTCAGATTGATATAGGGTTAAATTAGCCTCATTAGCACCTCTTGACCTTAGCAAGAACTTATTTTCTCTCTGTGCCAAGGAGGGCCACTTGGTGGCTCAGGACCTCAGCTCGCTCCATCTGCTGCTGAGACTGATGCTGGCTGATCACCAGGCAGGACAAATTTGGGCATCACTATGCCCCTGTGGGAAGCAAATTACACCAGATGAGAGGCTTAGGCCATGAACAGATGTGATGTCAGCATGGCTGTGTACTCTTGGGTCTGTTGTCACAGTGAGTGTGTGGCTCAAGGTGACGTGCAGGGATGGTCAAACCTGAGCTGCACCTCTGCACTGTGAGTTCAAGCCTGCGGGTTGCAACATCCAGATGAACTCTCGTGGATGAAAGCTACACCCTCCTGTCCTCAGGGGAAGAGTTTTGCCCTCCACCTCTGCTTTTTGTATTTTTTTTTAGCTCTCCATGGTTTGCTTGCAAGCATCAAATTCTCTCTGCAGGAATTCTCAAGGGAGGTTGGCTCTGATTAAACAGCACAAAGTAAGGTTCTTGCTAAATGGCAATATTACCTGGGGGAAAGCAATATCATTTGCAGGGGAAAAACTGAGAGCTGGAGTAGTTTAGGGGAGGGACAGAAGGTATTTGGGGAGGGCTGTGGGCAGAAGGAGGTATTCCAGCAGTGGGGCTGTGGCATTTTCAGCCTTGCTTTGACACTGAGAGATGCTCTCTCACACAGCCTTTTTTATCTATAGTTTTTGTTCCTAGTGATACGACAGGAATCTTGTTTTAAAAACTGGGGAAAAAAAAAACATTTTTCACTAGCTACTTCTATGCCAGCCTGACATATATCTAGCCTGACTTGTGTACAGGGGTTTTGTCCTATTTCCATTGTCTCCTGGATTTGATGCTGCTGTTTTTGGATGAGAAGGAGATGCTGCAGGAGGAGAGAGCATCTCTCAGATCCCTTTTTCCTTGTGTTGTTTAGCACTTAGCTCCTTTCTCTCGCTGAGTGAGGGTTATACAATCTGTCCCTGCGGGGTTTTCCTGGAATGAGAAAGGAGTCAATGAACTAATTCACTAAAAGCAGGACCAACACTTGCCTGCCCACAAGCTTCTGCATTAAAAGGTCTTTACAACACAGGCTGGGAAGCTGGCAAAAGCACAAGGGTGATGATAATGGGGATCCAGAGGCAAAGTTCTTGCAGTGCTTTGCTCTTTGAGCTCACCCAAAGCAGTAGCTTGGGGTTCGTGGGAGGCATTTAAATGGCAATGACCAGAGAGCAAGAACCTTCTGGTCCCTGATTCCCTCTTGGACCCTTTTCTGCCAGAAATACAAACCTCGAGGGCCAGATCTGCTCAGCTTTTTGCAGCTTTGTGACCACTCAGTAGGTTTTGGTCCTGCCCATAGGAGGCTGGGGATGCTCGTAGGTAGCATTGCCACCAGATTGATGGAGGAACCATCACCTCTAAATGGGAGTCTGTCACCTCTCTGCTATCCATCACGGGAGTCGGAGTCCTTCCAGACCTTTGCGTTTCTCAACTTAGGAATTTATGAGCTGCTCACTTGTTCACTTCTCTGCTGTGTTCTCTAAAGCATGGAGCTGGTTGCCAATATGGTCACTCCTTGCCAGCAAAGGATTTGGTCACCTTTCAATGCAATCTCTGAATTTACCTCATTTTTAAGCTCTTAGTCAGCACCGTTCACTGATTCCCAGTCAAGGAAGGATGAGATAATTTTTGTTATTATTTATGATTAAGAGCTTTCAGTTCTCCCTGTGCTTGATGCTGACCCTGAATCTGTTCCAGCAGATCTCACCACATCCTCCAGGGCCACGGCCCCGTGGTGCTGGGCTCTGCACAAACATGTTCTCCCTCTTTGCATCATAAGCTGCCTGGTATGGGCAGTGCTCGATAAGAAAGCAGCCAGGGAGTCTGCTCCTTTCTCAGAAGGACACGGCCATAAATGCAAAACCAATGCTAAAATCAGAGGGTTAGATTTATCGCCTGCGCTTTAATGCAACTGCGTGGCTGTGTCTGGAAATGATCGTAGCTGCATTTGTAATGGAGAAGAGGACAACAGGAGCAGAGGGCATCACAGAAAGCAGCCCTGGGTGTCTGCTGCCCTCTGTAAGCAAAATGGGGGGGATGGTGCAAATCCTCGCAGATTTGGCCATAGGATGCAGGTGGGGCGTGCTCAGGGTGCAGAGCAGGTGCAGAGCTGCTTGTGCCCTGGGCGAAGCCAAGCATTGGTGCAAGTGCTGCTGGTGAGCCATGGGAGGAGGGGACCGTGTCTGCTGGGCTCTTGAGGCCACATCCAGTCTGGCTTCTTGTGGCCTGAAGGCAGCTAAGGGCAGTGCTTCCCTTGCAAGAGGACAGGGAGCTTTTCTGGTGAGGCTGTGTAGCTAAACACAATCCTGAAGTGCCTGGAGAAGCACGACTGCTCCCACCCAGCCTTCCTCCACCAGCACCACGAGTCCTTCCAGGTGAGAGCTTCAATGCAGATACCAGTTCATATCGCATCCTCCTTCTCCCTATTTCCACCCGTGCATGGAATGCTTCAAATTAACACCCAGCATGGTGCTCTTTGATGTCTTGCTGGTGGTTGATAAGGCAGCTTCCGACCTCCAGCTGGATGCTGGAGTTAATCTCCATCCCATATTTGCAAAGCCAGGCAGATGTTGAAGAGCATTGATCCTGTGCTCTGGTGACAGTCCTTGCCCTACTGCTGTCCTCATGGAGGGCACGTGGCATTTGGTGCTCGCTGAGCTCCTGAGGACCAAGATGAGCAATGCAACCCTAATTTTCGAGCTTCTGGAGAGGGTGGGGTTTCATGGGACTCCATCTCTGGTCCTGCTGACACCAAAGCCCTTGCAAAGGAGCTTGGTTAGGCACAGCGCTGCCTCTTGTAGAAGGAAAATGAAACGCAGGGTGTGGTAAAACCGAGGGCTGACATCAGCTGCTGCGATAAGTGGTTAAAGGAGGAAACAAATAAGAGGAAGCGTGGGTAAGAGAATGGAACCCTGCAGCTGGAGCAGAGCAGAGAAAGAACCGTTTCCTCAGTCTGATGGATCCAAAGCCAGAGGGAACTGCAGTCAATGTCTGCACCAGGAGCGGTCACGGGACTTCCTTGAATTAACTTCCCATTGAACTAAACCAGAGCTGCTTCCTCTAAGCACCAGCCAGTTTTATTTAAAGCATTTCCAGGAGAGGAAAATACACCACAGCTCTGGCTCTGAAGTCCAGTCCTCACCTGTGATCTGAATTTGTGTGCGTGTGTACGGTCCGTCTCTCCATCACTTCTTGCTTCGCTCAGCGTGTCCTGGGCTCCTCTCAGATCCAGGAGCATCGATGGGTTGACCAGAGCTGAAGAAATGCAGCTGGCATCTGTCTTTGTCAACACCCCAGGGCAAGGGCTTGTCCTTTCCTTGCTGCCAAAGGACTGACACTGCCTGAATGATTTGCACGGAGTATTAAATTCTCCGAGTCGTCCCTTTTAAAATAAAACCCCAGTGCAATTTGACAGTAAGTAGAATGGTTCTGTTTCTCCTCTGATATACATAATTTAGGACAGACTGTGCAAACACTGCCCCAAAGCCCTGCAAGCATTGAAAACCAGTCTATGAAACAGATGGAAGTGTCTGGTGAGGGGAAACTTGGTAGGGTGGGATTTTTGCCCAAAACAAAGGTACCTAGCTCAATGCAACCATTTAGACCCTTTAGCATTGGGTTTAGGTGACAAGGTTTTGGTAGCAAGGGTGGCCTCTGTGAGAAGAACCCAGAAGCTTCCCAGAATGAGAGAGGAGTGGCCCGGCAGCCCCCAAGGTGAGTGCAGGAGGAGGGCAGGAGTTGTGCCAGGAGTGGAGCAGAAGTTCCCTGCAGCCCAGGGGAGGCCCATGATGTCCCCCTGCAGTCCATGGGCACCACGTGGAGCAGATCTCCAGGTGCAGCCATGGAGGAGCCCATGGTGCAGCAGTGGATGAGGCCTGGAGGAGGCCACAGCCATGGAGAGACCCCACTGGAGCAGGACCTGGGCCTACCCATGGGAGTGCATCAAGCGTCACTGAGAAAGTACGGTGGCTGCAGCACTTATACAGTCTTCAGTGACCTGAAGCAGAGCACAGGTAGCAGAAGTCACCAAGACCAAGCCTAGACAACAGGGTGCTGAGCTGCGTGAAGTGCTGACCCATTCACATCCTCACCTGGGTGCTCTTCTCGTTCACCAGTGAGTCTCTTTTGGATTATCCTTCTGCATGGAAAGGGGCTCAGAAGTGGCACCTCGAGGTGATGCTCTCACAGGAGCTTGCCAAATGCTCTGGCTTCCTGCCCTTTTGGCCTTGGCTTCCCAGGTGCCCCGAAGGAGATCAGGGGTTCAGCCGTGGTGCCTCATCTCTTTAGGGCAGAGGGAAGCTGCCACCACTTCCCCATCCCTTGAGGCTGGTGGGGACTCATTCAGACATCACAGGAAGTAAACAGGGGGAGCTGAAGCATCACACCTTGGGGTGATGGCTGGGCCAGCAGTGTTGACCATCACTACAAGAGGCTGCAGTGTGGGAGAGGTGACCTGCTTGTTATGGAGACCAAAGGAAGCATCCCACATGTTCTGGATCTTAGCAAGAAGCCACCGTTCGGTGATGCATTCCTCCCTGTTCCCCTCCAAGATGGACAAGGATAGACAAACCATCTTGATGAGCAGTGTTTGTGGATGCTTAAAGCTTGATGGTGTGTTGGTATAAATACCACCGATGGAGTTGTGAGAAATTGTTCCAGAACATGTAAACAGAGTGCTTCATAATGGGAGAAACCAAAGTCCAACCATACACGTATGCAGCCCATGTAAACCATGTTGTGAGTTTGTCTGGAGGCTCACCTATCACTCGTGCATGTTCCTGCCTTGGAACATGCACATGATGCCTTGGAGAGCTCGTGCATGTTCCTGCCTTGGGGCTACTGGTGATGTACCTACATCATTGTGTCTCTCAGTAAGCTGACAGCAAACTGGGCATGAGTTAAAGGCTTCAAAGTCTGATGTAGGAACACTGCATGTTGTCTGTACTGGGAAGATCAAGCAGGACAGGAGGAAACTACTGTTGGAGACAAGGATGCTGCTGAGAAGAGATGAAGCTTGCTTGGGTTTGGCAGCATTGTGAACTCTTCTAGCTCTGTGACCTGAGGCCATTTCCTCACAGGAAGATCTCTGCTGAGTCACTTTGGTCATTAAATACGGGCTTCATCCTGTTTGATGAAATTCCCGGTGCCAGACAGCACTGGCTAACACTGCATGCTTATGGTCTGATTTGAGCCCACCCTGCTGCCAAACTCCACTCTGCTTCCTTTTCTTTCCAGTAATAGGAATGCAGTCTTTTCTTGCTTGAATGTTGAATGATTTTCTCTGAACAATGCCCCTTTTTGTCCCGTCTCCTATCTCAGATTACAGGAGCTTGTGAGTCCACATTTCTAGACGTTGGCATTCTCATAAACTAGGTTTCTGCGTTTGTAAAGCTACACCCAGAGTATGAATAACCACAAGAGGTGTGGGCTGGAAGTCACTTCTTTAAATAGCTTAAACTCCTGATAACCTCTTTGTCACCATTGCACAACCAGAGATGAATTTGGACTGTGGTGAGGTCGAGTGCTGGTCTTGAATCAAGGTGCTGCTGTGGTATAAGTACGATACAACCACAAACCCAGGGGCAGTTCCTGGCACACTGTGGCTCAACTGGATGTGAGAGGTATTCCTGTTAAGAGGTAGCTAAGAGGTTTTTATCTGAGATATGCATAGTGGAGGATGGAGGTAATTTTCCTTTGCAGCTATATGTTCTCTCTTTCTCAATTTCTTGGCTCTTAAGACAACTTTTTTTAAAAAAAAAGTGCATAATTTAGGTTTCTAAATCATGTTTGAGAAGATTGACTTTCAGTGAGACACAGGAATTGGGATTCAGGCAGGGCAGTGTTGGGCAGACACGTGCCAAACCTGAATGATGGCCCTTGGAGGCAGTCATGGTGCAGCTGAGCTCATGGATGCACCAGCTTGCTCCAGGATTCTCAATAGTTATGGAGCAAGTGAGCATTTTTGGACTATTCTTCCCAAGATGATGTGGTTTCTCACAGCAAAGCTTGCTTGAACAGGGTCTTCCCTTCCCACCACCATGTTCCTGGTGGGATCCAATGGCTCAAAACAGGTGCAAGCTGTGGCCATCCCCATAGCTCATGCCCAACCATCTGCTTCACGGTGCCTCGTTTGTACCAACGTGACTGTGAAGCTCCCCAGGAACCAGTCTGGGTCCTGTTGCACATAGTTTCAAGCTGTTCCCCTGGCTGAGGTTGGACCCCACAACATGTACTGGCATAACTGAGGAAGCAGTGTGCCGTGATGAGGAGATGAGCTCTGCAAGGTGGGTGTATCTTAAGCCCAAGATGCTGCCAAATCAGGGACATTCTTCACCCTGCAAGTCCTTATTGCTGTCCTAAGGGATCCTGGTCAAGGGAGATCTGTAGGGGAGCTGAAGGATGTGGTGGAGCATGGGGGAACTGGGGAGAAGGTGGCCAGCAGCACTGTGTTGACTCAGAGGGACATATAAAGTCCCAACCTAAACCATCCTATGATTCTATATCTGTCATAGTGTTAAAGCAACCAGGGGACATATATTTTTGTTTCTCCTCCACGTTTCTGGTGTAGCTCCCTTGAGTTCATGCCTACAAGTACCAGGATTAAAGGGAAGGAGATCCAGCTGGAGCCATCCCTGAGAGCTGCTGGGTTTGCTCTGGGTCATTACTTTTGCTGCACAAGGCCATGATGTGTACACTCACAAGGGTCAAGTTGGCTCAGGCATGAAAAGGAGCCAAGTGGCACTTTTTCCATGAAGGAATGATGGTGGCTGGACTGCTCTGGGACTTGAAACCCAGAGGGACAAAGAGGAACCACTTCTGCCTCTGGCCAGGGTAACGTGGGCCACATCATCTCCCTGCTCGAGCATCCCACTCTCTGGTTTGTCAGTGAGGTGCACGGGGGCTTTCCTGCTTGGGAGCAGAGATCTGCAGATCTGATGTGCAGTCAGAGACATCAGAGCTGGGGACGGCTGTGTCTGAAAGCACGGAAATGCTGAAAGCAGGGATGTTGTGTCCTCTGCATCGATCTTGGCTGGGCGGAGACCAAAGAAGCCCTGGGCTGAGTAACAGTGAGGCTTTCCAAGAGCACATCCCCATGGAGCATGGGTGGGAGGAACAGGAACAGTGGATTAGAGGACTGTGCACTTGTTTCAGCCTCCTTCCCATCCTATAGCTCCTTCCTCCACCTCCATCTTCCCCCAGGGCAGTGCAGAGCTCTCACAGTGCATTGCATCTCTCCCTATCTCATTGCTTTAACAGAGATTTCTTTGGTGCATTTGTACTTTGGATCCAGGGAAAAGCAAACATCAGGGCTGCTAAGCCTGAAAATCGACCTTTAGATCTCGTTTGAAACCATCCTTGTCCTTTCTGGTGCCAAAACAAACAGCACGGCGCGGTGCAGAGGTACACGAGCAGGGTCATGGGGTTGGTGGGAGTGTGTTTTTTTCATGCCTCCCTTTACAAGCAAGTCCTATTTGCCATGGGTGGAGTGTCCCACTCCCTTTGTGCGGTGGGAGCTGATAACAGATGCAGATATATGTAGGCTGAGATACGCAGGGTGGATTAGCGTTAGGGATGCCTGGCTGAAGCATTACAAAACCCCCCAAAGCAGATTTGTAGGGTGCAGATATTGCCAGCCAAGCCTCATGTCTGGTATATGTGAAGCGGAACCACGGAGTAAACATGAATCCCTATGAAAACACAAACCCATGGGTTTCTAAACCCATCCCCTTCTCTGTGTCACTCAGGTGCAAACTTTGATTACAAAATCACATCCCAAGGCAGGTGCCAGCAGCAAGGCAGCAGAGGGACCCTTGTGTGAGCTGTGTCACCGCTGCCTGCTGTGCTTGGAGGGCTGTGGGAGTGACATTCGGTCCTTTCAGTTCCCTGTTGCTCAGGAGGGGGGAAGTGCAGCTAATAGATTATCGTGCTGATTTTGCAGATCTGAGTGAAAGCATTGCTCCTGAAACAGCCAGTCTCCTGCGTCCCAGCTCTGCAATGCAATTAAGCTAGTCTGCTCCTTGCAAAATCTTGTTAGCAAAAACCGATCCTGGCGTGCAGCAGATGTTGCATCTCACATGGTTGTTGTCCCCCTCAGTTTTTTTCCCCTCTCTGCAGCTGCTTTGACATGATCCAGAGCCCCAGTGTATCTAAAGCTCAGAAATCTGCGCTGGGAAACATTTGTGATAAGGCAGTTGCCAATTATACGGCCACTTAGAGGGTGATTTGCTCCCTGCTGCTCTAAGTGGGATTGGACGAGCTGGAGACAAGGATGATATTTTCTGGTTTAATTGCATTCAGAAGGAAAACATGCCTGTTGGGGGAAATAATGCTAAAGGGGAGAGCAGAGGAAAAGCCCACGTGCTTTTTGATGGGAGACAAAATTACCCCATCGAGCACAAGGTCTTTTTTTCCCTAATGGATTTCAATAACCCAAAGCCAGAGGGAGCAAACTGGTATGGGTCCATTCTGGATTCCCATAAGCCAGTCCTGCTACCTCTGCAATCAGCTTTTCATCAAGAGGGTCCTCAAAGTCCCCTCCAGCCCCTGCCTCTGCTGTCCACCTCTGTCCCACGCCCATTGCAGGAGGAAGGAAAGCAGGATGTGAATCACGAGAATTTGAGTCACAAGAAGTTTGTCCCTCCCTTTGTTTTCAGGCTATGCTTTTCCACAGGACCATCAGCACCAGCTTTCTCCGAGTTGTATTTTATTGCCTGGAGCTCAGTGGCCATTTCAGCAGCCAATTTTAGGGAGGGCAAATAGGTCTAACAGTGCCTAGGTTCTCTTGGGATGCTCCAAGCCAAGTTTTGGGGGGCAAAGAGGCATAGATGGCTCTCTTGGACAAGGCGGAATCAAAAGCAATGCAGCAAAACCGTAGCTTCCCTGCAGCCATAGCTTTTGGCTGCCCACTCCATATTTCTTGTTACAGCTGTGTCCAGATGAGCAACAGTCGTGACCCAGGAGCTGTGTGTGGTGATGGACTTGGGTTTTGATGAAGAATGGCATAGGCTCAGGATTTGATGAAGGGGGTTCCATGGGTGGAGCTGGCTTGGGTGGCCGGTGTCTGAACCCGAAAGGCCCCAGGGTGTGTGGGTGCGCATGGCTGTGTGCTGCCATTTCCTCTCAGGGTTGCGGTGCTGAGAGGGTGACACAGTGTTTGTTTTTCACAGAAACCCCCATCTGTGTAAATATTATTGCTCACCTGGTTTCTGACTCCTGCACAGAAGGGAGGGGATGAAACCAAGGTGGTGACCTTCTATGTTGGGAACATCCCTGCTTCCCTTCTTCCCCTGCACATACAAACCCCAGGCCCTGTAATTCCACCTGTCTGCTGGACAGGCCCTTTATCCCTTTCTTCCTTTAAGATGATGGAAATACTGGAGCATCTGATACAAGAGAAGAGGCCAAAACATCTTCAGCCTGGAGAAGGGTCAAGGGGACCCTAACAATGTGCATAGGGATGATGGAGAATGAAGAAGACCAAGCCAGAGTCTTCTCACTGGTGCCCTTTGGCAGGACAAGAAACAGTGAACACAAAATGAAAAAAATGGGAAATTATACTTAAACATCAGGAAAAACCTTTTTTACTATGAGAGTGGTCTGAACACTGGCACAGGTTGTCCGGAGAGGTTGTGGAGTTTCCACCCATGGAGATGCTCAAAACCCAATTGGACACGGTCCTGAGCAACCTGCTCCATCTGATCCTGCTTTGAGTAGGTGGGTCAGGCTGGGTGCTCTCTGCAAGTCCCTTTGAACTGCTTTGACTGGGTGATTCTGTGCTTAGGACCACTGGGAGCCCACTGGGACCAAGCTTCGTCCTGGGGCATGGTGACGCTGAATGGTCCTTTTGTAGGGCAGCATGGCAGCATCTCTCTGCCCTTCAGGGTGGACTCCTGACAAGACTTGATAAATATTTTGAGACTTACTCAAATGGTGTGCAGAGCTCATATGGAGCTGCTGTGGGTGTCCCTGCTGGGACAGGGATTGGGCCACATGGACCCAGAGGTGCCTCCAGCCTCAGCCATTCTGCGATTTCATAAAGATCCTGGGTCAGGGGAGAGGCTGTCACCCCCTGCCACAGCAGAGGGTTGTGGCATTTAGGGACATTAACGCTCCTAGGAAGTCTGCAATTTAGCTGCAACCTGCCATGGGGTTTTGCATTTATGAGGGAAGGAGGTTGAAAAATCCATATGCTGCTGGGTTGTAGAGCAAGTGTGTGCTTTCAGCCATAACCTCCCGGGGCCAAAAACACCTTGAAATGCCACATCCGAGTTTGTACCTGAATGGGAAACGCCTACTGCAGCATCTGAAGAACTGCCTGAATGACTTCAGGAACAACGTGCCCCCAGGGACCATCTGCATCAGTGGGAAGAGAAGCTGAGACAAAAGAGAAATGTGCTTTGCAGGGGGACTCTGCCCTGGCGGGAGCATTTCCAGCCATGGGTTTGAGGGAATTGGGGGTGATGTACTGAACCCCTGCTCTGTGACAGGACAGATGAGTACATAGGACTTTCCTCTCTTAAAATGAGCAACCAAAGGGTTTCAATTTGCGAACTCTTGCTTGGTGACAGGGAAATCACAGCTACCCAGCAGCTCTGTTCTTGGGAAGAACACCCAATACCCTTTACCCTACGCTAATTTCTACCAAGTAGAGTGTGCTTCCATGATTTTATGTTCTTTCACCTACACAACACCAAGTGATGCCCTTTTGTACACTGTGGATTCACCCAAGGGTAGAAAGAGCAGCGATAATCCTCAGCCGTGGTGCATCTGTCCCCAGAGCAGGACCAATATGAGCTGATCGTCCCCATCACCGACAGCCAGGACAGACACATCCCTGCTGTCAGCTGCTTCCTCGATGGTATGAAATAGGATAACTCCTGTTATCCTGTCATTAAACACCACTGCTCCTCTCCCATCCCTCTCTGCACTCAGGGATGCTGAAAAGCACAGGTGCTGCTTGGCTCTGGCAGCTGTCATTGCCTCCCTCTAGCGCTGATCCCAACCTCCTGCAGCACCGGCAGCCAGAAGGGAATCAGTCCTCTCCCTTGCTGCCCAGTTTGTGCCCAGATGAAGCTTGAGTTAATTCTGAGGTGTGCAGAGCTGGCTGGGTTAGGTGGGATTAAAGGGAGATGCTTATGAAGCAGCAATTCCTCCCCAGGAGGAACAGGCAATGCAAGTCCTCTGCAAAGTTTGGAAAACTCGTTACTTCAGATGTAAGTAACCTGAACAATTAAGGAGCATGGAGAAAGAAGGAAATCTGCCTTGTCTTTCACCCCTTTAAACTAGATAGAACAGCAAGGCAGAAAAGTTTCTTTCAACTCTTTCTCTGCCCCATCTGCTCCTAGCCTCCAGCTGGACGTGGCCTTCCAAACTAGGTTGGTCAGAAGGAAAAAAAAAAAAAAACAACCAAAAACCCCACAATGTATCACAAAGAATCACCAGAACTTCTCCATCTGCTGGAGAATGACTGATCTCCAGGGTGAGGACAGTTGGTTTTAAAGCCAACTGTGGCCGCGTTGAGCTTTGCTGGGTGAACTGTTTGGTTTAGGCACTGATTCCCCATCGTAATGCTTGGTTTTTCCCCACTCCTGCGGGTTTTAGTGGGCAATATTGGTGGTAGGTGGACGGTTGGACTTGATGATCTTAGAGGTCTTTTCCAACCTTAATGATTCTGTGATTCCATGTTAATTTCTGGATGGATCCACAAGCCCCAGTGTGGGAGACCATGGCTTTGGGTGATGCTCTCCCCACTAAATATGCCTTTCTACCAGGAAATCCCTGGAGCGAAGTGAGAGGGAGAAGCTTATAAAACAGACACAGCTTGGGCAGGGCTGAAGGGCTTACAGAGATGACAAAGGGTAGACTTACAAGAGGAGATGGATCACTAGGGCTGGAATGATGTTAAAATGTACCATTCTCGCCAGGGATAATTATAGCAGAAATGTGCTGATGTTGGAACAGAATAGCTGCCCCCCAGGGAGTGGGTCTGGCACTGCTTCAGCAGTGATGTACCCATGTCCTGGGGAGAGCACAAGGCAGGACAAGGTCCTCCTGTCACCAGTGTGATGAGCCAGGCCAGCAGAAAGCTGCAGGTGGGATTTAAATGGAGCTGGAGGAGCAGAGATTTTCCTCTGCCAGGAAGCCTTGCTCTGTATTTCAATCTCCTCATTCACCAGTGTGCCTGTTTTCTCCTGTCCCACAGGAAATCTGCAACGATCCCCACCTCTTCGTGGACGGGATCAGCTCCCATGACTTACACCAGGGTCAGGTTGGGAACTGCTGGTTCGTGGCTGCCTGCTCCTCCCTGGCATCCCGCGAGGCTCTGTGGCAGAAGGTAAGCTGTGCCCCATGCCAGAGGAAAGCTGGTCTTCAACACCTTGGCCTTGTGTTGTGTTGGTCTGGCTCAAAAATTGAATCTTTATGAGTGCCTCAGGTCCTGGAAAACTGCTCATATGAAAACCCTCTCTTAAAAGAATATTTTTTGAGGGGAATTGTCATTACTGTAGCCACATCACAGTTGAGCCAAACTCTTGGCTGGTTTCTCCATAACCAAGTGAATCAAGCCCTGTCGTGTCCTTTCAGATCCCAAATCTTAGTCTTCCCACTCCAGAATAACCCTATATATGTATAGGGTTATAGGATACTCAACTGCAGTGCTGGCAGTCCCTTCTTCCCATGGTATTATCTGTCTGGCTGCTCAGTGTGTGCCCACCTTGGCAATGAGGCACCTTGCAGAGGGGCAGGTAGGGTGATTTAAGGGTATTAGTGTGTCCCCAAGCCACTGCTTCCACAGAGCTCGTGTCCCTGGCATGTCCCATGGATGGGTTGCTCCACGCTGTCCTTTGGGAATGGTGTCCAAGGGGCTCATGGTTGCACTGTCATGGGGCAGAAGGGCACTGAGGAGCTGCAGCAGTGTGAGAGGCTGCAGAAGAGGGGACAGAACATGGGCATAGCGAAGGGACAGGAGGTGCCAAGTGGCACATCCTTCACCAGCCTGTGGTCATTTTTACCATGTCCTCCTTGGCAGAAGTCAAGCCTATGAAAACCAATGCAGATGTGGTCTTCGGTCCCTGGTATGGGTGTGTCTCATCCTAGGACAAGAGACCAGCAAGTTGCAAGTGCATTTTTCTAGATTTTACCATAAAAAGACAGCCACCAAAGCCCCATTGTGTTGGCACAGCATCACCCTCTTCACCCACAGCTTCCTACTGCAGCAGGCCCAAAGGTTTTCCCACCACACCATATCATCTCTGGGTGCTGAGGTCCCTCCAGTCTCTGCTTTTGTGATCATAAACACTGAGCTCCACCTTGGGAATTTGTCTTTGCTGCAGTATCACTGTTTTCTGTTAAAATCAAGTCTTTCCAATACACGTGAACAAACAGCTGTTGTTGGCTTCTGGATAAGCAGTGAGGTTTCCTCCTAGTTGTGGGTGTTGAGGCTGTTGTTATCCATGAGGTACAAGGTGTTGTTCAGGCTGTTCCTCTGCATTGCCATCTCCCTAAAGTGAGTTCTCCTCCCTCCTCACCATTCACCTCCAGCCCTGCCCTGGGAGATGCCAACCAAACAGAAGCCAGGTCCCTTTGGACACCTCATTATTTCAGTTTGCCAATGGCAACAGCACTGCTCTTCCTCCCTTGGCAATTTTGCCGTGGGTGTTTGTGACTTCTCATTTTCCATGTCCTTAACTCACAGAGGCTCTTCTTTATCTGCATCCTTGCATCCTTCTTGCTTTCAGAAAGGTTTTATTTTACAGCAAAAGCAAAAGTTAGTCCTCTCGCCATCCCCAGTGATGTTCATTTCACCGTGAGATTCACTACAAGGCTCTGTTTTTGGAGACTTCTGAATTAGATGGGACTTCTGCTCACCCTTTACAAGGTGCCTTGAGAGCTCATGATGACCATTGCCCTGCAAGGACTGCGTGTGGCTGTAAACTGCTGCAGTAACTTTTAAAGAATGGTGGGAGAAGTCAAAACACCAGCTCTGCTGGATGTGCAGGGGTTAGAGCATGATCTTTGCTGAGGATTTTGAAGCCCTTTGTTAGCCCAGAGGAATGGACCTCTTGGTCCTCAATAGAGTCACACGTGTTGTGATAGCATTGATGGAGGTACCAGTTGCTCCTTGGCCTTAAAGCATCTGCACACACAGGACCCAAAGCCTGCAGTGAAAATCTCTGCTCCTGCCTCATCGATATGCTGATAAAAGCAACAGTGGGGAGGTCAGACAAGACAACAGAACATTAAGCTCTTAAACTGTCACTAGACACTAAAATGTCTCTGATTCAGAGTCTGGGACGAGTTAGAAGATGCTGATGCAGGTGTTAATATCACTGAAATATCAGTGCAGGGTGTCTTAGTCCAGCTCTCCCATTTCTCCTAGAAAATTCAGTACACCAGGACATAAGTTATTCTCTGTGTCCCTTGCTCTACTGCACAAAGTGAAATTAGAACTATAGAATCGTAGACTATCCTGAATTGGAAGGGATCCATGAGGATTGTCGAGTCCAACTCCTGGCTCCACACAGGACCACCCAAAAATCAGCCCCAAAAATCAGACTGGCTCTGTAACATTCTCTCTGTGGCCCTTCTGAGATGTCTGGCTCTAAGAAAAATAAAGTAAGGCCTTAGACTGTGGAGGGGGTTAAGTCATTTCCAGCAGCACTTTGTCCTAGAGGATGGTCTGGATCTGTAAGCGATGCTTCCACAAGTTGCATTGTCATTGCTCAACAGTAGAGGGACAGGAGCCAGGCTTCTCCACCTCCCAGCCTGGTCTCCTTCCTCCATCAGCTGTTTCCAGAGAGCAGAGTGATGTTGGATGGAACACCACAGGATCATAGAGTTGTTTGAGTTGGAAGGGAGCTTTAAAGGCCACCTGGTTCAACTCCCCTGCACTGAACAGCAACATCCACAGCTCGATGGGGGTGCTCAGAGCCACACGAGCTGTGAGGGCATGTGCTTCCTGAGGTCCATTTTGTGTAGCTCTTCCACAGGTTGGGTCAGTTACTGCTCCCTGAGGAGACCCTAAAGGCTGATCTCGTGCCTCAGGAGTGGAATGTTGCCTCCCCACCACAGCCTGCTCATCATCAAATTCTAGGACGTTGCTCCTTCTCCTGTCACCACATGAGGGTAAAAGATCCAGCAAGCCCAAGTGAGGACCACAAGATGTTGCCAACATGCAGCTCAACTCAGAAAAGGTCCCCAGGGTTACCTGAAGGTGTTTTTGACTTTTAAAACCCAAGGGTTGGTCTGACTGTTGTTGCTGAAGGTGTCTGAAAGCTATTAAATAGGTGAGGCAAGAGCCGAGAGGACAGCAAGAAGGGTCTGGCTTCCTCAGAACTCGTTTTTATCCTTTCAAATGGGGCTGGGTGTAGCCCTTAGCTTACTTATCATAGGATCATAGAATGGCTTAGGTTGGAAGGGACCTTAAAGATCACCTAGTTCCTTGGTCTGACGCCGGGGTCCAGAGAGGCTATGGGAGCTCCATGCATAGAGGTGCTCAAAGCTGGGCTGGACAAAGCTCCAGGCAACCCGATTTAACTGTCATAAAGTCTCACTTGGAGCAGAGGGCTGGACCAGACTCCTCCAGAGGCTGCTTGCAACATGGATTGTCCCACGAACCCATCGTCTGAGAAAGCCACTGGCACCCTGCAGGATGGTTGCCTTGGCTGTGCACCTTCGTTTAGGGATAACGAGCTGCACTTCGGCTTGCTGGAGTGGTTGTCAGGGAGGTTGCCAGGGAGGCTGACATCAGACATCCCTTCCCTATAGATTATCATGCACAGCAGCACCATCAGTTCCTAATCTGCAAACGAGATGGGAGGCCACCCAGAGGAAGCCCCGGAGGGTGTTTTGCGTCACTGGCCTGGGTTGCCTAGCACCGCTGGGACCGTGGAGAAGGGGTGCCAGAATTTTTACCCCCGTGTGTCCTATTTGGGAGCCAAACATTGCTGAGGACGTAGCAGAGAAGCGGAGGAGGAGATGGCAGCCGAGGCAGGAGAGCTGAAGCTGCCCTTCATCCACGATGACCAGCTCACCCGGTGCATGCGGCTGAGAGCTCAGAGCCTGCAGCAGAAAAACATGAGGCCCCAGGATGGTGAGAAGCTGCTGCATCCCAACGAGCACATCTACAGGGTGGATTTCATCCGACAGCACAACCTGCGCTTCCTCCGCTGGGACATCCAGCTGGAGAGATCCGGGAAGGTGACGGTGACCGGCACCTCCCAGCACTGGACTCCAGATCTCACCCATCTCATGAACCGGCAGCTGCTGGAGCCAGTGGGCATCTTCTGGAAGAAGCCAGGGGCCAAGGAGGTGGAGTGCAATGAGGCAGATGCCCAGGAATTTGGGGAGCGGCTCGTGGAGTTGGCCAAGATCCGCAAGGTGATGTATTTCCTCCTGGCTTTCACCGACGGCCTTGAACCTGCTCAGCTGAAGGGCTCCGTCATTTTTAAAGCCTGATTCCCTCTTGCTTGGCCCTTCTTGCTCCAGCTATGCTTTTTGTCTTCATTTTTCTTTCTTTCGTTCAGTTCTTGGTTGTTTCTATGTGGCTCTTTACTGGAGGATGGCATCACAGAAAGGTGGAGAACAACATGGCACTTCTGGAGCCCCTCAACCCTGAGAAACATCCCATGACATGCTTTGCTGTATCTGAATGAAGGGGAAGAGGGAGGACAAGCTATGGATGCCTAGAATATAAGTCTACATGCTTGTGAATTCATGGGTTTGCTTGCTGGCTTGGAAATGCTTGTCTGCCCTCCCCCTTCCAACCATGGCACCTGGATACAAAAGCCCTGGTGGAAAAATAAATCACGCTACAAACAGGAGAGGCATCCTGGAGAGAGCCCTGGCTTCCAGTTTCCATCCCAGCCATCAAAAAGAGGAGGCTTGTTTGAGATGGAGTGCTTCTCCTTGCCAGGATGCTGTGTGCTTGCAGCGACTCCCATGTGACTGTGACTGCTCGATGGTCTTCAGAGACAGACCTATGGAAGCCCACCTTGCTGTGAAGCTGGAGTACCTTCAGTCATGCTATATTCTGCAGATTGCAAACCCACTGGACAAAAAGAAAGGAGGGGGGACCTCCCTTTTTTTTCCTTTTTCAGTGTTTAATGCTGGGGGTCAATGTGGGGAGGTGTGCTCCAGCATGTTGCCCGCCTGATGCTGCTTGGATTTTTGATACTGAGATGGGCTGGAGCAGGCATGAGTTGGAGCAGGCATGAATGCGTGTGCAGAGCCAGCAGCTCAGAGCAGGCTGTAGGTCTGAGCCAGCAGCTAGTCCCCTGCAGCAAAACCAATTTGTGCATCATTACAGGCTTAAAGCACCCAGGAATATGTTTATCCTCAAGCATCTGCTGAGAACGATGAGATTGCAGAGCACTTTTCAGACCACAGAACAGCAACCTGCTGCTGCTGTCCCCAACAGGCAATATCCCCTATCCTCTCCAAATGCCAGGGCAGGGAGTGGTGTCTCTGTGGCCATGGGAACAGAGCAGGCAGATGGTACCTTTGGATGTTTAGGAGCAGGAGGATGTTTTGTGCCTGTCTTGTCCAATGATGGTGATTAAACTGCTAATTTTGGACACTCCTTTTCCTCCACCAGAAAGTGGAAGGTACTTTGATGAAGCTTCTTGAGACCCATGGGTGAAAATGTCATTTGAAAAAGTCAAGTATTGTTGTAATTGGTCCTAGAGGTTTAGCTAGGATTGCACCCAAAAGTGGGTGAGCATTCCTTAAGGTATGGACTGAGATTTTCCTGAAGTGTGTAAGGAGAAGACAGTGACGGGAAAACCAGAATACAATGTCATCATCCACATGGCCCGCTGACTTGTGCAGGCCATCCCCTGGAGTTCAACCTCAGCTTCAGAGCTTGGAGAGATGCTGGACTCTATATTCTCTCTAGCCCAATGATAGTGTATAAAATGATATCACAAGTTACATCAGAGAGGGCAAGGCAAACAGGAAGATCAGCTGCTGGATGGAGAGGTGGTGGGAACTTTGGGTCTTGCGTGCAGCCAAAGCTCAGCAGCCACTGAATCGTACAGCCATGCAATGGACAATGCTGGAGAAGTTTATGTCATGGTTTAGACCCCAAGATGGACCAACTATGGGTCAAACCCAGTTCTAGGGTCCCAGAAGGGTCCCCTTTCCTATAGGGGAAGCCTCTTCGTACATCCCAGAACAAAGGCCCTGACTAAAACCAGATTAGACCCCGTAACAGGAGTCAATTTCCAAAAAGGATTTTTGCATGCCAGGTCTCATGTCATTGCTCTATTGCTGTTTGCTCAGATAGAGTTCCTGCAGCAGGTACCTCGCTTGACATTGATGTACCACAGTAAATAAAAGCCCTATCAACTGGATTCCCTTTAACGATCAAGGCTGTGCATATTTTCTTGATGCCCTTCTTGGTAGCTCCCCCAGTCCTGCATGCAATAAAGCAAAACCCACCAATTTTCAAGCCACTGTTGGTATTTTTGGGTACCTTTTTCTCTGTAAAAAAGTAAAATGAGCATTTGTCTTCTGTTGTGAAAAGCTAAATGGAGCATTTGGTTGGTTTGGTTTGTGTGGAGGGACTCCTCCAGTGACTTCTTAGGAGGGATGAGATATCTGAGGAGGTTTCCTGGGAGTGAGTGGGAGCTGTGGACCTCCTGTTTAATCTTATAGATAACAGATAGTGTAAGACCACAGGCAGGGTTGTCCTGAGGCCAGTGTCCCAGTAGGCACCTCGTTTAGAGCTGCCAGCTCTCTCCTACTGTGCCAGTCCATGGCCACAGACACTTGTGCCAGTGGGTGAAGGGGATGGAGGAGCCCTTGGATGGGATGCTGTGCTTGGGGAGGTGCTAGAAGGCTTCTGCAAGGATACAAGGAGGCTGAGGACACAGAGCATGGCAGGGAGCTTTCTCAGAGCCTCTATGGCCCAGGGAACACCACTGCCCTTTTTACACATTCCTCATGCAGTGCCCTCAGAACTTCACCACAACACAGAGAGTCCCACAAGAGGAGGAACCTGATGCTTGAACTCACACCTCACCGTTTGGTGGGTTGAGCAAAGACTTGAGAAGAGATCAGACACCTCTCCTCTCCTGTTAGGTCACCACTGAAACACGTGTTCCTGCTCATAGATTCTGCTCTGTGTGAAGGCCAACCACAGCTCCTGCTGCCTTCGAGAGTAGCAGATAATTTCTGTGCTGTCCCCCAGACGAAAGGATGGAGGAGGATGATGGGGGACCAGTATCTCCTGCCACTGCTGATGGCAGTGCCAGGTCTCAAACCAGCCAGCTGGAAGTGGCAGCCACCAGCTCTGGCTGAGTAGCTGGCTCTAATCAATACCGTAATCATTTCTAAGCTCACATTAATAGTGAGTTGATCAGCACAATGGTCCTCTATGGCAATTCATTAGCATGAACGCCAGTCAGAAGGGAATCAATGGGGACTGACAGTCTGACCTTCCCTAGCAGTGTCCCACGGGGAGTCTGGGGCATCTTTTATTAGCAGCCTTGGCAAACACCAAACCCTCCCAAAGAGACTCTTTCGTGGCTCTGTCTGCTCTTCTTCTATTGATCCAGAAAACTCAAGAGTGCCAGTGAGCTCACAGGGCTGATGGCATCATTAATATTTCAACTGTCTTTAATTCCAAGGAACAATAAAAACCCTGGGCTGGATCATANCATTTATTCCTTAGATATCATTTTTGATATCTAAGGAATCGGGGAGTTCTCCAGAGAGAGAGTTCTCTGCTGCATTACGGCTTGGTGATGACAACTTTAAAAAGCACAAAGTTCCATCACAGGACAAGGGCCAGGGCTTACTGCAGTTGTTTCACCATGGCCTAGGCCTTGCTGAAGAGCCTCCTTGCATGCAGTATAGCTGTGTCTTGTCCTGTCCCATCCCAACATTCAGAGTTGGGATGGGATAGGACAAGACAGACAATGATTATTTAGGCGTACTGGAACATGTTCCAGTAATAATTTTCCCCACAGACACCCTGGGGCTTATCCTCGCTTAGGCCATGACACAATGGAAGCAGTTAAATAAAGAAGTGAAGATGTAATGTCAATCACAGCAGCTTTTCTGTTGTCAGCCACATTGACTGCACATGGCCTCACAGCCCAGCCTGCCCATGAAGTGAAACCGTGTTATCTTCACCCTCATCAAAGCTAAGTTGTGATGTGACCACTCATTGTGTGCCTCCACGTCCTGTTTCTAAATAAAATGCAGTTCCTCTAAGAAGTGGCATCTGTGTGTGTAGCCTTTTCTGGCCCAGCTGTTGGGTGGAATTTCCATCTGGTGGTGCCCACAGGATATGGACTGTGGCAGTTACCCATCACTTTTTGCCTTTTCCTGCTGACAGTGCTGATGGCTGAGACACCAAACCTGCACTGCCTCAACCTCCAACCTTCTCTAAAGTTTCTTTCATCTTAGATCTTCTTTTCCTCCTTTTCCTCCTGTGCTTGCTGGATGACTATGGCAGATCTTGACAGGGACAAATGGGGATCCTATAGGGATGGGGCACACAGTGATGGTCCCTGTTCATTACCACCCAGTAGATAAATACAACATTTGTTTTTTGGCCAGTCCAATCACACCAGGATCAAGGAAAAGTATCAAAAAAGGAACTTAGCAGTACCCTTCTGACATAAAAAATCACAAAAATGTGGTCTTAAGAGCAGCCATCAATGGGAACATGCCTGTCAATGTTCAAGAGGCGTTTTCGTAATGCCCTCAATAATATACATTTACTTTTGGTTTATCCTGAAATGGTCAGGCATTTGGACTTGGTGATCTTTGTAGATCTCTTCTGAGTGATCTATTCCATTTCATTTTAAAAATTTGATCCTAGGTAAGTGTAGTCATCCCTTGTCAGATCAAGGACCCTTCTGTGCCAACAGCCTGTCTGTGACAGTAGATGGCAGCAGATTTTTAGGGTAGAATTGTAAGAACAAGGTCAAGGAAAAGCATAACAGAAACAGAGCTATGAGAGATTTAAGCTGCGTCCTCTAAGGCAGGATGCATCCAAAGCTATTCCAGTGGATGCAAATCTAGTCTGCTCGGGAAGAGCCAGGCCCAGGGTATGGCCTGGATGGGCTATAATAAGCAAGTCCACATCTTTCATGTTCTTCCTTGTGTTTGATATTGTCTGCATTACTTACAATATAATAATTAACCCTAGCAAAAAAGGGAATAACCTGGGTGCATGTCTCCCTTCTGTCTCCTCCCCACGCTGAGTGCAGGTCATCCCAGACTGGAAGGAGCAGGAGTGGAATGCCGAGAAACCTGAGAGCTACGCAGGCATCTTTCACTTCCAGTTCTGGCGTTTCGGTCAGTGGCTGGATGTGGTAATAGATGACCGCCTGCCCACGCTCCACAACCAGCTCATCTACTGCCACTCCAACTCCAAGAACGAGTTCTGGTGTGCCTTGGTGGAGAAAGCTTATGCCAAGTAGGTACCTGGGTGGATGCAGAGCAAACTGGGACCTGCACAACCCAATTTTCCTCTCTGTTCATTCATAGATTGGCTTATATCAGTGGAAAATGTTTGTAGTGACAAAATGCTGTGGGCTCCACAGGTGTCTGGTGCCATGTAGGAGGTCTTTTCTTCTTGGAGATGCAGCAGTGTCATAGGTCAGAAGCAGAACAAAGGCTATTGGGGCATATTTGTGGTTAGGGTCTCCACACCAAACTTCATCACTTCTCTCTTCAGTGTATAAGACCTAGCCAAGACCTGGAACTTACAGCTTGAAGTTGTTTTAGCCTCAAATGTCTTGTCAAAACAACAGCTTTCCTGGGGAGGAGTAGAATATATCTCAGCTACACAGAAATTGGAAGAAAAAGCCTTCATTTGCCTTGATTTACCCTCAAAGCAAAATATCCTCCAACTCCACTTTAATTTAAATAATACCTATCCCAGGGATTTCAAGAGCACTGCAAACAGCACAGATCCTGTTTTTTCACCCTCTTTTGCTGTCCGTACCCACTGAAAGACTTCCTACAAATGTCTGTTCTCCTTGCTGTCTCAAGAATTGTCTGAGATATCTTAAAATGTCAAGTCAGTGTTTTGTGCCATCTCTTGTCACCCTCTTTCAGGTTGTCAGGCTGCTACGAGGCCCTGGATGGAGGCAACACAGCTGACGCTCTGGTAGACTTTACTGGTGGGGTCTCTGAACCTATCGACCTGACTGAAGCGGATTACATCACTGACGAAGCCAAGCGAAACCTCCTCTTTGAGCGTGTGTTGAAGGTGCACAACCGGGGAGGCCTCATCAGCTGCTCCATCAAAGTAAGTAATGTTGCCTGCATGATTATGGTCTGATGGGAACAGGCATTTTAGGATACTGTTTATATTACCCTGCTGGAGACACCTAAATTAGATCAGATAAATTTTGGCCAGGGGTGCCTACTTTTTTGTGTAGATGGCAAAGGAACTCAAGCCTGGATCCAACCCTCTGTATTAGTCTGTATTAGCTATGTCCAAGAGCCCAGATTCATCCCACTAGCCTTTAAATACTACTAGAGAATTCACTTCCAGAAAAAAAAACAAAACATTTTGGTGTCTGTATGTGAACATCTGTGCCAGATCTCCCATTTAAACCAATAGGATGAGCATTATTGCTTATGGAAGATTATGGGATGTAGTGGGAGCTCGGAGACCTCATGCAATAGGTGAAGACTAGAATGGATCTAGTACCTGATACAACATCTGGTACTCCTGCTGGGGCAGCTGTCTCTCTCCTTGAGCTCTTCTCCTTGTGTCTCCCTGCCCAGGCTACATCAGCAGCTGACATGGAGGCCCGCCTGGCCTGTGGGCTGGTGAAGGGCCATGCATACGCAGTGACAGATGTGCGGAAGGTCCGCCTGGGCCACGGTCTGCTGTCCTTCTTCAAGTCAGAGAAGCTGGACATGATCCGCATGCGGAACCCGTGGGGTGAACGAGAGTGGAACGGCCCTTGGAGTGACACGTGAGTGGGACATGCAGCAGTAGCACCTTTTTTTGGTGGAAAAAGTTGGGATAGAGCAAGATCTGGGGCATGAGATAATTTGACTACACCCATAAGATAATGTATAAGCAGTTGTGGGATGCTGCTTCAACCAGTGTCCTAAGCCTAATGTTTCATTGGGGTAGATGCATTCTTTGCCCTGGGGTCCCTGAAGAACACAGCAGGAGAGTGCCTGAGCTTGCAGACCTCATTGAGACTGTGGTGGGTGTTGTGGTGAAATCATCAACATTTTCACGATTGTGAAGGATGGTTGTAGCTCACCTTTCTATTCCCAGTCTTGTTTCAGCCAAAATAACACCCAGCACAGTCAGCTTCTACCACCACTGACTGCTGTGATGTCTGGGGTTGGGATGGGATAAGATAGGATGGGATGGAAAGGGATGGGGTGGGAACCAAGGGCTGGTGTCCCCTCGCCCTCACAGTAGTGATTCTGCACTCTTCCCTCAGCTCTGAGGAGTGGCAGAAAGTGAGCAAAAGTGAAAGAGAGAAGATGGGGATGACGGTGGAAGATGATGGAGAATTCTGGTGAGTCCCTCCTGAGGTTGCTGCCATGGACAGTGCTCACAGTCCTCCCAACCCTTGAAGCACCTCAGTCATTACCATGCAACTGGTCAACCAGGCCAAATGGCCTTCCAAGCTATAGGATTTTCAGTAGAGCCTCCTAATTGAGTCCATGGATATTAGCTTTGGATGGTCATGATCCTAGGAACACAAGCTTCTCAGTATCACACTGAGTGTGATACTGGTTCCAAACCATTTCACTAGGGCACTGGAAGCCTGTTAGGAGTGTGTTGAACATGGCCACCTCACCAGGTACGCATTTCAATTCCACACATACCCATGCATGTAGGAAGAGCAACTGCTCTGCTTCTACCACTCCAAAACATGCAACTCTTTTGCTTCAACCAAGAGGCTATTTACTGTGTTCATGGAGAAAGGTATCTCCATCTCTTTTGTTGGTATCAGCCTTCAGAGGCTACCCACACACAGTCTCTAACAGGTGATTGAGTAACTCCCTGCAGCATACTGCTCAGGGAAACAAAGCAGCACAACCCAGCTCTGTCCTTTCTGACTTAGGATGACCTTTGAAGACTTCTGCAAGTACTTCACAGACATCATCAAGTGCCGTCTCATCAACACGTCCTACCTCAGCATCCATAAGACCTGGGAGGAGGCAGTGCTGCACGGGGCATGGACCAGAAGTGAAGATCCCTTGAAGAATCGCAGTGGAGGCTGTATCAACCACAAGAACACCTTTTTGCAGAATCCCCAAGTGAGTTATGTACCAGAGGACATTCTGGAGCTTTCACACTTGCTTCCAAGGATTTGTATCTCCTATAGAGATCTAGAAGGGCAAGAGAGCTACCAGAGCTCTATGCTCATATATTTAATGTGCTTATGACCCTTATTGAACTGAGACCCCTGGGCAGAGCATGACCAGCATCCAGGCCAGCACTCTTAACCTTAGCCCTATTGAGGTAGGAAACTATCCAATTTGCTGTGGAGCACCTTGGCACAAGCAAACAGCAAACTGTGCCACAGGGTAGCAGTATGAGCTGGTGCCAGTCAAACAAGGCCGGGAACCATTTCCAACTGTTTGGATGCCTTAATGATCAGATTCCATTTTGTTTCTTCAGACCTTGGCACTGTTAAATTTACTAGGACAGATGTAGTCTTTATGGCCATTTCTTTCTATCTGGGTTTTCAGAAAAGGCCCTGCTGCATGATTTTTCTCCTGAAATGAGCTCTTCTGTTCTGAACTAGGATTCTAAGTAACACAGGACAAGTTCTTTTAAGTCCTTCATCTAATAAGCAGATAAAGGATGGTCTGGTCCATTGTAGGAACTGTCATCAAAGATGTGGGAGAGTTGTTTTATGCATCCTGCTCTTAGATCTCTGTGAACATAATTCCTCCTTCCATGCTCTATGTGGCAAGCTGTATGGGGTGAAATGCTCTGATATAAGCATCTAGACTCCTTGGATTCTGCAGAACAATTCAAAGATGGGTTTACTCCTGCTCATGCCCAGTGTTCCTGTCTTCCTCACCTTCCTCTTTGTGCTTCCAGTATGTATTTGATGTGAAGAAGGCAGAAGATGAAGTGCTGATCTCCATCCAGCAGAAGCCAAAAAGGACCAGTCGCAAAGAGGGCAAAGGAGAAAACTTGGCCATAGGCTTTGATATCCATAAGGTAAACTGTAGATCCTGCATGTTAGCCTGCATCCCCTCAGTAAATTCATTAGTGGTGGAGCACTACCCTAATGTTGCATGACCATTGATATCATGTGTTTAGTCATTACCCTGTGTGTCCCATGGTTGCCTTCAGCACAGGCTGCACACCTTTAGGGACAGTAGCACAGACAAATTCTCCTTGGTGAAAGCAATGATTTGTCTGTCACCTCTGAATGCTGAAATTTGTTAGACTGTTCCTCAAGTGTTTCTTGATGGGTCTCCAGTGTCAAGCAACAGAGAATGAGTTCATGAGTCAACAGCATTTTGAGAGGCACCTCAAGGCTTATCTGGGACTGGGTTCTCTTAATTCCAGCTGTCTTGGCACTGTGGGATCAGTTCTTGCTAGCTGTCTGCTAAGTTGGATGTTAAGATATTTTCTCAGTGCCGTCCTGCTTGATGTCCCCCTTTGGTCTCTGTCCAGGTGGAGCTGAACAGGAACTACCGGATGCACACCCTGCAGCAGAAGGTGGCCAGCTCCATTTACATCAACTCCCGTAGCGTCTTCCTGAGGACAGACCTGAAGGAAGGCCGCTATGTCATCATCCCCACCACTTTTGACCCTGGTCATGTAGGCGAGTTCCTTCTCAGGATTTTCACAGATGTGCCTTCAGATTGCCGGTAAGGAGCAAGAGCAGTGATGGGGAGGAACTGGCTTTTTAGAGAGAGCCTTGTGCTTTTTATATGTTGTTACTCTGACTGGAATTGCCTGTAGGCTTGCCCAGAGCTGGCGTTTGGCTTTCTTTCAAGAGTGGCCAAGAGGCTGAGAATCTTTATAGTTCTCACCACATGCACGCAGAGAGGTTCCCACTCTTCTTCTAGGCGTGACACAGGAGAGCATCTCAACCCCAGGATGAGAAGGAGGTCAGAGTGGGGCAGTGGATAGAGTGTAGTCCTTCCATCCTGCTAGAGAAAACTCTTTGGCCTGCCCATCAGGTAAGGGTGGGCACATCCTAAATGTTGCACGTTTCTCCCCAATAGAGAGCTGACGCTGGATGAGCCACCACATACCTGCTGGAGTGGGATGTGTGGGTACCCACAGATGGTGTCCCAGATCCACGTCCTCGCCGCAGCTGGCCTCAAGAATCAGGACTCCCAAGGAGGTAATGGTCTTTCTTTGCTTGTTGTGTAGTCCCGGAGGAATTGAGAGGTGTTTGTTTCAGGGGGAGAAGAGAGAGGTGATTTCATGAAGTGAGAGTTTGCTGGGAGTTGTTATGTCCTCAGATAATTTTTCAGTGGAAGTATCTGGTTTGAACACCACAGGAAGAGAAAGTCCATGGAGAATCAAACTCACTTCTTGCTGTGGACATGAGCTGCTGTTATATCCTAGCTATTGGCTAGGATTCTTTGGAGATCCTTCCAAAATTTCCCCAAAGCCCTTGGCAGTGGTCCTGTAATCTTCCAGGCTTTTCTCCTAAGCATGAGCAGCTTTAAAATTTAGGAATCACATTTAAAGGCCATTTAGTAGGAAGGACAGATAAGCAATGGTACAGGTTGATGTTTTGGGGTAGTCTTCATGTTACTTATCACTTGCCACAGAGGGAGTCTTCCTATCGTGTCCAGTGCTCAAGGAGTGAATTTCAAGAGCACTGAGTAGATTGTTTTTTGCTCAGGTTACTCCCAATAGCTCAGTGTGCCTGTAGCAATGCAGCAACATCGCCAACAATTTCTGAACTGTTCACAAAAACAAGGTTGACCTTTCCTTCAGGCTATATTTGGATTCTGGAGCCATAAAACATTTTTGCAGCAAGATTTCTCTGGGAATGTCTTTTCTCAGCTGTGTTCCAGCTGTTCAGCGTCCACCACCAACAGCTTGCTTATTCAGTGGTTTCCAGTGCAGTGGTATCTCTCACATCTCCCAGCCCAGTCCTTTCACACCACTTTGGAAATAGTGATTTACAAACTGGAATTTGGCTCCAGCTGTGGAATACAAGGATTTTATGAAACATCCCAGAAGAGAACCAGTTTGGAAAAACAGATGTGAAATCAAGCAGCTGTGTTTTGCTAGGGGAGCTGAGTCCTTGCAAACAAAAAGCTAGTGAGGAGGTGGTCTGGCAAGCAAAAAGTGGTTCTTAACTCCCTGGCCCTCAGGAGGGGGTCGTTCATTTCTCCTCATTCCCACATTGCCCTTGGACAAGAAGACACACCTGCTCTGTGTTTCCGTCCTAGCCACTAAAGTCCATGGTTAAAAAGTGCGTCTGACAAATTTCCATAGCAGCTACTCATTCTTTACTGAAATTCCCAGAACCTGTACTTATTTCACAGGGGACTCTTTCTCTCTCCTGGAAGCTTAGGTACCTTCCAGCTATGAAGTCTCTGGACTTCATAACTTCCCTCTCCATCTTTTTGGCCTCCTTGTTCCCCATGATTACCTTGTTCTAGCTGGGATATTGCTACAACCTTCCTTTCCTATTGAACTGATAAACCTCTCTTCTGGCTTCCCACTCACCAGTTTTGTCTGCTTTAATCTCCTCTGTATCCCAGAGATTCTTTCCAACCCTTGCATTCAGTCTAGGAAAAAATTCAAGATGTGCCAATGATTTGTGAATAGAGGTGATCAGCATAGTCCCTGCTGGGCTAGCTAGTTCTGGTCTTAAAGTAAAACCAAGCCTGGTTCTGAAGTGTATGAGCTGCAGAGGGAGCAAGTGTGTTTTTGCAGGCCCTTTCTGTTCTTCTTGGTGTTTCCTTGCATGAAACAAGCTCTGTGAGCCCAGTTATCTTCTGCATGGCTTTATTTTCACCTATCTTCAGTAAATCGTGTAAGGGAGAGATGACCACAGCAGTGCTTTCCATGAAAGATTAATCCCAAAGGCAAGGAAAATTTGAAGTGACAAAGGAGGGCTTAAGTAGAAAATGGGGTTGAGGGAGAGGTGGCCAATTCGTAGCTGTCCATCACCAACTTCTTTCTGGCAACAATGTCACCTAACAGGAGTAAGCTCAAGCTCATCAGAAGAGCTTCATGGACATTATATCATATGATTCTATGATTATCTGGGGTGTGATGCACTCTTTGGCAGATATCCATCTCCTCTGGTGGGATATGGAAGAAAATTGCTACATGCAGTCCCTGGGAAAGGGCCCTGAGAAATCACAGGAGATACAAAAAATGGATAATTTCTCTCTCCAGGAGCTGACCCATATGTGATAATAAAGTGTGAAGGGCAAAAGGTTCGCTCTCCAGTGAAGAAGGACACGGTGTCTCCAGAGTTTGATGTGAAAGGCCTCTTCTACCGCAAGAAGCCAGGACAGCCCATCATTGTTCAGGTACCAGTGAGCCAAGGAGCTGAGAATCTCTCTTGCCCGGACCTCTTCACCTGCCCTCTTCTCACACTGTCCACTGTGGATCTCTCTGGGGCAGAGCCTTTCCCTCACCCCCACCTGACCCTGCCTTGACACAGCTCCATGCCATTCACTCAGGCCCTGTTGCTGTCCCCAGAGAGCAGAGCTCAGCGCTGCCCCTCAGTTCCCTGTGAGGAGCTGTAGGCCATGAGGGAGCTGTAGGCCGCCATGAGGGAGCTGTAGGCCGCCATGAGGCCTCCCCTCAGCCTCCTCTTCTCTGGGCCAAACAAACCAANAGTCCTCCCCTCAGCCTCCTGTTCTCTGGGCCGAACAAACCAAGGGACCTCAGTCGCTCCTCACACATCTTGCCCTCCAGACCCTTCCCTATCTTTGTAGCCCTCCTTTAGATGCTCTGTAACAGTTTTATGTCCTTCTGATATTGTGGCACCTCCACGCAGTGCTCGAGATGAGGCCGCACCAGGCAGAGCAGAGCGGCAGAGGTTGGTTGCATCCCTTAAGGATCTGCCCTTTTTTCTGTTTTGTTTCTTCAGATTTGGAACCACAACTTGATAAGCGACGAGTTCTTGGGCCAAGTGGCACTCATGGGAGATCCCACCGACTTGCAGTCCGTGCACACATTGCACCTCCAGGACAGAGGGAACAGAAAATCAAATGATCTGCCTGGAACCATCGCTGTGAGGATGCTCAGCAGTAACGTCCTCACCAATGTCTAAGCACTCAAGGACTCTACTCTTGTGCCACAGATGTATATATATACATATATACATGCACACACACACTATATATATATACACACAGCCTATCTACCACCTGCAAGTGTATATGAACTATGCATGCATTCCACTCAAAGGAGCCAGTCTTGTGTTTTCAATGTTAAAAAATGGTGCCTTTTTGGGGAACCGCAATGATCCTTCTCCTGGCATCCTCTGCAGCCCCATCACCGCCGTGCACCCCGCGGGATCGCTGCCGGCACGCTGTGTGTCCTGACAGCCAGAGCATGGTGCCCAGGTGCTGTTTGTTTACACGGGGCTGGCACACACGTGCCACCACGCACACGCGTGGCCACCGTGGTCCCACCGGCCGCTTCAATGCATCTTCAATGTGTCTGCTTGGTTTTAGAGTAGCGCGCGAGGAGTCTTCTCCCCACGAACTGCCATTTAATAGCTTATCTGAGGAGGCACGTCAGCAAAGCAGAAGTGGAGAAGGAAATCGGCATTTTTAGATGTTTTATGGATTTGCACAGAGCAATGGGACAAAAAGTGCGCTAGGGCAGTCACACAGTCCCAAACCACCAATCCACAGGGTCAACAAGACTAGTGGCTCCATCATTGTGGGGACCAGCTGCTTCATCCCATGTCCTGTTCAGCCCCACACTGTTCTGAATTACAGAATCACAGTATGGCTGAGGTTGGAAGGGACCTCTGGGTCCATCTGGTCCAACCCCTGCTCCAGCAGGGACACCCAGAGCAGGGTTCCCAGCACCACATCCAGGTGGCTTTTGGAGATCTCCAAGGAGGAGATCCCACAACCTCTCTGGGCACCCTCTGCTGGAGCTCCATCATCCACACGGCACAGAAGTGCTTCCTGGTGTTAAACTGTGTATTCTGAAGGACGCAACGATGCCAACAACTGTGAGTGGACAAGAGTTCTGCAGGGCCAGGTTTTGGAGTTGGTCTGGTCTCAATTCCTGCGTGTGCCTCTCAAACTGCCATGGTGCCTGCTGTCCCCATTGCTTCTTGCAGTCCCTGTCCCTAGAGCCTGAATTTTTACATTTTGCTGAGTTGTAACCCAATACCTGGGTTGTCTGCTGGGAAGTATTTGGGTAAGAGGTGAACAGTTCCTCTGAAGGCCAGAGCTTCAGGCCCCATGGATGAGGAGCTTTGCTCAATGGGCATCATCTTTACTGCTGCATGCAGATTTCCAATGCATCATTTTCAGTGCCTCACTTTCCCAAATTCTTTTTGAAAGCTATGGGATTTTAGCTTGTGCTAAAGGAGAGGAGCGCTGCTCCTAGTGCAGCTTGCAAATGCTGGAAGTATTTAATTCATTCCGGTGTTCACCTCACACCTTTTATTTCCAGTTTGTTGAGTTGCACATTGCTAAATCCAGTCCCACGACCCAAACACATCTTCTGGGGACTAAGCACAGTCCTGCAGTGTGTAGGATCGTGCTCTGCTCCTGTGTGCTGTAAATCGTGGATTTATCTTCCTTATTCCACTGGGTGGCAGAATCTGGCTTCGTATAAGCCATACCAGCTAAAGGAAAACAAACCCCTCTCTGCCCTGTCAGTATCTGATCAAGGCAGATTTCAAAACGTTTTTTTCTTTGGTTTATGATTTTTAATTTAACGTGCCTTTAAAAATGGTGCAAGTTAAAGATTTTTCTGTGAGCTCTATGTGAGTTTCTACCAAGCAGATCTTTTGCAGTCACCTCCCTGCAAGGGGAAGGGAGCACACATGATGCAATACTTCCCGTAAACAGCTTTTTTTTTTTTTTGTTGTTTAAATTGAAACAAAGCAATCTGGATAAATTCTGGCCTGAGCAGAGTCCTGTCTGCAAGGACAAGTGAACATACAACACTTATTTTGCTATAGTAAGTAGGATTTCTGTCTGTCCTGCTAAATGGCCATGTTTGTGCTGTAAAGCCGAGGGTTTTTTTCCAAGTCCCTAAATATTTGCTAAGTCTGCAATATGGTATTTTGTTTCCCAGAGTCAGCCTAGCTGCTATCTCCAATCCTGGTGCATCCAGAAGCATACGGTACAGCTTCATCAAATTTTGCAGGCTCTTCTTCTTTACTCATCTGCAGAGTTTAGTTGTTAAGCTGTTGTGGGTATGAATTGGACTTTTGACCAAACAGCTCATTTTCTTAGGTCTTGTTTTCCAGGGCTTAGCAGCAGGCAGTGGCCCATAGGATGCTCTTTCCAGGTCCCAGTTATTCCTGTCTTGTGCAGAGCACTTTCCAAATCCTGTTGCCATCACTGGGAGCTGGATGAGTTTGGCACTTTTCAGAGTTGTCTCAAATGCTCTTGGTTTGATAATCACAGAATCATAGAATGGATTGGGTTGGGAGGGATGTTTTGAACTCAAAGTTGAGGTAAAACCTCGATTTTGTTCAGCGGAATTCAGAGTTAATCTGATTTGATCCTGGTTTTGTGCATGGAACTCATCACTGAAAATGAGTGGAAGAAGCACCATGGGGTGAGAAGTTGTGATTTAGGTCTTAGGAGTGATAGGTGAAAGGGACTGTGATGCCTGGGAGGGAGAAGAGCCGTTTAGCTGAAGGAGAACACAGGAACATCACAGGAATTTTGCACCATCATCAGCAGATGGGGGCAGCCAATGTGCTTGCATGAGCCTTGTTTTCTCAGGAAATCAGGCTGCCCATAGCTTCAAACAAGAGCCATTTGGCCTGGGTGCCCTGACATACACGAAACCGCAGCATCATCCTGGTGGAACGGCACTGAAAATTGCTGGGGAGCAGCAATGCCCTGATACCCGTGGCCAGCCTCCCTCCTTCCTACAGAGAATCAAGCCATAATGAAAGGCAGCTCTTAATACCTTCTTTAAAAAAAAATCTTCATACCATATATCAGGACCAAAATGTCTTAATATTGATAATAGTTCCGTTCTTTATTTTTTTTTCTTGTTGAAAACTTAGAGCAGAAGCCTTCTTTCCCCCTTCATTTCCAAGTGATTAACAAAAATTACCTTTTTTTTTTTTTTGTCTTGTCTGTGGAGTGGGTTGAGGAGGGCAGTTATTGAAATGTTGTTAATGCCAATGCCTTTTCTCCTTGAACGAAGTAAGTAGAAGTATTCAAGTTTATTTATCTGAGGGAAGAGCCCTTTCCAGTCCCTCCTAGATGGTGTAGGACGTCTCTGATTTATTTTCCATTTCTTTTATTAATCGTTTCGTTGGTCGCAAGTACACTCCATAAAATCCTTAATTCTTTTTTAATTTGGTGACATATCACGTTCAACCAGGCCATGACTTTGTCTCCGAAGGCACTGATGTGTCACGCGGCACAAGATCGGTGAGTGGTCCAACCTGAAAGCCAACGTTGTACAGCTGTAAACCTCCTATAAATAAATTGTGTATATTTTATTCAGACTCCCTGCCTCCCAACTGCTGTGTTCTTCCAGAAGGCTTTTGAGGGACGCCAGGTGGCTCTGCAGAGCCCTGTTCACTTGCTTGGTTCACTTAACTCCATTCAAATGATTTTCTCTGTGAGCTTTGAGACTGAGGCAAAGCAAACTGCATGAAGGTTTCACGCAAGGTTGCACTCGTGTTCGCTGAACAAAGCCATGGAGAAGAGTAACCTCCTTTGAACGCTGTGAGCCTTTTACATCCTGTACCTCAAAGTCATTACAATCCAGGGATCTTGGGACTTTTTTTGATTTTTTTTCTTTTTGAGTCTCTCTTGACTTGGAAAATGCTCTGCAGATGGTGAAAAATAAAAATTAAGAAAATGAAAATAATTTTGAACGAATAAGATGTTGGGCAAAGCAGCAGGAGGATATGATTTTTTGATGGCTTTCCTTTGAAGAGCAGTCCTGCAGGTTGCACATTGGGACCATTTGTTGCACAACACATGGAAGCATGTCCCAGCCCCCATCTCCCCCACCTGCCTGTGCCTGAGGTCTTTCTAGAATTGTTGATCTGTGCCCATCTACAGTCCATGCTCAAGAGCCCAGAGCTATAAAATATCTGGGAAAAGCCTTTTAATTTTGAGGTGGGGGCACTTGTCTAGCTCCTCTTCCTCCTGGGATTATCCCGTGGGACAAAATGCGTCACCAAACCCTTTGGAGAAAGGAGCATCCTCCCTCTCTGCCTTCATCCCTGAGATACCTTGCAAGCACTGTTCCTTGAGGGAAAGCCTCTGCTGGTCTATAGCAGACAACAGCCTCACCACCATCCTAATTTTCTCCTAGAGGATGTCCTACACAGGAGATAGGGCTGAGCACATACTGAGCTGAGATACTCGTTGCTGGATGTAGCACAGGAGCCCTGGTGAGGGCCAAGTGGTTTCACAGAACCACAGAATTGTAGAATTGTTTAGATTGGAAGGGACCTTAAAGTCCTCTCAGTTCCCACTCCTGCCGTGGACAGGGACACTTCCCACCAGATCAGATTGCCCGTAACCCATCCAGCCTGGCCTTGAACATTTCCAGAAATGGGGCATCCATGGTTTCTCTGGGCAAACTTTGGGCAATTTCTCTGTTTTCCCTGAGACTTGCTTTGTGCATAGTCAAAAAAAATATATTATACAAGCTTGGATGAGCCAAAAATCATCCTGCATGCTTCCCCACCAGCATCCACATCGAGGTTTTGCTGGTGCTGGGGCAGTGAGCTCTTCCTGCAAGGCTTGAGAGCCAAGGTTGTTTTGTGACCCAGTCTCTCTCTGTGCTGATGGTGCTCAAGTGGTGCACACCGACACCTTGGCAATGTGGGCAGAGATGCTGGAATTGATTTGAGGCCCAGAGCAAATCAGTATGGGGACATCGGGACCTTGTGTATGGTTGGAGAGCAGCAATGGGGAGAAGAGTGGGCCCAGGCTCCCCTAGAGTCCTGCAGCAACTCCTCGTCCCTCCAGCAGCGTCATCTCCTGGGGAATTCTGCTCACTAACATCAAACTAACTAAATTTGGTCTTTAGATGTTCCTTTTGACCTGCATCTTTGAGGTGGACCATCTTCGAGGTGGAGCAGACCACCATAGCCCCGAGATGGGTCTGGAATGCTTCTCCTTGGAGATGGGTCCCCCATAGCCTGCAGCTTCCCATTCAACACCCATCTGCAGTCCCCAAAATGTGGATCTGAGCCTCCAGACACCTGAGAGGACCAGGGAGAGGGTCTACAGGGGCAACAGGACTTTCATCAAGGGTTTGTTGGCTGTCCTTCAGAGCTGCTGAGGTGCTGCCACATCCTTGGCCAACGTCCCAAGTGTTAAATACCCAAGGATTAGCTGGTGACCCATAACAGTGACACTCTGCTAAGCAAGAGTTCCTAAAGGCTTGGGAAGAGATGGGATGGCCATGATGTGACTTCACATGTTTTGAGCACAGTTCCTGGTGCAACTTTGGAGGAAGAAGGCTCTCTTTCTGCATCATCACCAAAAATTCAGCCCTCTTGGTCCCCAGGAGAAACACCATCTCAGACATCATCTCACATATTTTTTTGGCAGATTTCTGTGGAAAGAAGAAGGATCTCAAAGGGCATCACCTCCCTTCGCAATTGATTTCCAAAGTCATGCAGCCCTTCCTGTGCTGAAGCCCACTGAAGCCACTGTAGCCAAGAACACTCTCCAGGTCTGCTCATAGCAAAGAGAAGCTTAGAAACACCTCATGTGTCAGTGCTGCAAAACCAAGGTGTGGTTTGCGACAATTACTGGATAAAACACTGTGCTTCACACTGAGCTAAGAAGCTCCGGGGATGTTCCATAGCACGATTAAAAGCCAACCCCACCTTTCTCAGCAGGAAGGAGAGAAGACATTAGTGCTGATTTGGGCAAGGAGTCACCAGGTCAGAGTTAAGCTTCCAGGCAAAAACTCAGCTCTGGGTTTCCTGGTCCTTAAGCATTCCTCTCTCCTGATTTCCACATTTTCCAGCTCAGGACGATGCATTCACATCAGAACACACACGTGGGGATGTGGTCCCTTCATTTTGCACATCCCCAAGCCCTCAGCATGGGGCTGAGAGGAGTTCCCAGCCACCCCTTTATGCCCCAGAAGCCATCAGGACTCTGCACAAGGAGGAATTCAATACGGAGGGGGTGGTAGCTCCGTGGATCTCACTGTTAGGGGCAGCCCCAGGGATGCAGGAGGGCGCGCGTTTGGGATGCGGGGATGCTCGGGAGCTCAGTGCTCGCCGTGTCCCCGGGCTGGAGGCATCTCGCACACACACACACGTACACACACACACAGACACACACACACACACACACGTACACACACACACACACGCCAGGGGCTGGCTGTAACCCGGCTCCTCCCCCGCTAAGAGGCTCAGCAGCGGGCAGGGCAGCCGCTGCCCTCGCTCGGAACCGGAGGCAGCGCGGATCCGCGCCGGGCACCAGAGCCCCTTCCCCGGCCCCAACGCAGTCCCCGACCCCGGCCATGCCCCGTTAAGGTAAGGAGGAGGGGAGCGACAGGTTTGCAGCCAGGAGAAAGCCGGGTGAAGGCTAGGGATGCTCTGGGTGGGGTTGCGGTGGGTGCAGCGGGGTGCGATGGGGTGGGATGGAGAGGGGTCTGCTTGCCCGCCCCAAAGCCCGGATCAAACCTGGGAAAGGGGTGGGCTGGGTGTGGGGGGACAGCCCCAGAGCTGCCAGGAATGGCCGGCAGCTCGGCTCCTGCAGCACGGATTAGTGCCTCGGTAATTTCTTGTTGATGCTTAATTTAGCTTGGGTTACCTAGCGCTGAGCTGGGTGGGGTGGGGGCTGTTCCCTCCTGTTCTGGGGTCTGGAGGAATCCCCCTTCCCTCCACAGCCCCTTCATATTCTGGGATACGTCTGGGATACAGGGAGGGGTCGTTGGGGGTGCGCCTGCTGCACAAACCCTACTGTCAGCGGCACAAAGATCTCAGGTGTCCCCCAACCCCACCAGCCCTGGGGACACCTTGCCCTCTCCCTGCTCTGCTCCAGCCCCAAAGCTTTGTTAAAGAACAACCTGCAGCTGGGGCTGCCCTTGGGAGAGCAGTACCTTCCCATGGCTGTGTCTGAGCTGTGTCACATCAGTGCTGGTAAACAGTGCCCAGCACCTTGCCAGGCTATTTAAATTATTAATTTCATGATAAACTCAATTCATTTTGTGCCTGGGTAGGGGCTGAGAGCCAGCATGGGACAGGCAGTTCCCACAAAGAGGTTTGCATTTTGCTGCCCACCGTGGGAATGCGATTTTGCATGCTGGGGCTGTGCTGCACCACCTGAGTTCGGTACCAAAGTGCAGTCCCTAAGCTTTTCTGAGGCAGATGCAGCTGTAATATCCTAAAAAGGTGGAACCAGCATCTCTGGGAAAACTGGAGTGTGTGTAGGATGGGTCCTGTAGGCAAACATAGAGTTTGGAGGCAACAGACCTGTGAGTCCAAGGTTGTGTGGCTGTCCCTGGCTCATCTATAGGGCCTGGAGGTGGTCCCACAGCCCCAGGCTGCTGTGTTGCTGAGTGTGCTTCTCTGCATGGCCCAGGAAAAAGGATGTCCGAGGACCAACTCCATGGGGTTCATCTGTGGGTTGCTCTGAGATGTCGAGGATGTAGCTCTCCCCTCCTTCCCCACTGTAGGGTCTTGTACTGTGCCCATGGGAAGATGGACCCCAGCTCCCAGTGGTGGTGATGTGAAAGCAAGAGAAGGAGCTTTTGCCAAAGCTTCAGCCAAAATCTACCTCCCTGTGAGACTCTGTGCTATATCCCCACTACCCTGTGTCTGGACTCTGTCTCAGAGTCCCAAATAAGTCCCAAACCCAAACAGCTCTTCCCTCCTGTTGGCTGATGCTCAAGTTGTTTTCACCTGTTGCATTGCAGTCCCTGAGCTTGCAGATTTCCAAATACAACTGTCTAGATCCCGCTTAACAACGAAGTTGTGGCCATAGAACTGTCTTTCTTTTCCACCTGACTTTTTAAATGAAAGCTTTGTGCTCCTATAAAACCAACACGTAGGGCCAGAGTCTGTTCTTGAGCTTTTTGGGACGCAGTGGAGGAACTCCATGAAGTTACAGCATCCCCTCACTGACACCAACATTAATGAGATCTGGATCAGGCCAAGGGATGAGTCCCTCTCCATGGCAACCTCATTTCTAACTCCTTTCTCCCCCTCTGAGCAGCCGATCCACCTTGCCCTCTATTAAGTTTCCATGGACCAGGGGCTGCTGTACAGTGTTCCTCTCTTATGCCTGCTAACTTGTGACTTCGCAATCCTTGGGTTGCCATGGAAAGGATTATGCTGTGATTAATGAAGGCATTGTCAGCCCATAGGGTTTTTTCAAAGCCTTTCCTGGAACTGTAGAGCGGTAGAAAGGGGCAGAGGGGAGAGGAGGCTGCAGGCAGTCAGTCCCAGGCATATTCTTGTATTTTTTCCACCAAAATCTTGCTGTCAGGTAGCAGTTGCTGCCTCTGCTCCCTCCCAAATCATCTCTGTTGGTTCCTTTTGAGGGTGAAAGGAGAAATTACGACTGTCGTAGTTCTCCTGGGGCAGAGCCAGATGTTTCTTGCTCCCAAAGCGCAGTGGGACGAGTGTCACTGTACCAAGGGGCTGGCAGGATGTGCAGCTTCGTGCTGGGAAACACTTCTCTGCTAGCAATGTGCAGGGAGAAACTGGAAGGAGATGAGCTGGGGTTTGGGACTGTTGGATCCCCAAGCCAGAAATGGTTCCTTCCCAGCACTGCCCATGGCTGGGATACCGTCCATCCCTAAGAAGCAACCCTAAACCTCACTGCACCACACACATATGAGCCCCTGCTCTACATAGCTCTGGAAACCAGGATGCCAAGGAGAGAACAGAGTGCAATTGTTCCTCTTTCTCCCAGTGGCCATGCGCAACGTGTGGAAATCCAATGAAAAAATGGGGTTTGAATAGACAGAATGCCCAATATACATGCAAAAATCCCACGCCAAAAGTCTCCCTTCTCAGCACTGCTGGCTGAGTTGTGTCCAGCCTGAAGAGCTGGGCAGCAGCTCCCACTTCAGCCCAGCTGGGATCCAAAAACCAAATGTTTGATCCCAGAGCAATTGCAGGAGAGTGGTGAGCTCTTCCCAGCCCTCAGCCCCAGCAGCTGCTTTCATGGTGTGGTGGCACAGGGCACAGAAGACATGAATGCAGTTTCCATGTACTTGAAAGGAGTTAAAACTTAAGCTTTAGGTTGAATATAGACTTAATGGAAAGATACAACAGGAACCCTCACAGTACTGCAGAGGATGGGCACAAGGTGAAGATTGGCAGAGGGTGATAAATAGAAAGAGGCAGATATTGACAGTGCCTGGATGGAGGCAGCTGTCAATGTCACGGTGTAAATGTGAAGACTTTTAGAAATATGGTTTCATTCCATGAGGTTTGCAGGTTACAGCTGTGACGCACCTTCCACTTCAGAGGTCTCTGCAAATGCTGAGGTACAGGGAAGAGATGCTCTAAGCCCTCCTGGGCTGTGCTAGACTTGGGACCAAGACCTTCCATTTGGGACTGGGCTGTTGTATGTTGTCCAGGGTATTTGTCATTGTCCAGAGAGCACACTTCACTTCTGCCTGACTTATCTCACTCCTAGTCATCCCCCCCCCCCCAAAAAAAAAAACAAAACAACAAACCAACCAAAAAAAAACAAATCAGATGGAGAGTGAAATAGCATTGCATATCTGTAAGTCAATGGTGTGCCTGCCATCAAACTGTTCTCATCCCTCCATTCCAAAAGCAATGTAAGTAAGTCAGGGAGAATTCAGAGGTCTGGAATAACTTCCACATGAGGAAGAATGGTTTAGAGAAAGACTTTTCAGGCTGGGAAAAGAACATGGAAGGAAGATATGGGATAGATTCCCAAAAGTAATGATTGCGTTGAGATTTTACTTAATTTTCTTAATTTCCAAGGGAACATCAAATAAAAGAAGCAGAGACCAGGTTCAAAGCAAACCAAAGTTTACCCAGTCTGATGTCAGTGGTACCCCTTACCACAAGATGTTGTGGATCCTAAAAGTGTTTGTGGGTTAAAAAAAACCAATTGGGCAAATTCATCAATGAAAAGTCTCTCAAAAGCTATGAAACATGTTAAAGGAAAAAGATATCCTTGTTTGGCTCTAGAATTTACTGAGCTGGAAATTACTGGAGTTGGGTGGAATATTATGGAGAAGTACCACTAAGTGATCACCTTGCTTCTATACTTTCCATAGGCATCTACTGCTGACCACAATCAGAGAACTACAGCAGATCCAGCCCACAGACTGGACCCACTATGGGGTTTTTAACATAGACGAGTGTTTCCTGAGCTCATGCCTCCACTCACCAAGACTTGTCCACACTCTGAGATCCCTCTTGAAACAATTCTTCTGAAATATTTGCCTCCCTGATCCTCTTAGTTGTCTCAGACAAGTTGTCAGCCTTATCACTTTAGTAGCAGTGCTGCATATCTTGTGGGTTGAGGAAAATAAAGCCCGTTCTCTTCTTTTTTCATTGAAAATGTTTTCATGTTGTCAAGTGCAAAGTGCAGCTTGAGGGATTTTTTCTGCATCGTGTTCTACACAGATCCTTCAGGAATTGACACTAAGATTGTGATTAGATAGCTCATGGCAGTTGAACTTGATGAACTTCGAAGATACCTTCAAACTCTATCTTCTTCTCTTCTCTTCTCTTCTCTTCTCTTCTCTTCTCTTCTCTTCTCTTCTCTTCTCTTCTCTTCTCTTCTCTTCTCTTCTCTTCTCTTCTCTTCTTTTTCTCTTCTTTTTCTCTTTTTCTCTCCCTAGGAAGTATATTTCTCTGCCCTTTCTTCCTTGTCCATGGAGCATCCCTGGGACATCCAGGTGAGGGAGCACAGGTTGTAGGAAGGGGAGCAATTCCCAAGACCCCATTGCCACAAGGCACTGTCAGGCACCAGGGACCAATCTCCTCTCCATGATCGTATCCAGGCTCACCTCACCTGGATGAAGAGGTTGGGAGGAGACCACCTCATGCGTTAGGACGGAGGGGTACAGCATATGCGTATTTGTAGTGGCTTGGAAGAAGTCCTGCAAGCCCAGCTAAAGCACAACAAACCTCTGCCTCCTACGTCTGTGTCTTAGGGTGTTTTCCAGCATCAGTGGTGCCTGCCCTTTGTGCTGTCCCAGCTATTTTTGTCCTGCTTCCTCTCATCCCTCAGCTTGCCTGGATCAGTGCCATCAAGGCCAGCAGATTTACCCTGCGCTGAAACAAACTCCAGAACCCACATGCACTTGGGTTTATCTCTCCTGCAGCCTTCAGAAGGTTTCAATCTGGAGGAGTAAATGGAGTGGTTATTTTATTTATAACCTCCATGCAAGAGCCTTTCTCCAGCCCATTGAGAAGCTGCACACAAAGTGTTGGACTGAGACCATCCTCCTTGGCTCTTGGCTGCCTGTAGTCCCCGTGGAATCACAGAGCCAGGACAACCCAGACTTCTGTGGTCTGCCTCTGTGCTGCAGCTCAGGAAATACAGCACAGGAAAGCCTGAGGCAAAGCTGGATTTATGGTGTTTTTTTTGTTGTTGTTGTTTTTATTGGTTTGTTGGTGTGTTTTCTGTTTGTATGCAGACATCGTATTGCTGGAATTACTGGGCTGGTAGTGCTACCGCATCTTTGAGCTGAAAAAAAGGGATGGATGACATTCCTGTGGTTTCTGCAGGCTTTCAGGGCTACTGATTATCTCAGAGCACTTGGGGTGCCCGGGCACAGCCTGCCCAGGGGTCAGGATCCGTGGCAGGAGCTATTAGACCTTTTATGTAATTCAGTAAAGCAGCACACAGCGGTCTATAAACAATTAATGAGCAGATCAGCCCAATCTGCTGTATTCTCCTGTATACTCCGAGGACACTGCTCTTCCCATGGAAGGAATTGCTCCTCACCAGCACAGCAGGGTCTGGGGAGGAAGCTGGTGATGCCACCGGTGCTTGTGGGTGGTGGAGCAGCAGGTCCTTGTTCCCCAGGGAGGAGAGTTTCCCAGTGTTTCTTCGGCAAGGCACTGAGATGCTGCTGTCCCCACTGCTAAATGTTGAGTCTGTACCCAAATGAGAGATGGGCAAGAACCCAGTGATCTTGGCCAAATCCATGTGAGAGCCACGTGAGGTTGGGATGCCACAATGGGGCATATCATGACCGCTGTTCCTTCAGGTTTATTGTTCTGGTACAGATTGGAGTGGTGTGTAGCAGAAGGAGAAAGCTGGTTGAGAAACCTGATTGTTTTCAGAAATAATTCTCTGGGTCTCCTCCAGTGCCCTCATTGGGGATTGGAACTGGATGATCTTCAAGGTCCCTTCCCACCCAACCACTCTGTGTTTCTACAACTCTTTTGTAGCAGACCACTGTTCAGAGTAGCCAACCAGACTGTGTCTTCTCATCACAAAGCTCAACAATCAGGAAGGATATTAAGCAAAAATGTTGAACTCAGACCAGGGAAATACTATGACGTGTCTTCAACAACACCCATTTCTCACATGAAGCCGGGAGTAAATCACAAATAACAACAGCCACCTCTTTCCCTGAAGGGATATCTCAAAATACTGCAAACAAGGGAGGCTGTGGAGCAGCTTGTTAAAACTAGAATAAATTAAGTCTCTGATTAGAGCTGACTTGCTCATCTAGTCTAATTTCCATAGGAAGCAAGGCTTGTACAGCCACACCGCCTGTCTCGTTAGATGTGTCACGTAATCACGGTAGAGTTTGTTGGCCAAGTTCACTCCAAATTTGACAGAGTTGTTGCAAAGAAATTAAGTTCCTAGGCACTTCATGAAAATCTGCAGGCAGGCACGGGTGAAAATTTGTGCCCTGCAGCGTGATGCCAGCCCTCATCGGACACCAGAGAGCCCAGGTGGGGTGAGAAAGCTGCTCTGGGTGTCCCATCCGCAGGAAAGGCTGCCTGGGGGCACAGGGCCCTGTTGGCCATCAAGGAATCACATGGATTGGAGTTTACTGGATGTCAATGAGGCTCTGTTAGCTACACTGCTGGCAGAGGGACTTCAGTGTTATTTCTGGCTCTGTTCTTCGCTGGGTGGGGACTTTGCACAGAACAAAGTCACTTCACCTCTTGGAGCCTCCAGTTCTTTTGCTCATCCAGGCTGCTCAGGAATACACTGACTTCAGCCTTCTGCCTTTTGCAAGCACCTGGCACTTCTGCCCTTTAATCTAACCTTTGCTTTGACAGAGACATCCAAGCACGGCTTCAGCTCAGCCAGGTGATGCCTTGGAGAGCAGGGAGCATCCCACGTGCCAAAGCACACCCAGCAACGCCGCATCCCACCGAAGCACAAAGGGCAGAAGGCAGCAAGCAGCTCCTTTGACTCAGGTTTCCCAGCTGCTGAATTAACACAGCAGTTTGCATGTGTAGCCAATGAGTCAGGGAGCGTCTGTCCCCTCTCAGCAGGGCTATTACAGGGTTGATGTTGCCTCAAGGTGCGTGGAGGGACATGATGGCAATTGCTGTTAGGGAAATGGTTTGCACCAAAGGCACCCTGACAAAGCAAAGCAGAGCTTCCACTTGGTTTGTATCAAGTTTCTGATCAAGCAAAACTTGATAGGTCAGGTTGCAGGTTAGGCTTGATGATCTGAAAGGTCTTTTCTGACCTAGGCAATTCTATGGTTCTATGAAAATGCCCTCTCAAGTCATCAGGAGCCTCAACACAGGGCTGGTGTCTTCTCATTTGAACTCACTCAGTCCTGCTGGTCCCTGCATTGAGACTGGCTCCAGCCTCTCTGCAGGCTCATCCTGAGTTCCTCCAGACCCACCAGAGATAAGAGGATGGTGGCAGGGAGGGAGGATTTCACTGAAAAGCCCAGGAAGGGTCTCCTGCTGAGAGAAAAGCTTGCAGGATTGTAAGAGCTGGCTCCAGCCAGCACTAAGAGCACTGCAGTGAGAGAGGGCACACAGCTGAGGCCAGGCCATCAGGGAGCAGCAAGAGTAGAGGGCGAGGTGGCTGATAATTAGGACAATTTAAGGACAGAGGAGAGCAGGGAAGCTGCCTTTATTAAAGGCATTTTGTTCTGGAGTTGTAGGGACAGACTTGGTGTCTGCAAGAAGCATAGTCCTGGTTCTGCCCTTGGCCTCTTGCATGACCCTGGGGACAATCACAACCTCCATTTGTGCCTCAGTTTCCCTCTGTATGAAATGAGGATAGCATCATCCCCTCCTCTGTAAATTGTCTGGGATTCATCAGTGAATAACACAGCTTGCCAGAGCAATTACTGTACTAGTGGCTGCAGCAAGGACTCTCTTTAATGAACCTTTCTACAGCAAAGAAAAACAAAAAACCATAAACAGCAGTGGGTCAGTGATTAAGTTATTGAACTGCAATTAGTCTGACAAACACCTGACTCTGCCCTATGGGTGGTGGCAAATCATATAGGATCTGCTCTAAAAGGAAGTACTTCATGGGACTTAGAAGGAGACCAAGTGCCTAAATCCCCCCAAACCCACCTCTGGGACAAGCTCCCACTGTGCCATAGGACAAATCATCTAACACCCCATTTTATTTTGGGGCCCTGGTTCCTGTCTGCTGTGGATGCACTGCCCCTTCCGCTGCCCTCTGACTTGGACATGATAGATTCTAGAGATATAAAGCTGGAAAAGGACATAACCGACATAACCTAGTCCAACATCCTCCATAACACGACCCAGTTATTCCTAGCTAGAGCTGGTAATGTAGGGCTGGGATGTGTGTCTCATTCTACACAGGGCATATGTCATTCTATATGGGGTGTATATATAGGGTATATAATTCTGTGTTGGGGATATATACCATAGAATCGGAATCATTAAGGTTGGAAAAGACCTCTGAGATGACCAAGTCCAACCCCAACCCATCCCCACCATGCCCACTGAACTGTGTCCCTCAGTGCCACATCTTCACAGCTCTTGAACTCCTCCAGGGACGGTGACCCCACCATCTCCCTGAGCAGCCTGTCCCAATGCATTGCCCTTCTTTCAGAGAAGTAATTTTTCCTACTCTCCAACCTGAACCTCCCCTGGCACAACTTAAGGCCATTACCTCTTGTCTTAAACCTTTCCTTGAATTGTCCTGATGTTATTCTCAGATAACAGACACAGGCTTTGTAGCTGCCCGAGCAATATAACCAACAGATCAAACCTCTGTACGAGATAAGGGCTAGTGGCTGTGGTTCAGTGCAGGGCTGGCAGACCATGGATGGCTCAGAAGGTTGCTACCTCCTGAGAAGGAGTGCACCAGGATGTGCCACACGAATCTCCTCCCAAATCCATGCTTTCATTGTAAAACACATCAGTCTGAGGTCAACCACCACCACGTCTGCATATGGTCCGGTTTTTGGGTGGTCCTGCGTGGAGCCAAGAGTTGGACTCAATGATCCTTATGGGTCCCTTCCAACATGAGTGATGCTATGGTTCTATGTCTGTGTGCACACCCTGCTCTGTTAGTGGTAGGGGCTGAGCAGCCCACGAAGGAGCAGATCCATGGGGACCCCACAGAGAGTCAGGACGGGGACTTCCAGTGCAGCCCAGCACCATGCAAGACAGCCCTGTTCCAAGGAGGAGAGCCTTGAGAGCATGTTAGTGTCCTGAATCACCCTAAATATAGATTTCCTTCTTCATATGCTCTTGCCCTGTGACAGGTCCCATGTGTGGACCCTAGCAGGACTGGAAATTCATCTGCAGAGCACATGAAGAAGAGATGAAAACAAACTGCAAACACCCGTAGGACAATCTGCAAGTGCAGCATTTTGCCTAGACTGACTCATTCTGCTAGGTCTGGATTATGCTGAAATTACACCTTGCCACAGGATACTTTATTTGATTAATTACTGAGGCTGTTGAAAAATACTCAGTGGCTGACAGAGGTTGGTGCACAAAAGAAAATTGCCTCTTCGGGAGGCTGTGCGAGGTATTCTGCAGCAAGCTGGGATCGGATGCCTCAGAGATACTTTGTTCTGCTCTGGCTTCTTGCAAGCACAGAGAAGGAGAAAAGGTCAGGCCTTTTGTTCAGCTCCTCTGCCTGCCGGGCTTTTCGGGCGGATTGAATGCAGGGTGAATCTATTGAGCTTCCTGCCGGAGGCTTAAAAGTTTGATGCCTGTTTCCTGATGACTCTCAGAAGAGCAGAGGCTGAATATTGATTCACTGACTTTTCAGAGGGAGTTTTCTGTGGTTTCTTGCTCTAATGCAGCTTTTTTGGCTGGGACGCATGCAGACAAGGTGTCTCTCTCAGTGGTACTGCTACCAACATCCTTTGAGTGGTGGTTGAGGGACATGTCCATCCCACGAGGCCAACCTAATGGTCTGTTGGCATATCCCTGACTGCTCAGAGAGCACAGGGATGAGGTGGAAAGGGGGACATCCCAATAAAACCAGTCACCTCAGGCTTCCTCAGCAGTCTGTGGAGAGAAATGACGTTGACTTCTCCATCATCAGATTGAGTGAATCAGCCCTTGGAAGCACCTGTTTGTGTCAGGTCACGGAGGAGATCTCTGCTGCAGTGTTTCACCTCAGCAGCTCAATCCTTTTGGCTTTCATGGGACTAGGAGCACAAAAAAAAGATCAAAAACAGCTAAATTAACTAAATGACAACATTATCACAGCAGAGGGGCAGCTGTGTGAAGATGTGTGTTGATTTGGTGCAGAAAGCCACAGCAGAGCTGTGTACCAGTGAACTCCCCTTCTAGGTCTTGCACACTTTCATCTTACTCCACGGTCCCCAGACTGGTTTGGATAAACCCTGGTGACACTGAGAATAGCTCCCAGCTCTCCTGTGATCTGTGCACATGGCCAGGGGGAGGCAAAGGATTGCTCAGGCATTGCTGCCCACCAGCCCTAGGTAGTAGGTGCATCACAGGATGGGCTCTTGGCTTTGGGGAAGCATTCTCTTCTGTCTAGAGCTCTGCTTAAAATTACATCTTAATGCCTGCAGTTCATTTGAATTAGCTTTCTTTCCTTTAATACTGTCCTGTGAGGATGTGGTGTTCATAGAATAACAGAAATCATAGAATCACAGGATCATTAAGGTTGGAAAAGACCTCTAAAGTCATCAAGTCCAACTGCCCAAACTGAGTGTTGCACTCTTGTGCCCTCAGTATAGCTGAGCACATGTGTAAGTGTAAGGCTTATAGGGGAATGATTTTTCCTGTCCTAATCTGAAATACAAAAGTGTTTGGGTAACTCCTTCAGGAGATCAGTGCTGGCATGCAGAGCACCAAGGAGGCTCCGAGCTCCTGCAGCTGGGTTTGAATACCCACAGTCATGTTGCTCACCAGTGCAGTGCTTTTTGCTAAGGCAAGGAGGATGGCACAGCCTGGAGCTGTCAGCACGAGCCGTGATTAATTCCTGCAGCTCCTGGTGGAGGAAGGCACAGAGGATCACATTCCTTCTCCCTGCTGTTTGTCAAATCACTTCACACTCAGAGATCACCACCTCAGCATCTCGTGGTGCCCTGATTCTCAGCTCCTGGAAATAACACAGTTACACTGAAGTCAGTCATGTCTCAGACAGTTCACACTGCTGGGGCTCTGCCCAGTGAGTTTTTTCAGTTGGGTCAGAAGGAATAACCTCATTTGCATCTTTAGCTGACACACAGTCATCCTGACCAGGTTTATCCTTTGGGCAATCTGATGTAGTGAGTGGAAGATGTCCCAGCCATGGCACAGGAGTTGCACTGGATAATGTTTAAAGGTTTCTTCCAACCTAAACAACTCTATGATTCTATGACCAGTGAGAAGAGCTCATGACATGATTTAACTGCTCATTTTTTCAGGGAGAAGCCAGATTTAGTGAAGCTCTGAAACATATTGCCTAGAGAGGTGGTGGGTACCCCATTCCTGGAGACATTCAAGGTCAGGCTGTGGGGGCTCTGAGCAACCTGACTGAGCTGTGGGTGTCCCTGTTCATTGCAGGGAGTTGGACCAGATGGCCTTTAAAGGTCCCTTCCAACTCAAACAACTCTATGATTCTATATTTTAGAAGCTTTCAGTTCTGCCTGAGGTCTGTTGTAAATCAGGCCCTGGTTTAGGGTGCTAAAGTCTTGGGCTGGAAACTCTATCTGCTGCCCAACCCCTGACACCTTGCTGTCATTCATGTTGAGTACATTCCCCACTATTTACTGGTGGTTTCAGTTACGAGAGTCATTTCCCTGGGTTTCAGTTGCACCTGCAGGATGACAGACTGCAGTGTGTTAGTGTTGCACTTTCTTCATTGAGCTACTTGCAGAAAGATTAAAAAAAAAAAAAAAGTACAGAAACACAAACCATCTGTATATCTAATGCATCATGTCCTGTCTACACTCACATCAGGCTATTTTATTTCAATAGGCCACCTTGGTGTCTGCAGTCTTTTCTCCCTTTAGTTATTTGGCTAATTGATTAGCAGACTGTTCTGTGTAGAGAGATTGTTCTTTACTTCATAGAATCATTGAGGTTGGAAAAGACCTCTAAGATCACCAATCCAACCCCAACCCTTCCCACCATGCCCACTGAGCCATGTCCCCAGGTGCCACATCTCCATGGCTCTTGAACGCCTCCAGGGACGGTGACTCCACTGCCTCCCTGGGCAGCTGTGCCAGTGCCTGACCACTCTTTCTGAGAAGTAATTTTTCCTACTATCCAACCTGAACCTGCCCTAGTGGAACTTAAGCTACTTCTAGTAGCTGGCAGTTTCTGTGTTTGGAGATCCCAGACTTGACCTCTGTGGGATGATTGGAGCATCACTTTCTATAAAAAAAAAAACAACCTACCAGGTCTTCCCTGGGAACATCATCCGCCCACCAGAGAGAGAAGCTTGATGGGAGTACCCTCAAATCTAATTAGTAGCTAATCCTGTGGCTCTCATCACTGTAAGGCTGAACGCTGTAGAAGAAGAAAAATCTGTATATTCCTTGAAACAACCCTTGCAGGCTGTTGATTAATCTCATTGTGTTATGTTGATGACTAGAGAGACATTGGGAGCCTTTCTGAGGACCCAGGCCTTCTTTACCCTTCATTATTACAACATGTTTCAGCTCCACCTGAACCTCTGTTTTTCCCCATTTCCCATGCAGCTGGACCCACAGCTGAAAGGGAGGTAACTCTTTTCACCAAAACACATCTGAAAGTAACTCTCCCTCCCAACATCAGCATTGCTACGTTCACTGAAGACCTGGCAGCCACTCAGGTCAAAAGGATATAGGCAAGACTTCTTTTTATTTTGCCTTTCAATGAACTTGGATCAAGGTTCTTCTAGGAAAACAAGCTTTGTGCTCATTACCTCCCAGGTGGACAGTCTGTGTCACCAATGCATTGCTCAGGTGAGATGGGTGGTGGCTTCTGCACTTGGTTGGTGCTGTGACCTCCCTTAGTGAGGTGACAGTTTCCCTGCTTTCCCCATGTCACCTGTCAGCATGACCTCAGGCTGATCCATTCATGCGTAGGCGACAATTAAGTTGTAAACAAGGGAACTTTCTCAGCACGTGGCAGGTGGTTTGCTGGCCAGGCAGTGCTCTCTGTCCTCACAGCTCCATCACAAGAGAGGTTTTATCTCATAGTTTGCTCACTCAGGGAGTGCATGTGAGTCCCTCTGAGCATAAAGGTATTTGTGCCATGGGAGAGGAAGGTGTAAGTGGATGGCCATCACCATGAATGTATCAATCTAAAGCCCAGACAGAGGAGATTCTCATGTTTTAAGCATCATCCCAGTAGCTAAAGTAGTCATCTAACCAGATTCAAAGCTTTGGTTCTGCTCTACGGAGCTGGGGTTGAACTCATTTTGCCACTTCTCAGTAAGTCCTGGATGAGTAACCTCCATAGCTTTGAGGGCACATCTGAGCAGAGGGGAGGACTGTCCTCTTGTGCAGAATAGTGCAAGGTCAGAGGCTACAGCCCAAGGAGGCAGAGGTGTCTCAGGCAGCACTGGATGACAGGAGATAGTTGTGTCTAAAATTTACCCAGCATAAGCTCGGAAACCATGGCAGGCAGACTGGAGTTTCTATTGTGAAAGTCTGAGTGTTCAGTTCGTTGAATAGCAGGGTAAGAACTGATGGGAGCAGTCTGTAAGTGCCTTCACAGGGAGGAGAGGCCAGATACTGAATCTCTGACATACCAACAGACACCAGTTGTACAATGGAGAGGGTATGGCATGGCATCAAAGCAAGGGCACCGACCTCCTGGGAAGAGTTTCCCAGACATGGATAAGGAGAATATACTCCATTTTAAACAATAAGAATCAATGGAGGTAATTACACAGAAAAGTTATGGATTGAACCCCTCAAATTAACTATTCATTTTCTTCACTGCATCTGCAGATGGGAGAATTGTGTGTGATGTGGAACTTCAGAAGAAAGGTGCAGATTTTGCGCTTAGAATGATATACCTGAGTATCTCCTAACCAATGCTTAACAAGCATGTGCTCTGCAGGATTAGTGCCATGGAGCTATCCCAAAGCATTGTGGCTGGTCATGCGGTTGGACTCTGGTCCTGAAGTGCCAACAACAAGACTAGAAATGCCAGTTAAACAGATTATAGAAGTAACCCCTTATTTGCAATTTCAGGGGAATAGCTCTGTTGAGACTGCTCCTCTGTTGGGTTCCCCTTGCTCTTGCATTTGAGATCTCTTCAGAATCAGCAAGGAAGCCATAGAGGAGGTCATCGTGGTGGAGACTTTGTATGGAAGTTCTCCTTGGGCTGCTTGCAAGAGGCACACATGGTTCCATGTCACACATCTCTCTGCATACAGAGGTAGTTTAAAGGATCTTCCAGTCTCACCTGATTGCCTGCCTTGGATGGCCACTCCAGATGGTGCTCAGCTAGTGATGCCCAGAAAGCTACAAAATGAACCAATTTTTTTAAAAAACAGACTTCCCAGAAGGGTGTCTTCATGCTTTTATTTTGTGTGTGGTTGATGTGGTCGTGATGGTGGATACATCGTGTTTTACCTAGATTATTTCCCATACCAAAAGCAGCTGTACAGCTTCACGTAGGAGCCAAGGGTGGGAATGACATTCTTGTGAGGGCTGCAGGGTCCAGATGGCCACTTCATTCCATTGGGGCTCCCGTGAATTAGCTGGCAGCTGATCTCCCTGATGCTGAGACAAGGCCAATCCTTCTTACTGATTCCTGTGGGAAGAACAAGGAAGACAGTCTGTTGCATGCTCTACCCTTCCTTTTTGGGGTTTTCCTTACTGGGAAAAGCTGGCTGGCTGTTGTATGCAACCTCCCATGCAACAGCACCATGAGTGAACTTAGGGAGCTCTGAACAAGAGCAAGCTTGAGGGACTGAGCTGAAGGTCAGACCTTCAGAAAAGAAAAAGGAAAATCAACAGGTTCTGAATACTGAAGACCTGGTGGGTAGATGAGCACTCATCCAAACCTGGCACAACACCTGTTCAGCAGGATACCCAGGGCAGTTTTAATGCCAGGGGAGCCATGGGGCACTGCTGTGTTTCAGCAGCAGAAGGATCAATGATTGAAGGAGCAGCTCTGAGACTTGAACCAGAGGTTTTAGCTCAACTTGTGCAAGAGATTCCCCATATATTGTTTTTGCAAAAGAGATTCAAAGGAGCAAGATTACCGAGGCCCTTTGGACAACTAACGTGCAAATCATGAATGACTGGAATACTTTTGAGCCCCCCTGTTGGGTCAGATCTCTGTTTTGTGGAAAGGGATACAGAGACAAGTAGCAACAAGATCTCTTGTCTATGGCCCACAACCAAGGAATTCAGACTGCTCACAACTTGCAGGGTTAGAAAGTAATTTTCAAGCCGTATGAATGAAAGGGAAGCAGAATAATTTAATGTGTTACAGAGGTTCAAACTGAGAATTAGGAAAATTGCCTCCCAGCCTTTCAGATATTAAAGTGGGTGCATGATTTCCATCAGTCATCTATCCTGTAGAGAAAGTAAAATTAATTCCTTAAATATGGTTTGTGGGCAGTATTTGACTAAACTGCTTAGTGTGTATTTCTTGATGAAGAACCCTTCTTTCCCCTATTATTCCTATGCCATATGTGGGGATGAATCCTACCTCACTAGCTCAGATGGGAACATCTGTGTTCCTTGCAGCTAGGAAGATGCAGAAAAGCGACCTTACATGGTCATTACCAAAGACTAAGTCCTATGTTTCTGAATGGGATGAGTGCAGTTGCTGTTGGTAGGGAAAGGGCTTTCCTTGTGATGAGGAAAATCATGGAATCATTGAATGGATTGGGTAGAAAGGGACCTCAAAGATCATCCAGTTCCAACTCCCCTGCCGTGGGCTGGTTGCCAACCAACAGATCAGGCTGCCCAGGAACCCATCCAACCTGGCCTTGAACACCTGCACGGACGGAGCATCCACAGCTTCTCTGGGCAGCCTGCACCAGTGCCTCACCACAATGTGTTGGGAAGGTGATGCAGGAGATGAACTCTCCTTATTTTGTATGACTGAGTCTGTCCCTCATCCTGTCTCTTTGGGATGTCTCACCTGGAGATGACTGAGGAAGGGTGGAAAGACATTACTATTCCCTCCAGTCCCCCCCAAGAGATTTTCTCCTTTTAGCGGGGAAAGCATAAAAATAAAAACAATGTTTGAAGCTTGATGTAAAATATTCAGATTTCTGTGACTGGTCTGGACCATTTTGTCACCGTAAGACAAATGTCTTGTGTTCTGCAAGATCATCAACTTTTATGTCCCCAGTGTCTCACGGGAGTCGTAGCTCTCCATAGCGTGCCTTTTTGCTTACTTTCTAAGGCAGGAGAGATTTTACTATAGTGGAAAATGTTCCGCATCATAAATTTAACAATTACTGATTGCCATATGAGATGGATGGAGGTTAAAAGCTGCAGAAATTTCATTCTTTGAAAGCAATTTTTACTCCTGGAGGCCAAACACATTTTGTGCTGGGAGCAACATGAGGTAACACCATACCCTAGGTCTTTTCTTTCCCATTCTAAAATAAGTTTTGCTAGAAAGATGATCACTCCTTCCACCCTTGTGATCAGTAAGAACAGGGCTGTCCTCCACGTGCATTAACTCGTTCCACGGGATTTGGTGATACATGTAATAGATCAGCTTCAGTCTGTTTGCTAGTTAATCTTTGGATAACTTTCTAGGACTCAGTTTACAAAATACTGCTTGCATAAGCAACCTCCAGCCCTGCCTCATTCACCACCATGCAGGCATTAATCTGGATGTATTAGGGGATTGTCTCACACTGTCTGGAATTAATATTATGAAAGCGTTGGGAGTTTAAGTGCTCCTAGCCCTCTTCCACACCCAGGGGCTGGATCTGACCCGTCAGTGTTGAGACACCCCTTGAGCTGGGGTCTATAAGTTGGGATGTCCATCCATTAACCACCAATTTCCTTTGCTTTAGGTCCATTCCTGGTGATTGCTGATGTGTTTATACAGGAACCATGGTCATTCTACGACAGGTAAGAGAAAAATTCCTCTCTTCAGTATCTCTAACTTTACCTCGTCACCCCAAGGACTGATAAGTCTTCTCTGGGGGGAAGGGTCAAATCAGGCCGTTGTTATCCTATTCTATTTCTCTAAAAGGACTGTTACAAGATGCAGGGATACTCATTAGCCTTAATCCTTGATTGGCTTAGAGGAAATCATTGCTCTGTGTGTGTAGTCCAGATTAACCTCGTGCAATGTTCTGCTTCTATTTTCTCATCTGGGATGGCCCAGGAGCTGCACGTGAGTCCTGGATATGCAGAAGAACAAACCAGCATTTTGCCAGCCATGAAGAATGTTCACTGCAATAACTGATCTTTGATTTCCAGTAGCAGTGCTGATTTGACTTGGTAAAAAAGGAGGGTTTTGCACATCTAAAATGAATTGATGCATTACGTTGCACGGAGGGTCTGGTGTAGGTTCAGACATCACTTAGGGCTTCAAATTGTAGTTTTCCTCGTGTCTGGGTGTCGCTTGACTCTCACTCTGAGTTACCTCTGGGTTATCTCATGGCCTTGTCTCACCTGGGGAGGACTGATGGTGCTGCCAAGCGTTTTGGGTTGGGGTGGATTGAAACAGTGGAGCAAATCTACCCAGTGGGTTTGACTCAACTCTGTGTCTGTCTTGGCAAACGTGCTTTTGGCTACAACTGGGCAGAAAGGGCCTTTGAAACTGTGTGCAGGAACTCCAGTGGTAGCAGTTCACACCAGTGGCAAGGAGAGCTGAGCATGACCTTGGGGGTGGAAAGGATGTTGTAGATCTCAGACAGCAACTGAAATGCTCTTTGCATTGTTTCCCTGACCCATCAGGAGTTGTTTCCCCCAAACAAACAAACAATAAACAGATTTCATTTCACTGGGGGAGATTAAGAGCTCAGTCCTCCTTCCAAAAGATGCAGAGGCATTGGCTCCATGTTGCAAACTCTGACAGATGGAGCTCATGATGCCAGGGAAAGCAGGTGTGGAAATTAAAACAAAGTAAGTTCAGGTGCTGATCTCAATGCTCCTAACAGCAGCTGTGGCTCTAAGAAATGCCCTATAACAGCTCTGTCTAGGATGGTATCACTCCAGGCTGCCTGTGATGTCTCTCTGCTGCAGGTCCCTCTGCTGTGGTTCAGTTACTAGCTGGACTAAGTTTGCACTTTGAAGATTTTTAATCAGGTATTCTATCTTTCTAGTTCTCTAAAAACAATGTTACAGCAAAAGGGGATGAGTAGGCAGCAGTAAGAGCTCCAATAACAGCATCAGGGCACTTTGTGCTACCAGTCCTTGTGGCCCCTGCTCTAGGAACTGATTAGCCAACCCGGGGATCCAGCCTGGGGTCTGACTCCTTATTAAAATCCCTTTATATGGTTTTTCTGGTATGAAACTAGGGCTGAGTTCTTGGGATTTTGCCTCTCCGCAGTGGTACTGCAGAAAAGCTGGAGCAGAGCAGGAGTGATGCCACCCCGTGTCAGCAGGTGAAGGGGATGTTTCTAGGATGTTACAATGGAAATAAACACCTGGTGATATTTCTGTCCTGAGAGCTGGAAGCTGTGGAATAAACCTGGAGCCATTTGTGATTGATGCGTTGGTACTGCCTGAGTGATCAAAGCCCATCACCCTCAGGCAGAACCTTTACTCTGAGGTCTCACTTACTGTTCAGTGTGCTTGTTCAGCCTCCTATATGCTTTTTTTAGAGCAGACAGTCCATTGTTATCCATGCAAACATCTTAGTTCATATGAACAGGGTTTTGAGGGCACATAAGGAATCCCCAAGCGGATTTCTAAAAGCTATCAACGCTGTTTGATGCAGTGTTTTGAGATGAAAGCATCTACTTACAAGACAAGGAAAACCCTAACCCTCCAAATAACCTAAGATTTTCCAAAAAAGCTCTTCCATTTCCTACTCTTCTTGATACTTTGGAAACTAAACTCACCCTGATTCAGGTTCAGATGCTGAACAGTTTTTTTACAGACAAATATCAGGGAAATAGATTTGCATAGGACTGGGCATTTACTGCAAACCTCTCTGTGGCACTGGTGAGGTGATCAAGGACATTCCACATGGAAATGCAGGAAGGCTGATAAATATGGATTCTTTCTGAGGTCACTTTTCATGGTTTTATCCCATCTGAAGTTCCAGTCTGAGTCACACTTGAAATAATTCTTCTGCCTGTGGTCCCATAAGCTGCTGTTTATGGCAGCACTTAGTTGCAACCAGCATCAGTAGATATATTTTTCCTCCTTTATTTTTAAGATTTTAGAGATACATCTATGCTATTCCTGATTAGTGAAACTTTCTAGAGAGCTTTCCCTCTGCCTTTTTTTTTGTTTTTTAATTCTCAAATGCACGCAACATGCATACAGCCCTTCCCTCCTGCCGTTTTTCCATGAAAACTTTCACAGAATCACAGCACAGCTGAGGCTGGAGGCACCTCTGGGTCCCTCTGGCCCAACCCTGCCCCAGCAGGAGCACCCAGAGCAGGGTGCCCAGGTGGCTTTTGGATATCTCCAAGGAGGAGACCCCAGCCCATCTCTGGACCCTGTGCCATCGCTCTCGCACCCACACAGTAAAGACAGACACATCAGCATGGAGATTTTGGTTCCTACAGCTTGTTTTTCCTGCTTTCCCAGCTATAAATCAGTATTTTTGAATCGACTGAGGCACTACACCCCTTCCACTCTCCCACCAAAGCATTTCTCCATAGGCTTTCCATAGAAGTTGGCACTGACAGCTGAGCATAGAGGGTAGTGCACAGCTCTGAGCAAGGAGAAGACAGCACTCAGGGCTCCTGCACAGTTCTCTGTGCTTTCCACTCAGTAATTCAGAAGAAAAGCCAATATTGTTCCCCAGCAGGGACCCACGGGGAGCCAAACTTATCAGCTTTAGTCACTAGCAAATTACTGATGGCAACTTCATTTCCACGCACAAAGAAAGGGAAGGAATAAAAGGAGAGCTTCCCAAATTCTCGCCTTGGCAGCTAGACAAGTTTGTTTGGCTTGGCAGCATAGCAGCAGCTTGTTTCTGCGTGTTCTGCCTTTTATTTAAAGCAGAGATGTTTGGAGAGCTGGAGCTGAGACCAGGAGGGCATGGTGGTGGATGACCACGCAGCCTGGTGTGTGGCACATCACCACTCTCGATGAGATGGGTTTGCCAAGCTCAGCACTGCTCTGATGGCAAAGAGCAAAGATCTGCTGCTTGCAGCATGGATGCTTGTGCCAGCATCATCTTCTTGTTGGTGTGGACAGCACTGATACAACCTGCTTTTGTAGCTAGGCTGTCCCAGCGCTGCAGATCTCCTGCAGACCAAGAGAAATCAAAAGCTTATATCTGCTGGGGAATAAAACATGAAAATTAAGGATTTCATGTAGGACCAAGTTCAACATTATATGAAATTCATCCACTAAACTACGCTTGGCAGAAGATCATACCTGGATCCCTCTGGTCTCCTGACCACATCCAGTCCACGTGAGATGAAAGGCTGCTTAGGGGTTTCTCCCAGAGCTAGCAGAATCCCACAGGCTCTTCAGGTTATAGACAGAGAAGTAGGCTTAGGAATGAAAAGAAATTACAGAAACCTGAGTTAACCAGGGAAACAAAACCAAAACTCACCCAGAAGTGAAGTGCCTCCTGCTATGATGTTCTTGCTTAGTTTGACACTCGGGTGAAAGACACGTAGAAGAAGATGTCTCCAACCAGTCTGGAGCTCTGTAGGAAGAAAAGCTTGGTCAGAAACCTCAGCTTTGCTTGTCTGGCTCAGCAGTGCTCCTGGTGGGGTTGTTCTTGGGGGCAATGACAAAACCTCTGCACCATTCCTTCCTGCAAAGTCTGCCCTACCCCTGGCATTCTTTGAGCACAAAACCCAAGACAGAGCCTTAAATGTGTGAAACAGATAAATGTCAGTGCCAAAAAGGCCTCTGTGAGGATCCCATTGCATTAATATTTAAGAGCTTGAATATGTTCGGTCTGGAGTTGCATTTTCATTGTGGACTAGTTTATGGTGATGATTTAAATGGGGTTGAAAACCAGCTTAAAAGAAATCAAGCAAAATATCTAACGTTTTTATTGGACTCCTGTTCTTCAACCTTCCCTATTTCCAATCTGGGGAGGGGTCCCTTTGGAGGGCAGTAATGTTCCTTTGATGATTTCTAGCAATGTGTGTATAGGTCCCTTGAGGGAAGACGGGGACCTTGCCTGACACAAGAAGGTGGAACTGGAGGCCCCTTTCTGGGACTGGAGGGTGATGCAATGAATCTAGGGCAGCCGGGGGCATGGGGTGACGGCAATGGGAAAGTGACAGAGAAGGGAAGTGTGTAACAGCCCAGAAAGTCTGCAATCAGACCTTGTACCCACATCCAGCATCATTTCAGCTTTACATCCCCCAAAATAAGTCCTACATGAACAACATTATCCTTGACAAGTTCACATCTGTGTTTTCTGAAGCTATTTGTGGCTTCTTGACATCTACCTGTTCCTGTGCCAGCATAGGCTTTTAGCTAAAATTGCCCTTTCTCTTTCTTGCCATTTCTACAGTGTTTATAGAGAAAGCAGTCACTTTCCCTCCTCACTTTGGTATTGACTGAAATCCTTTGAAACCTTTTTTTAAGCTCATAAAACAAACTCCCCAGTCCTCTCGTGACAGCAGCAGCCCTTTCTGCACCTGCCCCAGTTCAATTTCTTTTTCCCGACACCAGAATTGCACACAACACTGCAGAGGAAAAAGATTTGTGCAGTTCATTAACGAGCCAGAATAGATTTTGTGATCGACAGCATTCCGAGTGTGATGCTCCAGGAGCTGTTTTCCCTTCCTGGGAGGAAGAATAGCAGAGAGAAGACTTTGAAATCTCTCAGCCCGTTCACAAACATCTCCCAGCTGGGCTCTGTGAGCACTGTTTTCACCTGGAGCTGACACACATTGTTCTGGCCCTGGGTGATGTCGGATAATATGCATTCAGCTTTGCATCTCCAAGTGATTCATTGGGCTATCTGTTTTGATAGCAAGAAGGGGCAGGGGAGAAAAAAAAAAACACGTTATTGTAGGCCTTCTTGGGGCTGATCTGTAATCATGTTATTATAAAAAGCAAAGCGTCAGCCCACAGTTTGGATTCTCTTTCTCATAAACACTGAATAATTTAAGTCTTCTCCCATTTATGCCTTGTATCTGTCTGATCTATGAGTATGAGGCTTCCCTGGATAGCTGTAATTCAGCAATGAGAAGTCCAGCACAAGCCATCCAAAGGGCACATTTGCATATAGATTGAAACGTGAATCATTGGGAGCCATTCATTAGTTGCAGTGCTCAAGACATTTGGCATTTTAACAGCTCTCTGCATCAAATCCTTTCCATCAGATTTATGGGACAATTAAAGTGCTGGGGTGGCTGTGTGTGGAAAATGAAGCTGCAGGCGAGGGAGATGTTCTTGCAGTGCTATGGCTGCGGAATATAAATTGCATGATGTCAAAGAGAGGTACTGCGAGCAATCTCAGTCCTGGTATGGAGATACCCTGCCTCTGAGAGAGCCTGTCTGGAACACAGCTGTTGCTGCTGGCTGATATCTCAGATAAGCTCCCAGAATCCATCTTTCCCAAAGTCTAATCACTGGAAACCGTATTCTATTTGATCTCAGCAGAGGGAAAGCTTGGAGTGAGAGCTGTGGGTGAGTTTACTTTTGCTCTTTCAAGAGGCAGGAGCAAAATACCCAACCAATGGGACCTCAGTTGGAGGGTACAGGAAACTGTGAAGAACCCAATAACAGAATTTATCCTAAATTAATCTCTGTACCTTAGGTTTCTCAAGGGAAAATCTACATCCCCAGGGACAATTCTTGCGCAACATCTTGTCTTGCTTGATGATAACTTCTCTACGTCTGTCAGAACTCTTTAAAAGGTCATTTAACTTGCTGAGACACGAAGTTTGGAGCAAGAAGAGAGAAATTTCAGAAATTCAGAAAGCCATGTCTTTCTTTTAAGCCTCCCAGCTCCCCCCAGCCTGACTCGAGAAGTCTTGCTGTTTGTACAAGCTTTCTGCAAAGGAAATGCCTGTATTGAAACTTGAACCTCCTGTGGCTGGGCTGCATCAGTACTGGGTGGTCAGAAATCCTTCATATTCCCCATTCTACACCTTACCCCGTAGCTTGGGGTTGATTTCCCTCAGTCCTCACTCCAGCCATCAAGGCCCTGATTCCTGTTCATAATGAGAAAAAGCAACTTCATCCCAGCAATGTGGACAGAGCACAGGGGCTCCTGTCCCCTTCCTGTCCCTGTCCCTGCACACCCACGTCCCTCCACACCAGCTGTGTGATACTGCTGTTGCCATCTATTATTTCACCATAAGCATTTTGCCTTAAAAATCTGAAAGGTCATTTATTATTTTTTCCTTTTTGCTAATACTTATAACTCAGATTGGTTCTCAGGTGGGATACACGGACTGGAAACCAGAGGGATTTGGGGAAAGGGTGGATGTTTAAGCTGACAAGGCTGCTGTAGGAAATGTTTGTGATATGACAGCCTTGATGGACCCTGGATTTCACAGGCTTCTGCTACAAATGGCTGTGCAGCACACGGGTGGCTATCCCTGCTCACCTTTCCTCTTCATCAAATTCCTCCTGCACGATTCAAAAGAGTTCAGCAGCAAGGCATTAAAAACCAAGCCATCAATGTTTCATGGGTTTGTGGTCAGAGACACATCTTTGGAATAATGCTGATGTGCACTAGTGAAAGATTTGGCCTTCCCAGTGTAGAATTCATTCCTTTTTTCGAGCAGCAGCATTTGCTCGCACAGTGCAGATTTCACAGCATTTTTCATTTAAAAAAGACAACATCTTAGCCCTGGCTTTCCTGCAGTCAGGCTCAAGAAGCTGTGCACAGCTCCTGGGGCCCAGGGAAAGGAAAGCAATAACAGACCTTTCAATAGCACAAGTTGAAAAATGGAATTTCTATCTTGGAAGAAAGTTGAGCTGGGAGCACAGAGAACGTCTGCTGAGATACCATTGTATAGGCAATAAAATAATTTTAGTGGATTTAAAATTTAACTTTGACGACAGAATTCCAATGAGAGCATCAAAATGACACTTTCCATGTCAGTCTATTGTCAGACTCCAATGCTTTCATGAAAAGCTTTGCTGATAAGTGCTTCTCAAGGCATATTAGTTTTTGGTGAAATGACATTCCCTAAGGAAGATTTCCATTACGAATTTTGGGGGAGTAAATATACATTTAGTTGTTTTATAAACGTAACACAAAAGAGGGAGGATCTTGATGTTTACTGAAATACACATAAGGTGACTGTTTTGAAAAAAAAATCTCTTTAAAAGTAGAGAAAATTTGATGCTGAGTGAAATAGCCCGAGATGCTCTGGGAAGCCAGATGGCACTTCAGATACTTCTACCAGAGCTTTCAACAGGGGGAAAATGAGATGATTAAGTATGAACTAGGACTTGGAAATTTGTACACTGATACTTTTGCTTTGCTGTTTTGCCTCTCCTGGGTACGTTTACAGATATTGCTCAGCAGTACGGACTGGCTGGTGACATCCCCAGGTACAGACAGAAAAGGGAGTTGTGCATTGACTGTTGCAATGGAAGGAAATTGCCTTTTCCCTGTTGACCACATCTACATGCATCTGAATTTTGCAAACATGAGACAGTGATATCATGAATCACTCCTCCTCTTGTTTCATTCCCAAATCACCCTTGCTGCTATCTGCATAAGGGAAGTGGTGTTAGCAGAAGAATGCTGCTGCTTTTTTGCACCGGGGAAAGGTCACTTTTAAAAGCTTACAAGGGTTTCATCCTCCGCTAGGTAATTTCGTTGTGAAGAAAACTTCACAAACTACAGAAATTTCCTGAGTTACAGGGTGCTGGAGTTGAGACCATGCATAAAATGGCCATACTTTTCAGACCAGATCTGTAACACAGAACATTCAGTCTCCCAAACTGACTGCTGGTGAACATCAAGGGACAAGTAAGCGTGCAGGGCAATTTCCTCCCAGCATTTTCCTGTCCTTCAGCTTATTTCCTGGCCTCCAATCATGAAATATCAGCTCAGGGATTTCCAAAACCTGATATGATTTATTAGGTCAGCAGTCCCCAGTACATCTCCTTTCCAAGTGTCCAGCTTCTCCTCAACTTTATAAAAACTCCTTACTTCTACAGGTGTCCTATTTACCTCCACAGCTTTGTGCTGAACTCTGTTCCTACTGCCTTCATTTGGCAGCCCCTTATTCTTGTACTGAAAGAATATTTTAAATAAGTATCTCTACAGGCTTTCCCATGTCTTGAATTCTACCATAAGTGTCCACATGGGCCACTGGTGAAGACAGGATGTCACCCTGGATGGACGTTTGGTTTGCCTTAGCTTTGCACATCCCTTTTCATGTTCTACCTGAAGCAACTCACCTTCTGACAGTACCCCTCCCTTCCCACTGTTTAACCTTTCCCCAGAGTCATTTTAGCAGAACCCAAGCTCATTTTGTCTGCTGGAGAAGAAAGATCCAAATGCTGCTTGCTGTAAAGACTGGGAGAAGTGCCTTTCTGGGACAGAATCTCACCCATCACTTACACACCACAACTCCAAAACCTTTTGAGCAGCCACCATGAATGCGATGTGAGCGATTTCAATGCATCTCTTACCACCCAGCCAGCCATTTTATTGCCAGCAACATTGCTGGCCGGTGATTCTTAAGGTCATACGCTGCATTTTCACCATCTGCAAATCACTTTGTAAAGGCATTTTACTGCGCCTTTAACCCCATAAAAGTGCTACATTCAGTGTGAGGCAGACAGACAGCCCTTTCCCATCAAGTAGATGCTGGAAATTAAACAACGTTTGCATCCAGCAAAATGCAATGTAGGCATTAACCATATTTCCATGATGATTCTCTGTCAGTCTCTTCCTTATGGAAACGTAGGCATAATGAATATCTCTATGCAATAATACTCTGGCAGTCTCAAAGTTAAAGCTAAATGGCAATTCCAGAGTATCTCAAAGGAAATATAAAATTGATGAGAATTTTTCACACTAATTAATTTCAGTTTATATGAGGTAGGGTTTTATGTGAGCACCAATTAGCTGCCTGTTGTTGGTCCAGGACCTCTAGGTACCATGCAAACCCACAATAAAACTGAAAGTTTCGTTCCAGGAATAACATTTGACACAGTTCTTTTGTAATGTAACCTTTAGTAATGCATCCTAAACTGGATAAAATGTGAGATTAAATCCCTTTGGAGGACACATACTCCTATGCAGACTGTGCAGAATGAACTGTCCTCGTAATAAAATACCCATGACGAAAATAAGAAGTCTCTAGAATATAAAAATTTGTTGCTGTTTCAAAAGCATGCAGGGCTCATTTCTTTTATGGTTTTATTCTAGCTACCACATGTCCACATGGACATCTAATATCCCCCCAGCAATCTTACCAACAACCATGTCCACCAACAACCATGTCCACCAACAACCATTGATCTGCCCAGCAGATGAGGAAAAGGCTGTGGTTGTAGTCTACCTAGACTTTAGTAAAGCCTTTGACTCCATCTCCCACATCATTCTCCTGGGGAAGCTGGCAGCCCATTGCTGGCTTGGACAGGTGTACTCTTCGCTGGGTAAAAAATTGTCAGCAGGGCCGAGCCCAGAGAGTGGTGGTGAATGGAGTTCCATCCAGTTGGCATCCGCTCACAAGTGGTGTTCCTCAGGGGTCAGTATTGGGGCCCACCCTGTTTAATAGCTTTATTGATGATCTGGATGAGGGGATTGAGTGCACCCTCAATCAGTTTGCAGATGACACCAAGTTGGGAGAAAGTGTTGATTTGCCTGAGGATATGAAGGCCCTACAGAGGGATCTGGACAGGCTGGATCACTGGGATGAGGGAAGTGGGATGAGGCTCAACAAGGCCAAGTGCCAGGTCCTGCACTTTGATCACAACAACTCCATGCAATGCTACAGGCTTGGGACAGAGTGGCTGGAAGGCTGTGCAGCAGAAATGGATCTCAGATGCTGGTCAACAGCCATCTGAACATAAGCTAGTAGAGTGCCCAGGTGGCCAAGAAGGCCAATAGCAACCTGGCCTGCATCAGAAATAGTGTAGCCAGCAGGACCAGAGAGGTGATCATCCCCTTGTTTGGATCCCTACTGTGTTCAGTTTTTGGTCCCTCACTACAAGAAAGACATTGAGGCCCTGGAACATGTCCAGAGGAGGGCAACAAAGCTGCGAGGGGTCTGGAGCACTGTGCTATGGAGAGTGGCTGAGGGAACTGAGATTGTTCAGTCTGGAGAAGAGGAGGTCCAGGGGAGACCTCACTGCTCTACTTGAAAGGAGGTAGTAGTGAGGTGAGAGTGAGTCCCTTCTCCCAGGTAACAGTGATAGGATGAGAGGTCATGTTCTCAAGTTGCACCAGGAAAGGTTCATGGTGGATATTACAAAAAGAATTTTCTCAGGTCAGGCATTGGAACAGGCTCTCCAGGGAAGTGGTAGAATCACTGTCCCTGGAGGTGCTGAAGAAACGTGAAGATGTGACTCTGAAGGACATGGTTGAGTGGGCATGGTGGGGATGGGTTGATGGTCAGATGTGATGATCTTAGAGGTCTTTTCCAACCTTAATGATTATACGTATTCATAAACACATGTAGGAAACAGGTCTAACTGTTGTTCTGTTTTGTTCTGTTTTGAGGCTACGGCTATTATTTTGTTGTTAATGGCTGGTGATTATTTGATGACACTTGGATTTTGAAGCTGGCTTCTGGGTCTGTATGTGCGAAAAAGGACTGATGTTCAGAGACTGGCTTCTCATCACTCTCTGAAAGCCAAATATCTTAGAAATGTGTCCAGCAAACTATAAAACAGTAGCTGGAACCCCAAGCTCACAGGTTGAAAGTATCCACAGTGCACAGCTGTACACGTTCTGGTCCAACGAAGCAAACATCTTGGTTGAGTCTGCCAACTGCAGCTGTGACACTGAAAAATTATGATCACCCTTATCTCTATCATCTTGCACCAGCTTAAAAACTTCACTCTTTCTCTGTTTGCAAGCTTGAGGTTAGAGTTTGTCCAGCTGGACATGCTGACTGCTTCCTTTATAAATCAATTCCTTCATACCCTGAACAACTTGGTTGTACTCGAGGTTTCCTACCTTCTGCCAGAGTCTTTTTACACCACTGTGACAGTGTGAAATTTGGGCACACTCTGCCATTCCTCATTCTGCTTCCTTTAGGGTACTGCTACCACAAAACTTGAATTAAAACTCAGGGAGAAATCATCAGAAACCAACTTCTTGATGCATTTGGCAGTTCCAGCAGGTTACAGCAGATGGGGCTGGTATTTTGCTGCTGAGAGCCCATGGAGCATCTCTGTAGCTGGTCCACCTCTGCTCTCAGAGAGACTCAGTATCAGCAATTGGGAATCTTTCCAGGTGAGATGGACAGAGGTGCTTGAGGAATCCAGGAAAGTTGCTGCAATTGCTAAGTTGCTCTGCCTTTCCATTTCAAGGGGGATCTGTAGAGGTGTTCCACAGCCATTGCGTGGAGTCAACCCTGGAGTCTCCGAACTCATGAAACAAGCAATGAAATATAGATTTTTGTGTGGAGTTTTAATAAATACTTGTACCGTTCATTTTATTATCACTTCCCTGATGACAAAAATGTCTAGGTTCTTCATGACCTCAAGATTTTCTTGAAATCTCCTTTTGGAGAGAAGAGGATCACCACCCTCGAGGCTGGTACCTACAGAACAAAAGCCAGTATCAAGATGGTTTGGATCATAAACATTGTCAAAATGATTTTTACTTTTTCCATAATGCTTTATCCTGCTGTTTGTTCCTTCTAGAAACTGGCTTTTCAAACACACCCCTGGAGCAATCCACCAGTTTCTTAAGCAGTCATATCACCAACTCCCTCAGGGTGCTATTGACTGAGCTGAAAACTAACCTTCCTCCAGACCCCACAGTCTCCTCAGTAACCAAGAAAAGCCTCAGTGGAAAAGCAATGGGAATGTGTAAAAAGGGCAATGTTGCTCAAATCCAGTATGTTAATGAAAGAAAAGCAGTGTTATTTCCTTTCACTCAATGTTTCCAAAGGTGAGACGTTATTTCAAATGGTAGGGCTTGTCTAGACATATCAGTACCACTTTGGATAATGTAGACCCTTAGCGCAGACAGGTTTCTTCCAGGAAAATTTGCACTTACACAAGCACAGATTATGCCTGTATGGAAAAAAAAAAAAGGCATTTTAAGGATTTCTTTACACCATGTCTATATTTCTGTACGTGTAGCAGTAGCTTTGCAGATTACAATAGTTCCGTGTCTATTCAGTACACAAGGACTAACTGCAGACTCAGTGATGTTGTGAAAAGGCAGGGAGGAGGAAAGGCTGAGCCTGAAGTAAAGAAATGAAAGAGAAAGGATCTTCACAGAGCATGGAAAGTAAAGCTAATCAGCTGCTCCCACCTGCTGAAACTCTGAAAGAGAATTTGACAGGTTGTATATGAAAAGTAAAAGAGATTTTCATCACAGATAGTGAAAAAAACCTGTTTTGTTTCCCCAGAAATAGAATCAGGTAAAACAATTGAATTTGTCATTGCGTTTTGGCTTCTTCGAACAGCCTTTCCAGGGAAGGATGAAAAATGTCACTTCAGATTTCTGTTTCTGTGTCTGATTTTTTGTTGCTTTTTTCCCCACCAGCAGTGATTTCTGATGCTTTCCCTGCTCCTTCACTGGAGCTGATTGCCCAATAGCCAGTTCAGGGGCTAAGCCAGAAAAACACCTTGCAAAAATGTGTGAAAATGCTGTTGCTGGGTTAATTCCCTGAGCCAGCTCACTGTGGAATCAAACCAAAACCAAAGAAAGGGACAGGAGCATGTATCTTAGCTGTATTTTCTGGCCATGGAAAACTCTGGAACCAGCAACCCTGCCAAACTGTGCTCAGAGGAGATGGCACTTCCATAATCCCACCTTCCTAAAGCTTGCCACAGACAACGGCATGGTGTTAAAGGAAAACACCCCAAATCTCTGCTTTTGTGTGGCTAGAGGCAAAGGGTTTCCATCTGCAATTGCAAACCAGGGTGCTCCCAGCTATACCTTCAGTTATCCCAGAGGATAGGAGCAACTGTTGTTGGAAGATCTAGAGCGGATCTGAGAGCTCCCAGTGTGATGCCAGTGCAACTTCTGCAGTCCTAGGACTCCCTTAGTTTGTTCGGCCCAGAGCAGAGGAGGCTGAGGGGAGGCCTCATGGCAGCCTACAGCTCCCTCACGGCGGCCTACAGCTCCCTCATGGCCTACAGCTCCTCACAGGGAGCAGAGGGGCAGCGCTGAGCTCTGCTCTCTGGGGACAGTGACAGGGAACGGCATGGAGCTGTGTCAGGGCAGGGTCAGGTGGGGGTGAGGGAAAGGCTCTGCCCCAGAGAGCGGTGGGCATGGCACTGCTGCCCAGGGCAGTGGGCACAGCCCCACACTGCCGGAGCTCAAGGAGTGCTGGAACACCGCTCTCAGCCATGGGGTTTGGGTTTGGGTGGTGCTGGGTGGAGCCATTGGTTGGACTCAATGATCTTTGTGAGTCCCTTCCAACTTGGGATACACTACAATTCTCAGATGCTATGATTCTATTCCTCCTTTTTTTTATTTCCTCCTTTCTGGTCTTCCAGATCTCTATTCCTTATGATTGCTCTGCTGTCCTCCTTTGGATCCCTTCCATTCGCATTTAGGACAGGGCCCAGCTGTGGGGCTCAAAAGCTCAGTCTTCATTTCCTGTTCCACTTCTGCATCTTATCAGATTTTGCAGCAACATCCCAAGGCGGTGGCCATCAGCTTTTTCTGTGAGACCTCACAAGCAGTGCATTGGCACAGCATTTGGGTGCATGGCACCCGGGCCAACCTAATCTGCTTGCAACGTCAACGGATTGAGGATTCTCCACGTCTTCCACGCCGATAATACTGCTCTCCATCAAATAGGAATCACAGATTAAATTCTCAATTTCTGTGTTTGTCTGTATGCTTAAAACCCGCGACTGAGCCGAGAAGTCCCAAACAGTCAACAACAGGCTCCATGCCAAAAGCTGGGGACGAGGGCAGGAATTGCTGGGAGCTGAGCCTCGTTGTGTCCCTTGCACATCTGATCAAATGGGAAAACGTTGTGGCTGGTGCCATGTTTGTGGGTTGTTTTTTTCAGTATTGAAGTTACAGGATGAGCAAGCAGTGCATTGATTATTGAATTATTTAACGATTCTTCCTGTGTCTGCCTGTGCTTCAGAGAGCCTGTGTTTGCAGTGCGTTACCGTGGCTGACAGCTGGTGCCTGATGCACTGCGAGAAACAGGGAAGATAATATTATTTATTTATGAAACAGCAGCAGTAAAATTATTTGGGTTACTGATTATCAGTGTGTGTTTCTTGCACCAGGGTTTGTTGTTAAGTAGAAATTCAAGCTTTTTTTCTCCTTTTTCCACTTTCTCTTGATGCTGATGGTGATTTCACATCTAAAGATGAGTGCAAAGAATAGAGATGAGCAGTCCTAGTTCTCCCCTGGGTGGCACAGCTGTGGATCCAGGAGTAGCCCCATTAAACTGAGCAGCATATGGTCGTGTAATCAAGAGCTGAATTGGATCAGACAGGTGATATCCAGAGGTGATGACAGATGTTTTTAGCACAGCACAGACTTTGTGCTGCCCAAAGGATTCGGGTAGTTGTTAGAAGTCTGTATTATCATATCTTGCCATGATGCACCAATGCGTTTGGACTTCAGTCTGCTCTCCACATGACACTGAAATTTGGAGACAGAAGGAATGCGTATGTTTGCACTTGCATCTGTGTGCACTAAGGAATTTCTGCTTCAAGACAAGCAGTAAAGAAATAAAGGGCTCACCTTGGATCGAGTTCTCCAAAGACCTGAGTATGCGATTGTGCCCATTTCCAAAAACAGAAAAGAGGATAGTTCTCCATCGATTCTCAGAGGTACTGCCCACGGATCACATTTGACTGTGCATCGACAGCCATTCTGCAGGGTATCATCTTTCCTATATTAGAAAAGCACATTTTCTCAAAGAGATGCAGGAAGGAATCGGTGGAGTGCTGCTGACCTGAGTCTGCAGACAGCCTCAGCCAGCCAGTGATTTCCCATGTCCTTCAGCTATTTAAGTGAAGAATGGCCCTTGGGACCTTTCACTGTCCATGTTAGGGATAGGAGCCACCATTCCTAACTTTGGACACCTGTAGGGTATAGGCTTCCACCTCCAAATTACCCTTTTCATCCACTTCTTTAGGTCGGTATCATCTGACCTAGTTTAAATGGCTACTTTACGTAGAGGTAACCTTAGAAATGCTTCCTCCTCTCCCTCGAATATAGCAGAGATCTGGTCATCTTGAACACATGTACTGGGTTAACAGAGTCCCACCCAACGTGTTTCACTGAACAACTCAACTTTTCAGTGGTAGCTTCAAAATAACCACCTGCAGGCCACTTCCTCAGCCCTGGCAGCATCTGATGCATTTTCTTCAGGTCTGAAAAACCACATTGGTGCAAATAAAATCCAAGCTATTATTAAATTCACCTGTTGTGAGGGTGGCTCTTGCAGGTGGAATTCCCCTTTTTGTCTCCAGCAGTGAGGCCCACACCACCACAGCAGGGCTTAACGAGAGCTCAGCTCTAAGCAGCAGCACAAAGCTGTGTCACGTCAGTTCCTTAGGATAAGGCTTTGCCCCTTGTTTTGTTTGTGCACTGTGTGTGGCACAGCAGGATCCTGCTCTCAGCTGTGCTAGCTGCTGCAGAGATGTAGCAAATCATCAGATCAGGGTCCAGCATGGCTCTTTGGGCTCATACTTCTGTCTCTGCAGAGAAGAGCTAATGTTACCCTAGGGAGCTGTAATCTAAACCGGATGGCATTGCCAGGCTGCCAGCCAGCTAAAGGTTTGTTTTCCCCCACTGTGTCCCTCCCCTTATCATCCTAAGCGTGTTTATTTGTATCCCATTTAAGGTGTAGCACATTCTCTTAGAAAAAGCTTGCTGATAGGGGGCTTAGTGCTGTTGCTCTGCCCCTTGGTGCACACAGAGGGAGGCTGGTTTCCATGCTGGCCCATCCCTTCTGTGGGATGGGATTTCCCCTTTCCAGGAGGCAGCGTGCTTGGCCCCTTCAGACAGCTTTGTGCAAACACCAAGTGCCTCTGGCTGAGGCACACAGCTCTAACAAGTCCCTGGAAACCTCTTGCTAGCAGGAGAATGGTGCAAAAAACATGCAGTGGAAATTTGTGGAATTCCAGATCTTCAGCAGCCCAAGCTGAGTATGCTCATGTAGCAGGACTGCAGAGAATGGATCCAGCCTTCCAGGCTCTCTTCTCTGCTTTGCTCCAAGGATAACCTTGGACAAATCAGTTCTCATCCCTGCTCCTTTGTTTCCTCCTTGGCAGCACACTGTTAAGCAGCGTCAGGAATACAGCACAGGGCAGAGCTGAGCAAAGATGTTTGTGCTACCACAGAGTGAGATAAATTTGTTGGCTGCTCTTTCTCAGCTCTGCAGCTCATATGCTGTTCCAGTTACAGCAGCAGTGAGGAAAGTGAGCTGATGAGCAGAGAATACCTGTAGGACTCAGCTGAACTCCAAAGAGCCCATCCTGGGGGTTCCTGTATACATATTTATTCAGTCTTTCCTTCCATATGGACCTTCCCATTGATTATTGGCTTTGGTTGAGTATTGTACCTTCCATGTAAGTGAAAATGAGAGCTGTGCATTCAGGTTGTGCTGGATGTGGACATCATCCATGAGATTGTGATATTTGATCTGTCTCCTTTTCCCTACATCACTACTGCACCTCATGTACACTTCTGTCTGCCCTTTTTTTTTTTTTTTTTTTTGTCTGTAGACATCCTCAGTGTCTTATCTGCCTTCTTACATGTGAGGCTCAACCTATTTGTTGTATTACACAGCTACCAAACTTAAACACCTTACTTCTCAGGGCTCCATAGTATGGCTCAAACCTACAAAATTGTTTATCCATCATCTGCCCCTTAGGATTGCCTCACTGTTGTCACTGCTGTTCACTGATGAGCAGAAGTAGCTTGGTATGAGTTTGATGTACCCATCATCTACAGTTGTTCTTGGTGACTGTGTCCCACCAGGAGACCTATAAAGCCTTCCTTCCTCTAGAAAGCTTTCCATCAAAAATACATCCCCTGCGTCATGGGCAATGACTCCGAAGCCCTGTGGAATCCAAGCATCAGTAGTTTTGCATCAAAACAGTGATAGATGAGAATGGCACAGAAAGCTTAGCAGCTGCCTGTCTATCATGCATTGCTCTGGTCTGTGCAAATCATTCTGAGTTCAACTCTTAATTTCTGTAGAAGATACTGTGCCCCAGCTAGAGAACAGTGTTCCTACACAGAAGCAGAGATTGCAGAGGAGGGGTCTGTAAGGCAGCTGTCAGTGCAGCCTCGTTATCTCCATGGTCCCCATGTTCAGCACATTTTAGTTCACAGCCCACGTGCTCTTCTCACATACAGGCACAGAGGCCGTGCTGCTCCAAACACCTTCCACTCAATTATTTAAACTTTGGTTGCTATGGATCTGCTCAAGGTGATCAGTTTAAAGAAAATGCAGATGGCCTCTGGTTTTGAGTTCCCGCTGCGCTTTGGTTAATTTGGTATGTAAAGGTATTAGGTTAATTAAATGCCATGTGTTGCATGGGGACTGACTGCATTTGTGGATTAATAAGCACCCGAGTGTGTTCTGTGCTGGATGTCCTCAAGCTGGCAGCGCTTTTTTTTCACTAAGAAAGTAAAGTACCGAAGAGAAGTCACGGGGAAATGAAGAGGTTTTTTGTTAATCCTGCAGTCGTTGTTCTGGAATTGATGGTTGCAGTCTTCTTTGGGTCTCCAACCAAGTTTCACCCCTTACTGGAGAGACTGGAAGAATTTTAGTGAAGAAATATTGCTCACTTCTGTTTGAGGATCCCACAGCGTCCACTGTACAGGGCAAGTATTCTAGCTGGCCATTGCAGGACCATGGCTGGTGCATGGAATTTTTTCTGCTAGAAGATCTTTACCAAGAGCCATATTGTGAATGAGGTCAGCGGGTGCCGTGCATGTTGTGCATGGTCACACTGGGGGTCTAAAGCAAACCAGCCCCAGCTCTCTGGCATCCATGGTGGAATACAAATAGAAAGCAGAGGGTGGCAAAGGCAGCTGCAAGACTTTGGAAATGCTGAAGAGGAAGAAAGTCGTCTTTGTGCAGCCATGTGCAGAGGTTATGGAAGACCAGGACAGAGATCAGGGCAAATGGACACTACTCCGCAACGTCAACCAGGCTGTGAAGCCCACCACTATTTTGGCGGTAAGATGGGGGATCCCAGGCCACAGGCATGGCTGGGAGCTTCTAAACTACTTTGAAATGGATTCCTCTTTCTGATGATATCCTTGTTCTGCTTATACCAGCTTTTCTCACCTTACCCCTGAGCCTTTGAGACCTCCAACCCCAGGTGCTCCCCGTAGCGCAGCCTTGTTGTCCTTGCACTTGGAAGCTCCTCTAAAGACCCTTTTTGTTAATTGAGCTGATCTCTGTGTGCACCCACCACGGCGTTCCCTTCTCTTGCCCCGCTATTTGGTTGTCATTGCCCTTAGGCTGTGAGGTCCTGAGGGCAGGATCTGTCCCAGAAGAGCCTTTGGAAGGGCTCTAACACCCTTTGGAAGTGGCTGCTTTGGGTTGGAAGCTGTCAACAGTGTGAAGTGCTTGGTGGTGTTCTCACTGTTCTGTTGCATGTGTTGGAAAGTAAACATCATGGGTCCAGGCATGAGGGAGGGTTATGCAACTTATAAGCCAGTCCACTGGAGCTGGTGAATGCGTGAATCCCCCTGATTCATCCTGAAATCCCTAATATATTTTCTGTTATTTGGGCTGATCCAAAAGTGATTGCGTCAGCGGAAGGAGTGTAACTGGCTTCCATGGGTTTTATACCAAATTCATTAAAGTGGGGGAAGGAAATAGATCAGCAGTCTTAATGAGTGATGTTATTTTTTAACCCAACCTTTCTGAGCTTACCAGCTTAGCCCATCCCATAAGACTTGTGTTTTAAGAACTGCATTTTGGTGTGTTTAGTAAGAGAATTCTGGGGGGACAAGCAGCCTGTGCATTAGGCAGGCAGAGCTCAGGAGTTATCCTGTGGTGTTGCAGGATCGATTTACTCTGGGATAGCAGACTGCCTTTTTGTCTCAGTTGTGTGGTAACAGAATACTTGAAGCAGGCTGCTTTTTAAAAAAGACTAAAAAGAAAAAAAAATAGGAAAAGCAAAAAAGCAGCATTACAATTTTTATTTTCTTGATGTAGAGCAATTTTTACACAGCTGATGTGGTGTCAGAAGGGCTCACTGCTGAGCAGGGACTGAGCTCCCCAGCTCTCCTCTTGCTGACACCTTGATCAAGTTACCTCCCCTGTGCATGAATTTGCCCAGCTCTGCAGGTGAGATAACAGTGCTGAGCACTCTGGAATGCTCTCAGAGTCTCGGATCAAAGGAGCTAAGAAATAAATATTAATATAAGTGGATTTATAATGTATCTGTGCATGACACTGCTTTCATATGTGGTTATTTTATCCTTTTTATCCAAGTTGTGGGATGTGAGGTAAGGCAGTTAATGAGAAAAAGATCAGAATATTATATTTGTTGTGAGCTGCGCAAAGATGTTCATTACAGTGCTGTAGCATGACCTTCTGAGGAAGATGAAACAGATCCCCAGCTGCATGTAAGCAGCATGACTGTTAATACCCAGGAATTAGCTGCCAAGGGTGGGAACTGCCACAAAATGGCTGGGGACAACTTGTGTGTAGCATTTCTCTATGTGTTGATCCCTGGGTATAACCTCACACCCCTGTGGCATTCATGGGTTAGCATCTGTCTGAGGTCCTGCTGAGCAGGTATGTGTTTGAACACATTTCATGTTGCTGTATGTCTCCAATTCCCATGGCCCAGAGTGGAGCTGAATGTCGTTCATCAACCCATGGGGTCAAAGCAAATCTATAAGCACTCTGTCCACAAAGATGGTCAATAGTGGCTGCTCAGGAAAGAGATTATAACGGTGCACATGCTTTGCATTCTTCTTATGGTTTGCTCTCCCCTCTCCCAGCAATTTTTCAGGACTTCAGAAAGTAGATACTCCATTGCCACCATGCTTAATAGGTACAAACGGAGCTGGCCTCCAGGAATGTGGCGTTACGGGTTCACAATGTCAAACCCAGATTCATGAAAAGGCAGATTTGCTTGCCTGTTGCAAACATTACTGATGCTAATTTAACTCGTAGCTCTCAAATGTAGCACCTTGTCACTTTGAGATTAGGGGTGGGAAATAATTCTGCCTTCTTTCAAAGAGTCGTGCTTGGGACTTTGGTTTTGGGTTATTCTTGGTTTTGCTTTCTGTATTGAGGACAAAACTTTCTTAAAAGCCTTTTTGCATTCAAGTAATTCAATATCCACAAAGCTGAGGAGCGGATAGTCCCTGCCCAGCAGGACTGACAGAGGTCTTTGGGATGACATGAAGTGAGTGGATAGGGTTAAGTGCTTGCTCTGCCTTCCAAAACAAAAACAAAGAGGTCTCAAATGAGACAGGTGACACATCTGAAACACACAAAAGGACACCGCTTCTCATGCTATCTGTCACTAAACTCTTCCTTTGAGATTGGGGATGCTAAAAGTTTGCACAGCTTCAGGAAGCATCTAGACACACTCACAGTAGACAAAAACCACTGAGATGTATTAATGCAAAGAACCCACCTAAAACTTGCTGACACTGGGAGATCTCCTGAGGAAGCATCTCTTCCTCTTGGGTACTTACTCATCCCCATTTCACCAGTCTCCAAGATAGGAAAATATATATTTGACAGTGATTATCTGCATAGAATAATTGTGCCACAGCCCTTCAAATCTTCTCAGAGCTCAAAACCATCTCCTAAGCGTTGCTTTCTAGGCTTGCCCATCACACAGAGAAAAACCTCCTGTTGCATGGGTGTTCCTCACTGCTCTATAACCTGATTGCTAGATGAAGTCTGTGACCAATAACCGCTCACAAGCTCTTCAAGTGGAGAGACAGAGCAGTGAATGTATTCTCCAGCTGAGCAGCAACCAGTGCTGCTCCAACCCTACTGCCATTGCCCATCTATGAAGAAAGGACGATGTGTGGTTTGCAAAGGAAGCCATCTGACTTGTACTAAAGTCTTGGGTAGAAGACTTCAGCACCTCATCTCCCAAGAGATGTTGAGCCTTCTGCAGCACCATGTGTAACTGTCCTCTCTTTGGTTGCAGGGGGATTATGTTTGGATGGACCTCAAAACTGGTCGGGAATTCGATGTCCCCATTGGAGCGGTGGTTAAACTGTGCGACTCTGGACAGATCCAAGTTGTGGATGATGAAGGCAATGTAAGTATAAAGGCTTGTGGTTGCTTTTCAGCTCTATGACTGTTGCATGCACATGCCTCAGGTAGGATTAAATGCATGAACTTGGGTGCTGTTTGAAAGAAAATTTGATTTGAATCTGATTAAAGGTGATGAGATTCTCTCCATTAATGTTGGTGGATGCCAGAACTGGACCACAGCTTCAGAAGCAGTCCCAGCTCTGAACCAAACTCCTGTCAAATGGAAACCACACAACATTCCAATTCAAACATAGTTAATAGACCTGATTTTGCTCATTCCCAAAGTTTCCAGAAATAGGAGGAAAGGTGCTCATAACAAGAGGTTCATGATGACTTTGTCTTCTTATAGGTCCTTGGAAATTAACTGTAAAGAGAAGATAACATTGTGTCTCTATTTTCATGGCTGTACTGGTAGTGAAATAGTGAGAAGCTTTTTGAGTACAATGATGACAGAGAGTCTATTTTAAGGAAACATCTATACCACTAGCAGAGGGTGACCTGAGGATGTTTCCTGTCCTTCCTTATTTCTGCTAAATTTTGGTTCAGCTGGATTCTTGCATCCACTTTGTAGTGCCTTTTGCAACTCTTTAGAATTGATCAGTCTAAATAACATACTGTCAATAAAAGTGTAATTTACCACCCTTGTGCACCTCTCTTTGCTTTTTTAAATCATCTTTTCTCTTCTTAACAGTATTTTGCAGCCAAGGGCTAACCAGTAAGGTGGAAATGTTGTTCTGTGAACAAATTGTTATTTGTTAAAAGCTCCCCTGACATGCTGGATGTCCGTGCTGCTCCAGATCATGCAAGATGGCCAATATCTCATATCTCTTGCTGCTCCAGTAAACCAAAAGATATTTTCCTTCTTCTGCTATGAGTCTTTTAAATTGCCCCATGATGTCCCAGAGATAGAAGCTGTGGTCTGTGCCCTCTCCCATGCATATTCTTCCACCTGGTACTTCTGCCTGGATTGAGCTGTTTCTGCCTCTCATCCCAGTGGTATCTCCCTTAACTGACCTTTCTCTGCCCTCACTCTCTTCCCAGGAGCACTGGATTTCCCCGCAGAATGCCAGCCACATCAAACCCATGCACCCCACCTCCATCCACGGAGTGGAGGACATGATCCGTCTGGGGGACCTGAACGAGGCGGGCATCCTCAGGAACCTGCTGATCCGCTACCGGGAGCATCTCATCTATGTGAGTGTCCCCTCCACCTACATTTGTTACTCTGCACTGTACCTCCAGCTCTCCTTAGCACTTGGAAACCCACATGGGTGGTTGCCTGATATAAATAAGCATCTGGGTTTCTTCAACCAAATAACTGAAGGTCTCTGCTCTGGTATGTTGACCTTCTGTGGAGGAATCATTGCAAAGTTTATGGATGCTCCAGTGGAAGCTGAAGACTCACTGACTTAGGTGATGAACAAAATCCCTGCCACCTCCCCATGCAGCTCCTACTGATTTTTTTGGAACACACATCAAGTTTATGCACATAAAATAAGTAGTTTAACCCACGCCACATACAGGCTGTAGTAGTGATAAAGCAAGAGCTTTTGGTGACTATAAGCTGCATGTGGCTTTTCTGCATTCTCCCATTGAACCATTAACTCATCCAACCCAAGTGGGTGAAAACAGCAATTGCTGGAGGTGCAAGGGATGGAGTAAGGATAAGGAGGTGTGTGTAGAAATTATCATGTACTATGAAGTGAGCAGCTCCCAGACCAACTCCAAAGTACCTTGCCCCATTTGTGTTTATAACCTGTTAGCTCTGGGATCCTGATAGCTGATCTTTTAGGACAGTAGTCTCCCTCCTTAGGTTAGCTCAGTCATGTCACACCCAGTGGGATCAGGGTAGCTTTTTCAACCTAAATAGACACCCAGAAGCCAAGGGTTTTATAGGGAGCCAGTCAGAACTGAGCCACTCTTCTGTAACAGCACCTCAAAAATCAAATACCAAAGGGGACAAGAGTCAGCATTCAAGTCTTTGGACTGATTTTATCAGCATTCTATGTATTGGGTATTCCAGTGCACATTCTTGGGGCAGAAATGAAGAGTGTGTGTGTTTGTCACTAGTAAATGTACTCAAACTTCTTACGTAAATGAGGTATTGCTGGGTAGCTCCCAAATGCTACAGCTTTTTGCCATTCAGGTAAGTACCTGCTATGCCTCTGAAGGCCTTTTCAAGGCAACCTGGAGATCAACTTTTTAAAAGGCTCTGGAGATTACTAGCTGTTCAGACCAGAGTGAACTGCAATGCATTCTGATCTACTAGACAGCATGAACGAACAGATCATATCTATGATTTTATGCATCAAGTCTACTTGTTCTGCTGGTTGTCCAGCGCCTTTACAAAGGATGGCTTTGGATAAGAGCTGGGCAGTGATGGAGAACACATTACTCTGTTACAAAGGCTGTGCAGATGGTTGACTACTTACCCGCCATCCCAACTCTACAAAACACATTCCTTCTTTCTTAGGTGAATTTCACTTTTAGAGGGGACACAGCTGCTAAAAAGTCACGTCTTGCTCCCCAGAGCTTGAAGAAAAATAGAGATCTCTGAATGTCTCTCTCACAAAGGCACTTTGTTACATTGTCAGCTTAGAGAAAAAGGCATAACTAGAAAATAATTCAGATGTTAGATGAGCTGAATTACTCCCTGGAGCTCTCTTTAGGGAAGATCATCCACTTTGTAGGATAAAATAGCAAAGGTTAGCAGGGCCAAATTCATAGCTGAGGTGGTACTGAGCACCGAGGATAGTCACTGGAATTATCATTGTTGCCAACAGATCCAAGACTGTCTTTCAGCTGTCTAAACAGAGGCATCTGGTGGATGAGGTGAATTGCTTTAGAGCTGTCTGAGGCTTGGATATCATACAAAAGTTTAGATTGGAAGGAAATTTGGGGTTGGGGGTCTACAGCCCAAATTCCAGCTCAGCACGTCCAGCTTCAAAGTTTGATGTCATACTTGTGTGAATAACTGAATTCAGGCAGGCTGAATGTCACCCAAGAAGATGTACACTTAGTCAATAGTTTGAAGTGATCGGCTCATTCAGAGAACATGCATTTATCTGTTGAGCATTACCCCTTTTTCTCTTGTTTGTGGGCACCTTGTAGTGGTAACGAGAACTCCCATGTATCTGTGCAAAAGTTGAGATTGTACTGGATATTTTTTCTGTGGTGTCCATGTGTCTCTCCTGGGGGTCCCTATGCCACCAAGCAAATGTCTGTTGCCTTGCTAAGTGAAGAGAAGTCCTCGGATAAGATTTCACACGTGTGATATCCGATTGCACACGGATAAAAGCTCCTCCCTCACAAAAGCTCTGTCTCTGAGCTCCCTCACTAAGCTATTCACAGGCATCCAGGGTGATTATGAACACGAGTGAGTGATGTTTGATGGAATCATGCTAACAAGGGCCAATGCAAAGGGCAGCTGCTAACCCGGAGGTGAGCATGGGTGGTGATTTGGGTTGAGTGACTCAGTAACTGTAAGGCTTCTCCATGAGTTCTTTGTGTCTGATGATGACAGAGCCATGTGTCCTGTGTAGCTGATGCATAAAAGGGATGGCCACTTGCCCTGATCTAATTGTGAGTGACTGATCCATCCACCTTGACACCACCAAGTGAGCACTGCCTAGAGCATGTTCATCCAATGTTAGACCGGATCCAGACCTTGGAGTTCACACTCCTTTGACTTTCTGGGACCAAGGAACATTTGGCTGCAATCTTTGCAGTCTGTCACCCAAGTGCATCCATGGAGAGGAGCACCTCCAAGGAGCTCATTTCCTCACAGAAGAGTTTTAGCAGCTGGTTCTTTACCAGGTTCCCCTGTTACAACCTATTCCTTGGGCTCATTCTGCTCTGTACAATAAACCACTTTTATTTGCATCAGAGAGGTCTTGGGTTACCGTGCTTTGGCTGCTCCACAACACTAATGGCTTTGGAGTGGCAGCCCATGATCCTGGGTGCCACATAACAGTGCAATATCAACATCAGAATGACATAGAGCATGTATCTTGATGAAGAGGCATGTAAACCATCCCTATCTACATGTGTGTTATTGGAGGGTCAGGAACCCAACTTCAGATCTTATCTTTTAAGAATGGTGGCATTAGCAGGAGTAAATTTGTAATAATTATGATAAATGTTGATGGCAGTTTTGCAAAGCCAAGATGCGCAGGGATACTCTGTTCTCTGAAGTGTTTTTTTTTTTTTTGGTGGTGTGTTTTTTGTTCTTGGTTGGTTGGTTGTCGAGTTTTTTTTCCTTAATCTAATTTGTGCTATCTTAAAGTTGGTGACTTCACTTTCATTATTTGAGAGAGTTTCTGACTGTCCTGAGTGAGGAGTAACCTTTCCAATAGGTCTTCAGTCCCTTTTGTTTCATCATGTCCTTAGCTTTGTGTAGGGTGTAATTCTGCTCCAATGAAATATAATTTTCCTTTTTCTCCTCCCTCACATTTTCCTCATAAGACAAACTGCGGTGGAAGGGTAAGTAATGACTTCTGGAGCTGTCATTTGTTATCACACACACCATCCATTGGGTCACTTGTTTCTGGCATTTTCGTTTAATTTGCACTACCATTGCTGCTGCTTCACAAACACATTGAGAGCATCATTCCATTTGCTGCAGAGCTTGGCCCTCACGGTGAAGTTGTGACCTTCCCAGAGCTGGAAAGTCCCCAGTCTGTGAATGTGGTATTGCATGATTAAAGCTTTAAATGCTTCTCATTAATGAACTCACCTTGCAAGAAAGAAACTTCTGCAACAAAACGAGGAAAACATCAACAAGGGCTTTGTTGCTCAAGGTTTGGTTTGTACACACTGGGAGAAACCATGCTGAATAGTGAGGGTATTTTGTGGGGAGTTCGGACTTTGAGTAAGGTTAAATCTCTTTATCTAGAGATGAAAACAACATCTGCTGCTGCTTTCTTGTTGCCAAAATGCAGTGAAGTTCAGTAGAGCTTTAACCCCACAAAAATCCAGATAAAGTCACACTGCTCTGAGTAGTGAGAGAAGTGGGCTCAGAAAGGATTTTGTATGGGGCTACTTAAAATGTAGGTCATGCAGGCAGTAATGAATTTGCACCGAGATGTGATTTCTGATGTAAGTGGTCAGCTACAGCAGAGCCTCTACCTATCAGTAAAGCTTGATTTTCCCAATACAGAATGGCTTTGCTCTCACCCAGCAATAGAAACCAAAGAGATAATGCTTCCTTGGAGGTGCCCTTTGGCCCTCATCAGCAAAGTGGACAAAGTTCTGCATGAGAAGTGGGCAAATTGTGAACATTCATCAACTAGGAACGACCTCTGAAAGCAAGCAGTAGTACACAGTTTGTGCTGACAAAGTCTTTTGTAGATCACAAGGGAAAGATCAACGAGAGCATCCAGAAAGCATTCCTGCACATAATGGTTAACTCCTTCAATAAGCTTGCTAGCTGTGTTTGGGGTAGGTCAGACCAGCATGGCCGCAAAGCAAGGATTTCAGAAACCTCTGCAGAGAGACTTTTTGAGAAGATGCTCAAGGAAGATTAGAAATGCCCCTCAAATTAACCTGGCAATAAATAACGAAGAAGAAAACAGTGTTCCAGGTCCTCACCCAAGACTGAAAGGAAGCTCAGGGGTCAGTGGCAACCCTGGTGGCATAAAGTCACTCAGAAATTGAGCCCAGTCCTTCTCTGAACACTAAATTTACCTCCTCTGTCCCTGTAGAAGATTGCTTAGGGACTTTGGTGCTTCCCTTACTTCAGTAGCTTTTTCTAACGCTCAGTCTAAGTTATTTCACAGCCAATTTCCACCCTTTGCATTTGTGACAATTTGGCCCTGAACTTCAGGAGTTTTTCTCCTTTCTTGACATGTAACCTGTTATTACAGAGAAGATTATGATTTCCCCTCTTAGTTGCTTCTACGCATTCAAACCTCACCTAGGCTGAACAGAAAGTGGTGTTGGCCCTGAGGCTCCGAAGTGACAGCCCCCATGGGCTTTCAGCATCCCTACAACAGAACACAATTGCCACCTACTGGCTGCCTTTCAGGATGCCAGAGCTGGTGGGAAGCTTGTGGATGGTGGAGAACCAGTTATCACCTAATTCCACTCAAACCCGTTCCATCATGATTTAGGAATAACAGGTTTTGATGGGAGAAGCTCAGCCTGGGACTGTGTTATCTTCAAGGTTCATAAGCATCCTTGCCTGAGACAGTTTGGTTCTTAGTGCCAAAGGCTTCTTTTTGGTTTTAGGTCATGCTGCTGGAAAGATATAATTTTTATGTTGAAATTATGAAGGGTTTTTTTGGATCCAACTCATCTTGGTTTGAGGGCAGTGATCTCCAGGTCCTTCACATCTCTTTTCTCAGAATTAGTGCAATGAGCTAAGCATATATGGATGCTTGCTGGCTTTGTGGATATTTTTGCAAATATGAGCTTGACTTGGAACTCTGAATCTTAACTGAGGAACATCTGAAATAAGAATTAAAGCTTTAATCCATTTAATGCATGAGCAGGGCTGAGTACAGGCTGATTTATGTTGTTTGGGACTTTTGTTCCAGCTTTGCTTCAGGCTGCACCCTGCCAGCATCTTTGACTTGTACATCATCTTTCATTCAGCTTTTGAAAAACCTTGATTTTTACGGCCTCCACGCTCCATCCAAACTGCCAAAGCCTCTCCAGCCAGGTCTCACTGTCCATAAACCTTCATGTGCTTCTCTTCCAGACATACACTGGTTCAATACTGGTGGCAGTAAACCCCTACCAGCTCCTACCCATCTACTCACCGGAGCAGATACGCCTGTACACCAACAAAAAGATTGGGGAGATGCCACCACACATCTTTGCGATCGCTGACAACTGCTACTTCAACATGCAGCGCAACAACAAGGACCAGTGTTGTATCATAAGGTGAGCTGGTAAATTTCCAAATGGGCTGTATCCTGAAAAAGGCATCTGGTCGACAAGGAACAGCATATCAAGCATAATCAGAAATTAGAAAGAGCTGTTAGATTCTCCATCCACATATTGCCACTGCGGAGGTGGTCTCTGCTGTGTTTTTCTCCTGTTTAACGTCAAAAATACCGTCTTGCAAGTAGCAATCTTGCTTCTTGCCTCAGGTCTTCTCTCCTCATTGAGCCATGCCTATGGGACATGTGGAAGTGGCTGTCACTATATGGTGGTACTTCAGAGTGTTTCTGCCTTCTTGTGCATTTTGGCAGCTCAAGACTTGAAGCTGCCCCTGGATCAATGGCTCAAAGTGTGGTGATCATACCTGGAAAAGAACTGTCTGAAACGGCTTTCTGGCTGTCTTGGTGACAACTGAATGATGGTATTTGCTGGAGAGACCCAAACCCAAGCAAAAGCTCAGCCACATGAATTGGAAAGTAAATCCTTACCTTGGCTGGAAACTGTCCCATGCTGTGTCCTAACAGTTGGATACAACCAATCTTTGGGGTGTTGGAAACTCGTCATTAGTGGTCTTGTCCCACTTGTGCTAACAGAAGAGGTCTAGAGACACTGATCCCTTTGGAGACAGAGAGAGGGACGTTAGCAGGGATGCAGCAGGACTTCCACTGACCTCAGTTTCTGTTGTTGTTGCAGTGGTGAATCTGGAGCAGGGAAAACAGAAAGCACAAAACTGATTCTGCAGTTCCTGGCGGCGATCAGTGGTCAGCACTCCTGGATTGAGCAGCAGGTCCTGGAGGCAAACCCCATCTTGGAAGGTGAGGCCTCATGTGGTGGAGGCATTCTTCTGGTGGCTAGACAAAATCAAATTCAGGAAATACAAACGATGGCCAAATGTAAGACACTGTTGAATTGTGAATTTCAAAAAGTGACAAAAATAAAGAAAACAACTCAAAACAATGTAAGCATTTGTTAAACTGCATGCTTTGATCCTTTTCATCTGAATTTTTCACAACAAAATCATCTTCTGATTTGGGCTTTCAATTTTCTGTGAATATTTTTGTCAAAACATTTCAGCTGAATTGAAATATTTTTCAATTTTGTGATTCATTTGAAAATCAAATCTTCATTTCCATATAAATCAAAGCGTTCTCCCCCAAATTTCAAAACAGAAACCTGAATTTTGCCTAATTATCTGTGTACTCTGGGATTTCAAAAATGCTGATCAGCAAATACACAAAGCTCTTTTGAAAAAATCACAACACCTCTCCCAGTGTTGGAATTATAACTGTGTGCAGAGCATAGATACCACATCAATGCTTCATTCAATTATTTTTTTGTTTTATTGAATCGTAATTGCTAAAATCTTATTCCTGTTCTTCGCTGGTTCAGCAGAATATGAGATTGAATTGACCAGAGCATCACAGACTAAAACCTTGTGCTGGCAGTACTCGGTAGCAAACCCCACCATTTCCTTCCAGGATCAGAGAACAGCAGCAGAATGCAGAAAAAGAAATAAAGACAGCTCAGCAAAGAACAAGATAACAGCAATCAGCTTGTTGGCCTTCCCAGGTGCATAAGCAAGCACCTGTTACAGTGAAGAACAGCCCCATGGTTTTATTTGGATGTCTGCACATTAAATAGGTGGTTTGAAGCTCCCAGCATAATGCAGGATGGACCTTTTACATTTATGCAGAAAGAGCAGCATTTCCTTCCTCTCTTCCTTAAATAATAATGTGATTTTAATCCCCCTGCTATTCACAGCAAGCTGTTAGCTTGTTAGGTAGCCCCACAGGAATCAATGGAAATGTGAATATCCTGACAGCTTTCCATGAATAATGCTAGCAGTGCAAACAAGCAAGTCACCAGCTGAACTTTCCCTCTCCTCCCTCCACTGGAGCATCCTTCAGCTGCATTCAGTCCAGGCACGGAGATACAACAAGATTGCTCAGGGATGCATGGTATGCACACATGGGGTTTGAACACATTTTGTCGTGCTAGAGCTCAGGAAAAGAGAGATTTTGTATTTCAAATGCATCTCCAGCACCTGGCAGTGATCGTGGAGCATATAAACCCCAGAGCATGCTGCTCATGCAAGCAGCCTGCACCCACACAAAGGGTAGAACCATACTTCAACATGCAAAGAGCTTTCCCTGAATGCAGTCTGTTTGCAGGACAAAATCTTCCTCTGGAGGTTGGCTTGGTTCCTCTGTATTTCCCAGAAGAATGAGTTCTTTCCATCTGTCACCAAATCACTCACCAGTATCCCTGTCATTTCCCACAGTCACCTCACACACTGCAGTGTCCAGACCCTGCTGCCCTCGCCCTTTTTCCTGGATAACGTCATAGAATCACAGAACATCCCGAGTTGGAAGGGACCCATGAGGATCACTGAGTCCAACTCATGGCTTCACCCAGGGCCACCCAAAAACCAGACCATATGACTGAGAGCGTTGCCCAGACCCTCTTCTTTTTCTGAGGAGAGTTATCTGTGGTTTATCCTCTCTTCAAATTGAAACTGAACCAGGCAAATTCAAGGAAAGGCTTTGGGGCTGATTTCTACCCTTTTTCCTCCATGAGCCAGATCCATGATCCTTCCCATGTCAGGTCCTGTCCGACCCATTGCAATTCTTCTCCACAGCTTTCGGGAATGCAAAGACGATCCGTAACGACAACTCCAGCCGATTTGGGAAGTACATCGACATCCACTTCAACAAAAGGGGAGCCATCGAGGGGGCCAAGATTGAGCAGTACCTCCTGGAGAAGTCCCGGGTCTGCAGACAGGTGAGGTGACACCTCTGCCAAGCCCAAGAGCAGGTTCATCAATATCTGTGGTGACATCACCGACGCAGAGCTCATGGTTGCTTTTCTGCTACAGGCCCAGGATGAGAGGAATTACCACGTGTTCTACTGCATGCTGAGAGGAATGACGATGGAGCAGAAGAAGAAGCTGGGTCTTGGGAAAGCCACAGACTACAACTATCTTGCTATGGTGAGAGCACGGTGAAACAGAGGTTTGGAGGGATGACGTGGTGAGAGCTTGTTAGCAAGGGAGAGACGAGTGAGAGGTCTTCCTCCATGAGGCTGCTTTGCTGGTTACAACCTTCTGGTTAAACAAGCCCATGCAATGCTACAGGCTTGGGGCATAGTGGCTGGAAAGCTGCACGGAGGAAAAGGACCTGAGGGTGGTAGTTGACAACTGTCTGAACATGAGCCAGCAGTGGGCCCAGGTGGCCAAGAAGGCCAAAGGCAGCCTGGCTTGTATCAGAAATAGTGTGACCAGCAGGAGCAGGGAGGTGATCGTCTCCTGTACTTGACACTGGGGAGGCCGCACCTTGAGTACTGTGTTCAGTTTTGGGCCCCTCAGTGTAGGAATGATATCGAGGCCCAGGAACGTGTACAGAGGAGAGCAAACAAGCTGTGAAGGATCTGGAGCACAGTCTTACGAGAAGTGGCTGAGGGAACTGGGATTGTTCAGTCTAGAGAAGGGGAGGCTCAGGGGAGACCTTATCACTCTCTGCAGCTACTCAGAAAGAGTGGTCAGGCACTGGCACAGGCTGCCCAGGGGAGTGGTGGCATCACCATCCCTGGAGGTATTCAAGAAATGTTGACTGGACAATGATGAGTTGATGGTGGGACTTGATGATCTTAGTGGTCTTTTCCAACCTTTCTGAATCTATGCACACCGTGCAACCTCCTTGCCTCCCCAGGGTAACTGCACAACCTGCGATGGCAGAGATGACAGCAAGGAGTACGCCAACATCCGCTCTGCAATGAAGGTCCTTATGTTCACCGACACGGAGAACTGGGAGATCTCCAAGCTGCTGGCTGCCATCCTGCACATGGGGAACCTGCAGTATGAAGGTAAAAGGACAAAATGTAAGGTTGTGTTCCAGCATGCTTTTCCTCCTTATTCTTCACAGTGTGAGGGAGCCAAGGGTAGGGACCATATCCAGACTGTTTTCACGATGCCGTGCTAAGAACTCATGTGCTTATTGTGATTTATAAGGGCATTTGAGATTATTGTGATGTGTAGGGACAAGAAAGGAAGAATAAATCCACCTGCTCACTCTGCAGGGCTATCGGACTTTGGTACACTCAGTGGAGATGGGCAGTCCTGTTCAGTCTGCAACAAGACTGCCACATGTCATCTCCACCTCGCTGTGTCTGTCCCAGCAGCCTAGGACTGGCAGCCCTTCGTTTAAGGCTGTGGCATTCACCTCTCATGAATTAGGGAGGTTGGATATGGCCAGAGATCATTCAGCAAATCCAGATTTTGCTAATGGTGTGTTTGAGAAGTGCTTTGGTGATTGGTTATGCCTTTGTAAAGGTACCATGCTGCCCTGCTGTCAGATATGACATGGTAACATGGAAAACAGAAGCCTAAAGCACTTGCATCCTAGAAACATTTTCATCCCATAAGCTACTCAGGGTGGCTGGCAGAGCAGAACACAAGTCCTTCGCAGCCAGCAGCAGGACTCCAGCAGCAACATGAACTTCCTCCTGATGGCTAGATTTTGCCTGGCCACCAAGATGAGGCAATGAATAAAGACACTTTCCCTCATCCCTTCCCTTCTGCTGACTGCTGTGCCTCTCTTCCCCCAGCTCGGACCTATGACAACCTGGATGCCTGCGAGGTTGTGCAGTCGGCATCGCTGATCACTGCGGCATCGTTGCTGGAGGTCAGTGGCTCTGTGGGGGTGGTTCCCCCTTCTTGGCTTGTTCCCACATTCCCAGTGTTGTGGCAAGGCTTGGAAACCCTCATCTAAACCAGGATGTCTTTGTCCCTCCAGCTCTAGGAGGCTGAACAAGGCTGGGTAAGCCGTGCCTTGCACTGGCGATATGAAGGTGGATGCCTCTACCTGAGCTCCCCTTCACACAAGCAGAGAGGAACAGACATTCCTCCAAGCAGAGAGGAACATTATCATCCTGAAAAGGACACCCAAAATAATCCCTGAAACAGCCTGTTTCCCTCACTGATATAAAGGAAGCTCATGATGGCAGCTGAGACAGAGGCATCCACTATGTGTGTGTGCCTGGTGAGGTGAGGTGACCCTCACCCAAACACCCATGGAGTGGCTGTAATGTTCCTCAGTGCTTCCCCAGCACAAAACAAAGCTCCCTCAGGGACACCAGCTCACCACTGTGGTCCCGGAGTGTTACCCAATGCCATCTTCGGGCTGTTTTCATGGACTTTATGGACTGGGTGTTTCCATGGTGTGATCTTAAGAATACAAACAAGGTGGCAACAGGACACAAAGCTACACTGGTGCTGGTGGGCTTTGCAGGCTTTCCTTTTTCATCTCCACTACCTGCACCTCATTAACATTTCTCACTATGTCACAAGAACACCTTCCATAGTAAAACACTGTACAAACATATATTAATTCGTTTCTCTGGAAGTGACTGTGACATCGTTTGAGATATGTTCCTTGGACAGCTAAGAAATGTCACCTCCAGTTGTGGGGCTCTGCACGGTTCCTTTCCAGCCATTTATGTCCAGGCTTCTAGCCCAGGCTGCGATAAAAACCCCTTGAGCTATAAAGTCAGCCGCTGTGTTTGGTGGTGCCTTTGCCAGGTTGATCCTCAGGACGTGATGAACTGCCTCACCAGCAGGACTATAATCACCAGGGGCGAGACCGTCTCCACCCCTCTCAGCATGGAACAAGCGCTGGATGTGAGGGATGCTTTTGTAAAGGTAAAACTTAGGCCATTCCCTTCTGTTCCTGGTGATATGATGAAGAAATCTGCCAGTTTTGAGACCACTGTATGATCTGATTTTTGGGTGGTGCTGCGTGGAGCCAGGAGCTGGATTTGATGATTCTTTTGGGTCCCTTCCAACTTGGGATATTCTACAATTCTATGGAAACTGAGCTTCAGGATTAGATCCTCAGCTACTTTAAATCAGATCAACTCTTTCAACACCTGTAACACCCACACCTGAATTTCAGGATTTGGGCATGTTGAGATCAGTGAAGCTGTGCCAGTAAAAAAGCATGGGAAATAGGGACAGAGCTGTTCAGCAGCCACCAAAGCACTTGCAGAGGGCATCCCCCAAGGCTTTTGGGTGATGAAGGTTAATGTGTTGTGTATGCATCACTGTTTGCAGCCCCGTGTAAAGTTACAGAATGTTCATAAATATCTCACTGCACATTCTGCTCTGATCTTTGTTGGCATTGTCTGGCCAGCTTGAGACCCCTCACTATGGGACCCTAACAGATCAGGCAGGAGCTGTTCAGGAAATCTCAGTAATTTTCAGTAAATTGTTGCCAGTGCTGCAACGCCTAAGAAAATCAGGTCCTTGTCCAGGCAAGATGTCCTTGGTTGCCTGATAATGCAGCACTGATCTGACCCACAGAAAATGAAACTAAGGCAAAGTTGAGATTAGAGTAAGCACATAGGAAAGTGTCCAAATTTGGGATTTTGCTTTAGGTTGTCATTGTCTTTAATCTAGGTTTTCATGTCCATTGTTCCTGATCTACACAGTGGCTCTTGCAGCTTTAAACCACGACAAGAGCCTAGCATATTCTTCCTTGGGGGCTCTCTAGTTGCTGGTTGTGCTTTAGGGATGTCTGTGCCATCAAGGGGGGAGTGATGCCATAGGCTATCAGGGTGAACTAACTTGTCTCAGTGAGCTCCATGTCTGTGATATTGCAGGGAATTTATGGGCGGCTTTTTGTGTGGATCGTGGAGAAGATCAACGCTGCAATTTACAGACCCCCTTCCCAGGAACTCAAAAGTGTCAGGAGATCCATCGGCCTTCTTGACATCTTTGGCTTTGAGAACTTCACTGTGAACAGGTATGGAGCCTGCAAAAGGAGAGAGAACCAGGTCTTAACCCTCCTTCACCACCCCAAGCTCAACGTTTTTCAGTTCTTTCATCTCTTCTGGGATGAAAGGGAGCGTTGGTCCAGGCATGTTTCTGCATGAGAGATTGTCAGAGCTTATCACTTTTATGTTGCAGAAGACAAAATGCTTCCTTTATTTGTTTAATTATTGCCCAAAATGTATCCTTAGGAGACAACATCCAATTGATTTGTTTAGGCTACACATGTACAATAGTTGTGAGAATGGTTTTTGGGGAAAAAAACTGATTAGCTGGATCAATCTGGTAATTGTTAGCCAATAGCAACCTTACTGAGGGACTGGAAAGATCTGAGGATATTGCTTCAAGCATAGGAGAGTGATGGAGGAAAAAAAATACTGTGGTGGACTAAATTGACCTTTCTTTCACCTTCCATCCACAGTTTTGAGCAGCTCTGCATTAACTTTGCAAACGAGAACTTGCAGCAGTTCTTTGTGCGCCATGTCTTCAAGCTAGAGCAGGAGGAGTACAACCTGGAGAACATCAACTGGCAGCACATCGAGTTCACTGATAACCAGGACGCCTTGGACATGATTGCCATCAAACCCATGAACATCATCTCTCTCATTGACGAGGAGAGCAAGTTCCCCAAGGTGCGTTTTGGGCTCAGCCTTCCTTCCAGTGACTCTCCTGGTTTTACCCTCTTCACATTTGCACACCCCATGAGAGGTCTGATCAGCCCTAAATCAGGCACCAAGGAAGATGGAACACACATTCACAGTCAGTTATCTATCCACAAGTAACAGCTTTTGTTATTCCGCTAGTACCACAACCATGCTTAAAACAAATTAACATTTCTGATGGAATAATACACCTGTAAAGGCTCTAGAACCACCCTTGAGTGAAATTTTAAGAAAAAATAATGTTAAATATACTCCCTCTTGACTGTTTTGAACACAGCACAATGCACCACAGATTTTTTTTTTCTACAGTTGAGATATCCCTTCCAATACATCTCTTGTCAAAACAAATTCACGTTGTCCCCTGAGGAAAAAAAGAAATGCACTATTGTTTGCAAAATTTTTGTAATGGGACAAAACTTGGTTCAATGGCTGATCTTCTTCTATGTGCACAGGGTACAGATGCCACAATGTTACACAAGCTGAACTCCCAGCACAAGCTGAACACCAACTACATACCTCCAAAGAATAACTACGAAACCCAGTTTGGCATTAATCATTTTGCTGGAATTGTTTACTATGAAACAAAAGGTATGGGATGGCCGCTGGGGCACTGCATGTGTCAGGGGATGCTTGGGAGAAGGTGGGATGCTGCTGTGATGGAGCAGAGCTGGATGGTAGCCCACAGTAGTGTCAGTGTACTCCTTTCTGGCTGTAGTAGCTTGGCCTTTCAGCAGCACCCATGATTTGCAGACCTTTGTGCTCTTTCATTTGTGGGTCCCCAGCAGAGAATTGCAGTGCTTTGCACCACAGTTTTTGACCCAGTCTCAGGATACATCTCTGTCTTCCTTCTCTTGGTCTCTCTTTCTCTGCCCACTCCTATATTTCTGTACAGACTTTCCTGACGAAATCTACCCGGGTCCATATCAACCCACGGCTCTAACACGACATTTAACCGTCCTGGGGTCTGGGACTAAGTTGTGTATCTACATTGATGTTCTCATATGTGAGCTCTTCTGCAGCTGTTTCATTGCACAGCACAGGATGTCCTTACTTGGCTCTTAAGCAATTCCATAGCAATGAAGGACACATTTTCATTAGTTTCCTGACTATGTGCAACCCTCGTTATCCCCCAGGAGAAGCCAGTACCCCAGCACCCCAGATGATGCATACAGAGCTCATACTGCCATGTCACACCATGTCATCGACCTATGTGTTTTCCCATTATTCCTCCAGGTTTCTTGGAGAAAAACAGGGACACGCTGCATGGAGACATCATTCAGCTAGTGCATTCCTCAAAAAACAAGTTCATCAAGCAGATCTTCCAAGCAGACGTGGCAATGGTAATGCATGCAGAAAGTGGGAGAAGGTCCTTATTCACAGGGAGGAGTTTGCTGGAAAGGATGTGGGGATTGCAAAGAGTCATATTGCTCTGATGCTCTTTGGGGTGTTCCAAACCTGTCAGTATGAGCCAAAAACCAGAAAGTGTGAATGCAGTACGACCACGTTCACACTCCCAGTTCACACCAGTTGATTTGTAAAATGTTGCTTTGTGCTGTGATTGCTCTTCTACCAGTTGTGTAGGGACAAGAACAACAAAGTCTGTGAGTGTAAAAATCTGAGAGAGAAAGAGCCAGCCCTTACTGTTAAATAGTCCAGATTTGTGTAAAATAGAGTGAAAAATGGAGCCCAAACATCTGTTCTGAGTGAGCAGAAGATCCAGCATGAAGAGGATGCTGGGATAAGACTTTCCAAAGCTACTAAGTTTTTCGGGTGCTGGTGTCCTGTTTCCAAATGCCAGCCAATGCCACTGATGGTCCAAGGGACTTAGGGACTTTCAGGAGTGCTGAACAGATTTAAGTGCTGAATAACATTGACTGCTAAGGAAAAGAAATGCTTAAATTCCTAAGAAATTTTTAAAAATAGGCTACAGGTGCTTTTTAAAGCCTTATTCAAAACCCTTAGCCACTCATCTTTGCTCATTCTGGAATGAATAGTCAATATCCCTTTGACTTTATTAGGAATGAGATAAGGTCTATCAGCCCCACCCCAGCTACCAATTGGCATGACACTCCTGGTGGGTTCAGAGCTGTCCCCAGATGTGGATGCTCCTGCTGAACTGGACACTAACTCCCTTAGCATCAGTGATGCTCCTGCCTTTGCTTTTTACTGCTTTTTGTTTTCAGTGCAAGCTTTGCAGCTCACCTTGGAAATGATTTCTTGCTTGTTTGGGCAGAGCAGAGATTTGCTTTGGGGAACTGAGAAGAGGGAGTTCTCATATTTATGCAATTGTGCAGACTTCGTCACGGGGACACTTACCAAGCTGCTGGCCCTATGTCACAGCAAAACCAAAATGTCCACTGGGGCATTGACTAGGGTCTGAGAACTGAGACCTTTTAAAGCACCAGAGCACGTTGTTGTTGTTAAATGCCTTCAGAATCTGTCCCAAATGGTGGTCCCTGTGCCTTGATGTTTAATTATCTCTGCTTTTCTTATTGGAATGAGGGATTTGTAACCTGTCTTATATGAAACTGGGAGAGGTGTAACTGTTCTGTCACAGGTTCCCTAATCATGTTAGCATGAACTGGGAGAGCACCAACTTGGGCATCAGTGCGATAATCTTCCAGAGGCTGTCAGGCCAGGTCAATCAAATCTAACATTTCCACCTAAGAAAAGACCAGTGGCCACTCTGGTAAGAGCTAAATGAAATTATTAGGCGTTTTGTCCAAACCTTTGGTCCTCAGGAATTTCTCCATGAGTTTGTAGGGTTTGATGAAGGATGAAGTGAAAAGCAAGTCTGTATCTGCTTTGTGGCATTCTGCCTTTAGGATAGGTTCCTTATGTGCCAGAAAATTGAGGTAGACACTGATCAAGAAAGTTTCAAAACCAACCAAAAGTGTGTGTTTGAATTTGTAGTAACTGGGCCCTGAATGACCTCATCTTTGTGCACACCACATCCTGTGCGTGGGGATGAGGTACTGCTGGACCACTCAGGGCTGTGAAGCTTTGTTCATGCATGCCCATCATGGAGGAGATCTGTCTGCATGGTTGGCTGAATTGAAACATTGCTTTGAGCAGTGTCAAGTGAAATGACAGATTCAGTGGGAATTATACACAATTCCTCTGAGGAATCACCCAGCACTGCTGGTTCTAGTTGCAGGTAGAAGCAGCAGGGAAGATGGAAATCAAAGATGGGAGACTGATGAAAGGAAAAAGAACAGATTTGGGTGCCTTTCCCTCAGTTAAAAGCTAATTTCTATAGAAGCTATGTGGCTAAAATTAGGGGAGGAAGGGAGACATTTCTTTAGAAATTTTGTGAAAATTTGTTTTTTATTGGCATCTTCCAAACTGATCGAAGGAGAGCAGGGAATTGCAAGAGAGAGAACTGGGGAAGGCTGAAACTGGATGGATAACAGATGAGTTTAAAAGGTGGAGGAAGAGAGTTGTTTCCAAGAGGCAAGAGCTGGACAGTGGCGGTACCCTCAGCTTCAGGGATGCGAATGAGGAAAGAGAAGGGAAAAGCCAGGATGAGGATATACAAAAATCTGAGAATTAACCCATTTTGTTCACGGGATGTTTTAACAGCTGAACCTCCGAGACTAACAATTTCAGGATCCCAATCTCGTTATTCCTTCTTTTCACTGTTTGCTCTTCTCTGTCTCTGTTCTTTTTGTTGTTTTTTTTTGTTTGTTTTGTTTTGTTTTGTCTGTGCTTCACGTAGTTTCTCTGTGGCTATGCATCCAGCACTTTTGGCCAGTCGCCCACACCCACGCCAAAGGTAAACTGAATACATGAGTTTCTCTGCTGTATATTCACCTCTCCTTGGCAAAGATTGTGCTTCTCTCTTGTCAGTTTATTGCTCACCCTGTGTTATCTCTAGAGGATCCATTTCAAGTGATTGGTGTGATGAAGAGCATTTTTAGGACTCCTTGAATAGATACAGAATTATGTGTCATTTATTTGTAGAATTCAACTCGGAAGAGATTTATGATGATGGGAATTCGGTTTGGATAAAATCAGAACCAGCCTGAGACAAAGATTTGGGTTTGGATTTTTTAGGGTTTTTTTTTTTGTTGCTGGGGTTTTTTGTCTGTTCCTTTTTCCTGATGTTTGAATCTATTTAACTTCAGGTTGACCATCTGTGGGATTTAGTTGTTGTTTATCATCAACATTGGTTCAGCGGGGCATTACTCCTCAATGCAACAGCAAATCTGGCTCTGTTTTGCACTTTTGGGGGCAGGAGGCTTATGGCTTGTGTGCAAACAGAGACTCTTGGATTGCATTACTGTGTTGCTTAGAAATGCTGCCATTCTCAGGGACATTTCGTGCCTTGTGAGAGCTCAAATCCAAGCCTTCAAAGGCATAATTAATATGGAACTCTGCTGTGCTCATCCAAACAGGCCCTTGGCACCTGTTTTAGGTCTTTCCTGTTGTGCCTCACCTTCTGACTGGTTCTGATGGCTTCCCAAACCTTTTGTGCTAGATGTTTGGCCATAGAGTAGAGCATTGTGTGCTAACAGCTTTGTGACATTAGCTTTGTAACTCTGCCTACATTTCCATGACAATCCCCCAATAACCAAGGGATTATGTTAGAGATGGACATGCCTTTCAAAATTCAGATCCTTGCATGGGCTGAATTTCAACCCTCTTTATGTCTGCACTGTTTCGGAATGCTTGGATTTGGAATTCCAATGAGGATGGCCTGATGCAACATGAACCAAAGCCATTCATTCCAGAGCTGAACTCCTTCCCCTCCATATCACGACTGAAAAGTGTTTGGGTAACAGCATCTCATTGGGCCCTGCTCTGGGATTGTAGCAATGCCACACACCAAAGAAAAAATTCTTCCTGAGTTAAGATACGGTGAAATAAAGACAGGAGAAAATTGTGCAAAATCTGTCAGAAATGCCCATGTCAGACTTTTCCTCTGAGGGCAACAAGAAATACAGGGAAATGGGAGAAGTACGTGGATGATTTCTAAGAGTCTTGTTGTTGTCTTCACAGTTCTCATAACGTAGCCTCATGTTTTCTAAGTTTTCTAACAAATAATTGATCACATTTGTTAGGCACTGAGGCAAGGGTGGAACAACTAAGCCAAAGGAGATTTGCCATCAGTAACTTGCATAAAATGGGGGTTTAGCTCCAAAGAGTGATCCTCAGCACTGTTATTTACCCTATATCAGCTCTGCATCTCAAGGCACTTCCCAGATTGCACACCCTTTAGGATAGAGACTGTCTCTTCGCTCTGTGTCACCACAAAACCTGCTATGAGGTGGCCTCAACTTTCAGTTGTCACCTAGGGGCCACCCCAGCGGCGTTTTCTGCAGCGAAAATTTAGCATCAGTATCCTCAGACTTGACAAAAAAATGGCTAAAGCACACACAATTTTGGCATGGCTCAGGACTGCAGTCATAGAATCAGAGAATCATGAAGGTTGGAAGAGACCTCCAAGATCACCAAGTCCAACCCCAGAGCACCCCCACCATGGCCGCTGAGCCATGTCCCCAAGTGCCACATCTCCACNAGTGAGAAGGTGCAGAGGGACAGCAGAAGGAACTCCTAACATTTCTTTCTGAGTGACATTTCTCCTTGCACTTGTCTTTCTCATTGCTTCTGGACTGGTATGGATGATACAAGAAGAAAACTCACTGATTGTTCATGCTGGATCTGTGTTAAGACCATTCAAGTTAACATACCTTTGTGTCCACCTTAACCCACCCACACAGGGTGCAGTTATGCCAAAATGATTATTGCTTTCTCAGCCCTGGACACATGATAAGTACCTAAAAGTGTACAAAACACCTGAGGGAGGAGCCTGAATAGGTTCTTAGTGACTTTACAGCTTCACATAGATGCTGGGAAATGTCCTGATAGGATTTCTGGGGGCCTCAGGCATCCTGCCCTCTTGTATCTTGCTGGTGATGTTCTACCTCAGCTTTTGCCTTTATGCTCCTGCAGCCACATGTCCCTGCATCTTTAAAGCCAGGCTGAGGTGCCAGAAAGATGTAGCACTGAAGCACATCAACATTTCATGCTGGTCTGCACATCTTTCTGAACTCCTCTTCTGAGACGATGCTTGTCTGTGAATCTTGGAATTCCCTAATTTTTCTTATTTTTCTCTTTTGCTGCATTTTTTTCCTTTGATGTTGAGCGTGGGTTGAGTGATAACTCACTGCCTCAATCCAGTTGCAGGACCTGTGGCTGCTGCTCGTCCTTCCCAATCACACACAGGTCTCATCCACCTTGTGCTAGGCTATCTATGGACAGTGGTGAAGAGACAGTCTGTGTCCCAAAGATGCTACAATCAGGGAATTTGGAAGCTAAGACATATCTGGCCAGGAGAAAAGTAGTATGTATTCAGCTCCTTATCCTTCACAGTTGGGTCTGTGTCTGTTTTGAGCTAAAAAGTTCTTCCTCCACAGTAAAGCTCATATTTTCGGTGCCTCACTAGGCTGTGTTGGCACTGCTCCACTGTTTTTTTTTTTTTTTTTTTTTTTGACCATTTTGTTGGAATAACAGAAGAGATGTGATATTTCCCACACTGATGTTGAGGTGAGGCAGGAGGAACAATGACTTCAGTGTTGCCATCCTGTCCATGCAGAAGGAGGTTGATGCAAAACATTTGCCTGAGGTATCATTGCGTAGCTGAGAGCCCAATTAGTGCCCATGGGGCTGGTGCCCACCACGAAAGAGTCTGTGAGCTAATGTCAGGCCCAGGGATGCAGGGGACATCCATCCATTCACATCCCAGGCCCATGTGAGTGGATGGTGCAGTCTTGACAGAAGTTTCTCAGAGCTCTCTGCTGATTTGGATAGAAAGATGAATCACGGTCAAATTATGGTCAGGAAGAGAGTTCTGGCCACCATCCCTTCTCTCTGCCATTCCCATCAAAAGTCTCCCAGATGTAAGGATGCAGATGACACCACTGCGTTATACCAGAGCTGAATGCATGCAGGGGAGAACTGCAAGGCATCAGCAAGGCAGGATCTGCTGTCTGGGAGCAAACCACTCTTGCATTTCTACGTGGGAGACTCTTGTACAAAGTCTCGTGCCCTCCCTTCCACCGTGGCTGACAAATGATCTCTCCCAGCCAAGCCCAAATCAGCAAATGATGAACAGGCAGCTAATTCCAGCTCCCAGCCCCACTCCTGTGTCTGTCACTGCTTCCTGTGACTCTGCTTTCACATTGCACAGATGTGACCCCTTGCACATTATTGGCAAAGTGCTAAGAAAGCATTGACCAGTGCTATCCGAACTAGGATTCTTGCTGAAACAGCCTCTTCCTCATCAAATCTGTGATAGAATGCGAGCACCAGACTCTATGGTGCCCTGCAGATAGCAGCTGCATTCATTAATTACCTTAGATTTGCTAACAACTTCTCGTTCAGGAGAGGATTTTGCTGGGAGAGATCGCTGGTGGCCCACGAGCTCTCTTGGCCAAGAGGGCCATGTTTTTCTGGTGTGTGCATGAGCTGGGTTTTCTCTGCTCACGTTGCCTTGTTGGAATTCCATGATGATTCTGTGTTTGTGCTGGTTGGGTTTGTCCTATTATCGTGTTCTATTATCAAGCTCTGGAAATACCTCATTTTTGGGGGTTGGGGATGTTGTCTGACCACTGAAGGATGAAGCACACATGCAGATTTTAGCAAAAGAAGTTGAAATAAAACTCACCACCTTGCAAAACAGAGCAGCAAGGTCAGAGCAAATGGGGACTTTGTGGATTCACGCATGGCTTCACCACCTGCAAAGGATGTTTGGAGGAAATGTTCACGAAAATCCTGCTGGAATCCTCCCTTTGGAAATTCCCTGGCCATCAGGTCATGTCGCAGGCCATGTGTGTCCAATTTTCTGTTCAGAGAGAGTTGCAGCACGGTGTCTGCCTCATCCTCCAACCCACCAGCAATACCCATTGCCCTACAATCACTTGCCGTGACCGATGTGCAGTGAGGTCTGGTATTAGTCTAAATAGAGCCTGTGGCTTCATTTTGTTTGGAGCACGGTTCTCCCATAGCAGGGAGAAGGGACAAGTAAGAGAAAAAATTCCATTCTTCTTCAGAAAACACATGCCCACTTGCCCTTAGCCCTAGATGGGATTATTAATTTCACCAAAGCAGGTTAAACAAGCAAAATATTCAAAATCATCCTAATTCACCCTAAACCCCCCTCTCCTTTTGTCAAGCTAGTTAATTTTCATTGCCAGTCCAAAATCAAGCCAGCCTGATCTAGTGCCTGATTTAGTGGTTGACAACCCTGCCCATGGCATGGGTTTTGGAACGGGATGGTCTTTGAGGTCCCCTCCAAGCCAGGCCATTCCATGGTTCTGTAGTGCAGGCTGGAGAGAATAGACCTCACCAGCAGTTCTTAGAGCTGTTGCAGAGTTGTCTGCAGTGAACATGCCCCTGGCTTGTTCTTCTGCCTCTAGGGTTCTCTCCAGGCTGGCCGTGTACCCCAGAGAGCTGGAGAAGATGGGTCAGACCTGAAGAACAGTGGTAGCAGGGTTGGCATGATTGTGCTGTGATGTATGGGGATGGGGAAACCCAAGCACCTCCTGGGGAGCATCCCTGGGTAATGCATGGCCCCAGGTTGCCATAGGGAGATGTTTGAAGATTTAGAAGGGGCTGTTTGCTCTCACAAGCTGATCTTTCTCATGGGTTTGCACATGGCAGTTGGGAATGTGAGTCACACAGGGAGGCTCGAGCAGGAGAAACTAAATTCTGGCACTTTTGCTCCTTGGGTAGAGGCACCAGGAGCAAATTGCAGACCGTCCATCCAACACAAAAGATTAAAACCCAAGTGCCTCATGGCCAAGCCCTCTCCTCTCCCCACCTCACCCTTCAATGCAGCCCCGAAGCCTCTGCTCCCACCTCCAGCTGCGGCGGGAGGGGAAGGGCACTGTTATCCTTTCATTTCCTGAGCCCGTTCCGCCGCGGTTTTGCAGGGAGCGGAGACGAGGAAGCGCTCGCCGACGCTCAGCAGCCAGTTCAAGCGGTCCCTGGAGCTGTTGATGAGGACTCTCAGTGTCTGCCAGCCCTTTTTTGTCCGCTGCATCAAGCCCAATGAGTACAAGAAGCCCATGGTAAGTCCTGCTTTCCCCTGTTGCGTTTTTATGGGATTATCCACAGGAGCTAACGGTTAACGCAGCCCTTTCTGCAAGCAAAGGAGTCCCCAGAGTTTGCTGAGGCAAATTTGGACACTTCCTTTGCAACTCAACATCAACCCAAAATGTTTTGCAAAGGGGAGATGCTTCTCCCACCTTTCTTCCCAAGGACCTCGAGGAATTCACCCTGCTGTCCTTTCTCCTATAGGAAATGCCTCTGATTTCCATAGCGGGTCAGAGCCCCCCTACCAGCTGCAGGGCCCTGCGTCCTGTCCTGTTGCAGCCTTCGGTGTTTCCTATAAGTGATCCCCTTCCTGTTGATGTTTTCTACCAAATTTTTGCTTCTGAGGGATCTTATTTGTTTTCATCCCGTTAGACTCTTTCTTTCCAATTTTTTTTTTTTTTACAACAATAGTGAAAGTACAGTTAAAAATTCCCAAAGGAAAATAGCACCAAGGAAAAATAAAAGGAGTTATAATAGCTGTGATTCCCAGGGCTGGGGAGGTTAGGTCACGATGGAAAGGAATATTACAACATTAGGTATTTCACTCGGATGAACATCCAATAGTAAATTCCTCCCATCCTTCAGAGTACTCTTAAACAGAGTAGAAACGGGCAGAAAAAAATAAAATTACTCAGAAAGTTAAAAATAACTGGCAGCCAGTTAAAAGCGCTGCTCTGCTGTGTTTGCTTCCAAAGCCATGAACACTCTGGGGACAAACTTTAATGAACAAATGAAAGGAAAGGAGGTGGCTGTAAATCCCCCGACCTCTGAGTGCTCGTGGTGATGACTCCGAGCACTGTGGTGGGGGGGATGATGCTGAACACCCCAATCCCAGGGTCAGCACGCTGCAGAATTGGACCCTGGAGCTATTAGCAACCACTGTGAGCTTCTCACCACCCCTAATAGTGATGCTTCTTGGGGAGCAAGAGTGCTATCTAATAATGATTTCAGCTTTTTTGCTTCATTTTGCCCATGCCTTTGTACATCAGGAGTGGGTAATCATAGAATATCCCAAGTCAGAAGGGACCCATGAGGATCATTGAGTCCAATTCCTGAAGCAGACAGAGGTGGAGTTAATCTAAAGTTAGTTAGAAAAGCTCAAATTAATTCCAAAAAAAAAGCATAAAATATCAAATTTCAGACAGGCAAGCAGTGTTTGCTCAAAGCTCACTTTTACTGTTCAGTGGACACAATGCAGCATAGGGCAAAGAGTTGGGGGGCTTTGGGTGAGCATTAAAAGGTGGCTAATAGCATATTAAGAGAATATTTTGGGTTAATAGGCAACAGTACATCTAAATTGAGATTATCATCTGAGCTGAGATCAAACCAAAGCCTTGCTTTAGAACATGGGTGGTGTTGAGTTGAGAAATAGATGCACTGATGTTACCAAATCATTCCTGATCTAACTCTGAGCTGCTTTTACACCAGAATGTCTGGGATTCAGTTGGGGGTTTTGCATCCTTTGTAGCAGATCTGAATTTGACCAGCTCTGACAAAACCGAACTGGAATATTCTGTGCAACTCAGTGACCTACAAGACCTTCAGTGGGACATAAAAATAGCTATAAACCTGAAAGAATCCAAGAGAAATTAATCTCACTATTACAGTAATGGGTGGATGAGTTAACGCTGCATCGAGGACTGCGGGGCTACAAGATGTGATTTTTTTGGCTATTTTTGGCATGTAATCCAAAGGGAAAATATCACAGATAACAGGACACAGAGCTGTGCAGGGTCATTGCAAAAGAACATTTTCTGGGAGTTCATTTTCTGTCCCAGGCTATGAAGGAAAGTGCACTGATAGTGATAGGAAACAGTGGAGTGGGAAGTGAAAGGTCAGTGGAAAGTCCTGACTGTTTGTTACTTTCTGTTATTTTAAAACTTTTGTTTCCTTCTAAAATGTACTTTTGGGGGGGGGAAAAAAGAGAAAGAAAGAAGAAAAACAAACTTTTTTGCAAGCCTACAACTGCTTCATGGAGCAGGGTGAGGGACATGCTGCCCTGACTTTGTGCTGTGCCAGCACCGCACCACATCTGCCTCTATTTGACACTTGGGTTGAATTCTGCTCTGATGCTCCCAGTAAACAACACTGGGCTCCAAAAGGGTGTTCTCAGGGGCTCCAGGATCCTCCTTAATACACTGAGCCAACAGCAGGGATTTTTCTGAGCCTCCCTTTGCTTCAGCAGCTCTGCCCATCTAGCAGCATCCCTAATTCTCCTCCCTGAGGTCCCCAAAGCAAAGGAGAGCAGCCAGGTTTGTTAGCAAGCATCTGAAAGGACTGCACGACCTACAGATGCTGTATGGCTGCTTCTCAGGAGTGCTGGTAGAGCACAAAGCTCCCATCAGAAGTGAATGACCATGAGTGCTCGTTACAAGGGTGACTGCATGGTGTGGTCCCACTTTCTCAAGGTGATGTTCACTGTTGCATTGTGTTCTCCAGTTCTTCTCTTCACCCTTTCTGTAGAATGTAAGACACAAGCTGTTTTACAAAGGGGAGCTAAAGAAAAGGCCCACGGCAGCCAAGACCCCCATAGCCTTGGGTCCACCGAGTGAGGGGTTTGAGTGGGTGCCTGCCTTCATTGCCCCACATAGCTTTGATCTTACGGCCAATCCAGGCTGAGGTGTGCAATCAAACCACCATCTCCTGTCACCTCCCCAGCTGTTTGACCGGGAGCTGTGCGTCCGCCAGCTGAGGTACTCGGGGATGATGGAGACCATTCGCATCCGCCGGGCCGGCTACCCCATCCGCTACACGTTTGTGGAGTTCGTGGACCGATACCGGGTGCTCATGCCCGGGGTGAAGCCAGCATACAAGCAGGTGAGTGTCTTCTTCCATTGCAAACCACTGCTCTCTATTGGAGCATCCAAAAGCAATCATGCAGCGTTTAATCCCCAGATGTTGCAGCAGTGCTCTGGGATTTCCAAGTGAAGGGAGAATGGTCCTGAGACTGGTAGGGAGAGGGAGATGAGCCCCAAGGGCTCAGTCAGTCCCACTCTCTCCCCTTAAATATGGTGAGAAGCTAATTAGCAGAAAATGCTGTAATTGAGACCAGAAAGGGTCACCACTGAGCAGCAGGGGTGAGGCTGCTCCTGGTGAACACCACTCCCATTCCCACCAGGGTGACCTGCGTGGGACGTGCCAGCGCATCGCCGAAGCGGTGCTCGGGAAGGACGATGACTGGCAGATTGGCAAGACAAAGATATTCCTGAAGGTATGGGGCTCCCCATGTCACCCTGCTATCTGGAGTCCTTGTCAATGAAGGAACCTCCTACCAGCCCCTTTCCACCACAAGATATGACCCTTAGCTGTGGTTTCTGGTCTGGCACGGCAGTAAGGAGAAACTGAGCCAAGGCAGGATATTTGGGACTGCTTTAGGAAACATTGGCCAGGAGGAAGTGACAGTCTGCCAGCACTGATGCATGCACATACCCATATGGGCACAGAAATACTTACGTTCAATAATGTAGCACAGCCTTTTTCCTCCTGGGCTGAGACACTTCATCTCATGTCCTGCCTTCACCCAACAGGCAGAGCAGTAGGAGAGATGCCCGTGCAAAGCCTTGCAGCAAGAAGGGTTGAAAGCAGAACAGACTCACTTTGGTTTTGGCATGTCCCTGCACAATACAAGACATGCCTACAGCTTCCCTCTCTGCATTGGTTCAGCTGACAGCCAACTTTCCAGGTCCCCAACAGCCCCAAGAATGAGAGCAGCCTTTGCCCATTCACACTTCTTTCTCCTCACAAACCCGTTCCTGCACTGCTCCTGGGGGATGAGGCTTAGCTGGCCAGGAGCCAGGATGGAAGCAAAGCCTTCTCTCAAGCAAAAATCTCAGCAGTAAATCCCGGTGGCTTACATTAAATAACCTCCACGCCCCATCTCCATCTCTTCCCTAGAAGCTGTTCCTACTAGTCACTCTTTCCAGAGCCTGTTATCAAGATCTCGCAGCTGTTAGGGCAGGAAACAGAGAAATCGGGAGGCCCTGAGGGGTAGCGTGAGGTCGAGCAAAGCAGGAAACGTGTGGAGTTGCCTCTGCTGCACCCAGCGTGGCAGGGCTCTGCATGCCACAGCCAGGAAAGAAAGTGGAGTTTGGTGTGGGTGGAATCAAAAGAAAGCTTAGAATGGTGCATCTGAATGCTTCAGGGCAAGGAAAGTCCATGTAATGATGCTGTTTTGTCCTTAGGGTGTGGAGACACTGCAGCTTTTGCTGGGGGGAGCGATGCGACCCTGGCAGCCTGAGGTTTGCTCCCAAACCTCTCCAGTGTTCCTGGGAGTTGTTCCCATGGCTAATGGCACTGGCAGGGAGCTCTGCATGGAAGAGCAGTGTCATGTGGGTGTTTTTGGACTATAAAGTTCTGCAAATACAGCTTCTTGCTGCTCTGGTTCAATTGAGAATGAAGACAGTGGATCACTAAGATTTGTGTTAGGGTTTCTCCAGGAGCAGGTGGGACATGCTGTCTTAGTTTCTTAGTTTATGGTTTAGTCATACCATAACACATGCTTAGGAATTAAAGCATCCTGAGAGTTTATTTTTGACATATTCCCTTGGGAAGGGCCTCGTACCACCCTTCCTGCCACGTTTCAAGCAGTTGGAGATCTTCAGACATGGATGCCATGTTGTTTCCTCCCTCAGGACCACCACGATATGCTGCTGGAGATCGAGAGGGACAAGGCCATCACGGACAAAGTCATTCTCATCCAGAAGGTTGTGCGTGGGTTCAAGGACAGGTAGGTGTGAGCCCTGCTGCTGGTGGGGAGGTGGGCTAGCAAGCAGCTCCTGGGGGATGCATTGTTCCCTCCATGCCCATCTGACCTGAGCTGCCTGCAGCTGGGAAAAGGGGACTTGGCACACAGGTGCAGCAAGTATTGGAGGAAAACAGCAGGAAAAATAAGAGGACAACTATATTCCTTGCCTGAAATATCAACACAATAGGACCTTCTGTCCCTGTTTGGTGGCGTCTTCATGGCAATGGATGTTTGTTAGGTCAGCTCAGCAGTGAGACTCTGCTGAAGGCAATGCTAAGCCTCCCCGGTCTGTGGGGATCCCCACAAGACTGCAACAGGGCTATTGAGTCCTCTACTGCAACTAATGTTCTCAGAATCACGGAATGGTTTGGGTCCATCAGGTTTTTGGTAGATCAGTTTGCCCAAAGCCCCATCCAACTTGACCTTGAACTATTCCAAGGATGGGTCATCCCCAGCTTCTCTGGGCAGCCTTTTCCAGTGTCCCACCACCCTCAGAGTAAAGAGTTTCTCCCTGACATCTAATATAAATCTACTTTCTTCTAGTTCAAAGCCACTACCCTTTGTCCTATGGCTACACTCCCTGATAACAACTCTTTTCCCATCGTTCTTGTAGGCCCCTTTTAAGCACTGGAAGACCACTATAAGGCCTTCTCACAGTAGTCCTAGAGAGGCCTCCGAGTCCTCACGATGCTGTTGTCCCCAGGGCATCTATGCACAGGCTCAGATCAGTCTCAGCAGCGTGCAGGGAGCAGTAAGGAGCAGCAGGATGGTGTTGCTGGAGTTTGCTCTTGATTTAGATCAGGTTGAATCCATTTGCAGGTGGCTAGGATTGAAGCAGGGAGAGCAGACAGCGAGATTTCAGAGGAGGATTCAAGGAGGGGAAGGCAGGGACCACTCCCAACGTCTGCTCTGCCCAATCCCATGGATCAGCCTGTGGAAATCCATCAGAGAGAAAATCCACAGACCTTCTTGTAAAGGCAAACAGAGCTGGGGGAGGAGAAATTTTCAGGCCAAAAATGCAGGGTTTACTCCACCTAGCTGCTCAATTTAAAGTCTCCAAAGAATGAAGCCCAGGAGACGATAACTCAGGGCATACTGCAGACACACACGACTGAAATGCCTTTTCAGGTCCAATTTCCTGAAAGTGAGAAATTCAGTCCTGATGATTCAGAGATACTGGCGTGGTCATAACTGCAGGAAGAACTACGGAGCTGTAAGTATATGGGTGCTTCCTCACATCTCTGCCTTCCCACCTCTTCCAGCTGGGATCTAAATGAGAGTTTTCTGGCTCAGTCTGCCCTGCTGGTTTTGGGTTGGTGGGGTGAAAGGAATTGTGCTTTTGCTACTTTGGCTTCTCATAAAAGAGAGCTCCTGACCACATCTTTGCTGTTCCTTTTCCTCAGAAGTTATATTTCCATTGTACCAAACAGTTACTTGGGGTTTTAAAAGTCTTCCCCTAGTTTCCAGGTGACTGAAAACTGAAAAACAGTCTCCACCTCCAGGTGGGACCACATCTGCAATCAGGGCTTTCTCCTGGCCTCTCCTCTCCCTAATCCATGGCCTTCGTCTCTCCCTGTCCTAGCTGGTTCTGGGCCCAAATTGGGTCATCTCAGAGGTGTGCTGGGGTGTAAAGGGCTCAATACCATCCTCTGGGACTTCAGTAGGATGGAAATAGCCATTTTCAGGCTGATTAGGGTGCTGCCTGCTTCCATGAAACAGATTCTTGGCAAGAGGTCTGCAGGAGGAGGGATTAGCAGGAGATTCCATGGGAGGTGCTGGAACTCCATGGGAGCAACCTCATGGCTTGTAGCTACCTTGACATGAGGAGCCAGACCTTTTGAAGCCTCTTAAAGGCAGAAACCATGGGACTCAGTGGGGAAGGAACTCCCTTCGTCTTTCCTGGGCTTTGAATCAGTGCAGCAACCAGAGAGCTTCGTTTCTCCACCCTCTTGGAGAACCTCCCTCCCAAAGGCTTGTCCTGGTGGGAGCTGATTTAAGGAAAAGAAGGAGATTAGCAAAGCAAATCTGCTTCGGGTGGGCTGCGGCGGAGTGCTTTCATCCTGCTCCCTCTTGCAGATGCGGATCGGCTTCCTGAGACTGCAGGCCCTCTACCGATCCCGCAAGCTCCACAGGCAGTACCACATGGCCCGCCGGCGCATCATCGAGTTCCAGGCCCGCTGCCGGGGCTACCTGGTCCGTAGGGCTTTCCGTCACCGCCTCTGGGCTGTCCTCACCGTCCAGGCGTACGCCCGGGGGATGATAGCTCGGAGGCTGTACAAGCGGCTCCGGGGAGAGGTGAGTGGTGTAGAGGAGAGGGTGGACGTGGGAAATGGAAGTGGGGAGTCTTTGAAGAGCATGAACGGAAGTGGGCAGTCTTTTAGGAACATGAAATAGTCCTAAAAAAGTAGTAACTATCCATTGAGAAGGGCTCCTGTGTTTATTCCCCAGTATCATCGGCGCCTGGAAGCAGAGAAACTTCGCTTGGCGGAAGAGGAACGGCTCCGAAAGGAGATGAGTGCCAAGAAAGCCAAAGAGGAAGCAGAAAAGAAACACCAAGTATGTCAGGGCTGCTCTTTCTGGGGCTGTGTCTCACTGTTTTTGAGGGGCTGGTTGTGCTTCATTGTGGGGGAATGCCAAAAATATCTAAGGGATTTCTGCCCTGCTTGAATTATTTGTGTTTAATTCACTAAAGCCCTCTGTGCTTTATCTAGAGTTAAGCTGCTCCAGAATTCCTGATCTGCTGCACAGGAATGTCTGAGATTATAGTTGTTATTTTCTTCCTTTTGATATTGTATGAAGGCTGAAGGGGAACTGGCACACTGTGTAGATAACGCGTATACGTGCATGTGTGCACATACATATATGTATACAAGAAGAAGACATCAGTGAGTCTCAGTGCATGGACCAGACCCTCTAAACAGGCTCTACAGAAGTAGAAAACATTATTGCTTTGTCCTTCTGCAGTTGGGAAGCTGAGGTATAGATGTGCTATTGATTTGCTCCAACTCCCATGGCTGGGATAGTGTCCTAAGCAATGGGAGCTCTGCCTTTCTGAAGGCAGTCCCTGCAGAGCTCAGTGCCAGCTCTCTGGAGGCAGCAGTTCCCTCACTGTATGTGTCCTCCTCCAGGTACGCCTGGCCCAGCTGGCCCGTGAAGATGCAGAGAGAGAAGTAAAGGAAAAGGAGGAAGCACGTCGGAAGAAAGAGCTGTTGGAAAAAATGGAGAAAACTCGCAACGAGCCAGTGAACGACTCAGAAATGGTGGACAAAATGTTTGGATTCCTGGGGATGACCTCCTCCCTGCCTGGCCAGGAAGGGCAGGCACCCAATGGCTTTGAGGTACTGCAGGCATACAGGAGTCTGTCTGTGGCATGAAAGGCTTTAGCAACACATGAATTTATCAGAGTAGAATGGAGCAATCTGAGAAGGAGTCTCTGAGGTCTTCCTTCAAGACTTCCTTCCTTCTGCATAGCTGCAGATGTTCCCCATGCTGTGGCTGGGACAGGCACACAGTTGCAGGTTTCGATGGTGCTTCTGTGTGGAAGGGAGCAGGATGGCTGTAAGATCACTGAGGACCTGCGGCCTTTGATATCTGCTTCATTTTGGTTCGCCACAGCTCAAGTCATTTAGCTCTTGGACACCCTTTACCCATTGCAGAAGTGGGGCCACACTTAATGCTTCTCCAGCTGCTCTGGGGACATTCCTGAGCAAAGGTATTTTCTTCTGGACTCAGGATTTGCTTGGGCTCCAGAGTTACATTCTGTGGTTTTCCCTCCAGCTGGCTTTTCCTTTGGTGATGAAAATCAGTTAGGCAGTGAAGTTGGGCGCAAAGGGAAAGAATAGTTCAGCAGCCAAAGCCATGCTGAGTGCCTGACATGTCCTTCCCCACCAGGATCTTGAGCGAGCCCAGAAGGAGCTGGAGGAAGAGGACCTTGACGCAGCACTGCCTCTCCCTGAGGAAGAAGAGGAAGATCTCTCAGAGTACAAATTTGCCAAGTTTGCTGCCACGTATTTCCAGGGCACAACAACGCACACCTACATTCGCCGACCTCTCAAGCAGCCTCTTTTGTACCACGAAGATGAAGGAGACCAGTTGGTGAGGCGGGGGATGGAAACCCTTGACCAGGGTGGGTTAGAGCAAGCCTGGGGAGCCTTTCACCCAAAGGGCAACCATTTGCCTTTGGGATACACTGGTGTGTTCGTGGTTCAGTGGCCCTTATCCACTGGGCATTCTTTGATTCAGGACAACAATAGTAGAGGGATCCATCTATTTACCCTGATGTTTGTGTTAAGGCAGTTAATGAAGTGTTCTGGGCTTAGGTCACGGACGATGAAAATTGTTGAGACAGTACCATTTGCAAATCTGCTATTTGGCAGATGGAAATGTTGTTTTTTTACCTTGCCATGTGCACCAGTGCAGAGCTAGCAGGGGACAAAGGCTTATCCTATGGCCAGCAGTACAAGGGCAGAACTGTACTGAACGTGCATGGCTCTAAGAAACATTTCAGTGCCCATCAACTTGCCTTCTCTCTGATTCTCCTCCTCGCCAGAGGATTAGAAGTTCTCAGTCACTGTTCTTCTGTAAGGGTGACATCTCCTTGCCAAGAACCCTTGCAGGTTGCATGAGTACGTTAATGATGGCAAGAACACAGATTCTGGATTTGTGGTCCTGGCCTCCAGCGCACCCAACTTCTGCTCGCTCAGATGAGACTCACGCTGCCAGCAAATTAGTTGTGTGTCCTGCAGATGGACAGGGCATCCACAGTGGTGATTCTGATGGATTCATCATGTCTTGACCACCACGTCCATTGCCCTGCTGCCATCTAATGGAGTGAATCTTTATCTTCAAACAGGCAGCACTTGCTGTATGGATCACTATCCTGCGTTTCATGGGAGACCTCCCTGAGCCGAAATACCATACAGCCATGAGTGATGGTGGTGAGAAGATACCAGTGATGACAAAAATCTATGAAACTCTCGGGAAGAAGACCTATAAGAAAGAACTGCAGGCTCTGCAGGGAGAAGGAGAGGTAATTGTTACGTAATGGAGGTAGTTGTCTGTAAGATAAATGATATTTGCATATTGAAATAAGTTGGGAAGAAATGACTTGCAGCTTTGCTGCAGCCAAGTGGTTTGTCAATTTTATCTGCAGTTATACTACTAAGGGGGAATTGTTTGCTTGTCTGGTTCCTACACTGCCTTCTTCACACAGATAACTGAATGTCCCCCAGCAGTGCTGTCAGGGAAGTGTCCTGATGTCTCTCACTGAGCTTTGATCTCTCAAGGGCAGAAATACATGGGAGGAGTGCAGTGTCCTATGTCACTGACCTCTCTTTTGGGGATTTTGTGTTGATCTGCTCTGGGTCGGAAGAGAAAAAATTAAAAACGTGCCCTTAATCTTGGGGCAGGAAATAAAGAGTTACCGGGAGATTAAGCTGTGAAAATCTGAAAAAATTTCCTATTGCATCCTCAGTGCATTTGGGAAGTATTTGGAGGACTTTGTCTTAGGACCCCTCCCAGATAAGACATTGCTCTGGGTAAATCACTGTCCATAGCATGATATACTTTCATCTACAAACTTTCATCTACAACAATTGCTTTGTACAATATGGTAAAGTATTACCTGGTATTAGGTTTTGCTGGCAGATTTTGATTTTTAAATGGCACTGATGCATTTTTAGAAAGTTTTCTGTAGTATCACCTGGACTAGACTCTGTGCCATTTGCAGATGTAAATTAAGATACCTCCTAGTATTTATAGATGGTTATTTCATTCAGCACTTTCACTCAAGTATCTGAGAAGGAAAGAAATATTATTTGGACTCTAGTTCTGTAAAAATATCTGCAAAGCATTACCTTCCATTTCTTCTAGCTATCATTTCTTTCTTGTTTATTTCCAAAAAAGCGTATTTTGGCTAATTGAGTCATCAGGTAGTAGAGAGGAGAAAGAAAATTTAAGCTGTCATTTGTGCCTGTAGTTACATGTGCTCTGAAGAGTGCACAACAGTGTAAAGGTATCTGAGCTGACCCTAAGCCTGATGGTATGTGAATCCAGGTTTACAGTACCAGCTTGGCTGTATAATGGACTTATACCATCACAGCTGCAGGACTCAAAGTGCTGAGTGGTGTAAAATCACAGTTTTCAAAGTTGTGTGGCTGTGAAGAGGTTAACTGGGTAAAGCTATTGTTCATAAAGTTGGTATAAAAGCAGAAAGTCAACAGAAAGTCCTTATCATATGCTTGGTGGTACGTAATCAGTGCCTGGGTCTGTCCCACATTAACTTTTTTCTTCTGGGAAGTCTGATGGAGCACAGAGCTCAGTAATGATAACGAAACCATAATGGGTAACCATACCTGCCCCTGAATCCCTGACAAGATGACTTCCAGCTCACAAATCTGCCATGCAAATCGTTCATCTCAGTCTTGCTCATCTCATTTGTGAAGTCAGAACAAGCCTGAATAGGATACAGTGATCAAGCATAGTTTGACTAGGAGTCAGTCACATTTTCTTCATAGCTCAGTCTTTTGCAGATGTATCCAATTTGTAGTTCTAATCTGGGGAAGGCTCACTGATTAGACAACAGTCATCTGCAAAATTCAGAGCCAGACCTGATTTATCATGGGGCACAGCAATGTGGGTCCAGAACTCTGGTTCCCACGAGCTCCTGAAATATCTCACTCCATGCCCAGGATGTGGGCCTTTTGCAGAAGTCCAGGAGAGGCAGAGATAGCACGTACTTGGCAGGGCTCTGTCTCACCCCATTGCACTCTGTGCCTCTTGCTTTGCAGAGTACTCACATTGATGGGCACAAGAAGAACAGTGTGCGGCACAAACTGGTCTCCTTAACACTCAAGAAGAAATCCAAACTGACGGAGGAGGTGAGAGGAGACGCTTGGCCGCCTGGCAGCACAAGTGCCGTTGGATTGTCTGCAGCCCTCTCTGACTCTCTTCTGCTTTTCCCTAGACAACATAGAACCAGCCCTCCTCTGGGTTTGGCGCTACCTGTCTCTCTGCCTGAAAGATTTAAGGAGTGTTTAAGGGGAAAGGTTGGCTTCCCGTGTCTCCTTGAGTCATTCTGCGCCTCGCGCCGGCCTTCCCTTGGCTCCTGCTCTCCATCCATCCAGCACCTTCCCTCCCCTCTTTCACAGCCCTCCATCCAGCTGTTGATACCTCTCACCAGTTGTGATGGTCTGAATGTTACCCCTGCTTTTAGCTTCCTGCCCTCCTTTGTGGCATAGGTAGCAGAGGAAGGGCACCCACAGGTGCTCACCCATCCTCTGCCTCTCCCTTCTCCAGTGCTAGGGGCAAATCCCTCTATGTGAGCAGCTATCCAAAGCTGAGAGCTTTTGGAAACACCATCCCAAAAGAGTGAGGAGCAATAAGTCTTTTGGGTAGGGAGATGAGAGCAAAGCAAACACGTGGATCCAGCCTTCTTCACATTTCCTTGTCCACTTCCAGAGCAGGCACCACCTCAGCCAGCTGCAGCTCTTGAGAGCACGAAGATCTCACTCTGATAGAATCACCCTCCTTTCCTTTACAGTCAATGGAGAGAGAGAAAGCCAGTTCACCTTATCCTAATGTGGCTCTGAAGGCATTCTAGAAATGCCCATCTCTCTCCAGTGGCTCTAACTGGAGAATGGGTTGACCAGCTGAGGCAGAGATCTGTCGACAGAGAGGGAGATGGATGCCATCCCTATTTCGACAAAAAGCATCAAGCTTATGTGCTTTCACCTGCATCATTAGCATGGAGAGAGTCTCCATTTTGTTAGTGTTTTAACAGGTTTTTTTTAATATGGTTGAGTTGAAAGGACCAGCTTTCCTTGGCAATAAGTTGCACCAAACTTCATTGATGGTCCTTTTTCAGCTGTGAGTCCAGCCCAGTGTTGGGGTGCAAGGGTGTCATTGTAGAAAACATGAGAAAAGACCAAGCAGGTGAGAGTGTGACTAGGCAGAACCATTTTCAGCTTCACCCATATGTAATTAAAGCCAACAAAATCACAACCTCCTGTCACTGATAACGTGTAGACAGAAGAACTTCTGAGCCCCTTACTGGCTGGTGGAGGAGGCCTCCTCGGGAGCACACATTTGGGTTGGGGGTGGGGGGCCACAGTAAATGGCTGTGCTGAAAGAGAGCAATGTCTGGTTGACAGGTGACAAAGAGACTTCATGACGGGGAGTCAACGCTCCAAGGTAATAGCATGCTTGAAGACCGGCCGACCTCCAACCTGGAGAAGCTCCATTTCATTATTGGTAATGGCATCCTCAGGCCAGCATTAAGGTTAGAAATGAGGACAAAGGCATAAACATGCCATTCTTTTCATTCCTTCTTTATTGAACTACTCTTTTCCAAATGATTTTGCTGGTGTGTGCAGCTTTATGAAGCACTAATTATTCTGGTTGTGTTGCACGGGGCTGGGTCATGTTCCTTAGTGTTCATTTCAGGCCTGATCAAAGGACCATGCAGAGGGATTCAAAGGCTTCTGAAAGCGCTGCTGGCTGCTGGACTGGTTTATTAATGCTCACTTTTTCTGTTCACTACCTTTTGTTTTCCATTTGGCCATTCAGGCCTCTTTTGTTTGTGTGAATATTTTTGATGGCACAAAAGTGAAGAACTCAAAACCCATTTCTGTTACTAGATTAAAGATTCAAAAAATATATAGTACAATATTAGAGATAAATTCGCATCTGTGGTTTAGCCCATTTATGCGTGTGTTGTAATATAACCGATTTAATCTTATCTTCCCACTTCACCAGGAAAATCCTTAGCCTTTTGTTACTGCACAGTGTCTACTCTGAAGGCAGACATGGTAGCACACTCAAGAGCATTTCCATAGGGTTTACCAGTGTAACAGGATGGCCAAATAGTTTTTGCTGCCTCACACATAGATAAGAAGGCACCAATATTCCTCATCTTGCACGTGGAGAATTAAGGTTAAATGCAAAATTGGACATTAATTCTCAATATTTGATATCCATTAATGCATCAGAGTACATGTGTATGTACACATAAGAACTGGACAAACTTTGACCTCCACTGGAGGTGACAGCTCCCAACGTTTCTACAATTCAAGTTTAGGTGTCCCAAGAGCAACAAAACAACAGAAAGCAAATGAGGACTCCCAGCTGCTGGCCCAGTTAGTTTAGGAGATTTGTTTGTTATCGCTGGGAAACCTTTGCAAGAAAGATTCCATCTTTGTAAGACGGAGTCTATCTTCCAGAGGATACATTTAGAGACCTGAACATTGAGACACTCTTTTATTTCTCTTTTCTGTAAGATATGTCAATCAGTTATGGAAAATCTCAGCTGAAGTACAGGGAAAACCCAGCTGATGCTACAGGACTGATGAAGGAAGGTGTTTTAGAGACTGTGCAATGACCAAAATGACCATTGTTAGTACAATTAAATTAATGTCCTTGCAATTGCAAAATGAGTGTTTAAGTAACACATGCAGACAGGGTCTGGCTCTGTTAACATTGAAAAACACCACCTTGTTAACTCTAATTCTTATTTAATTTCTGTTGCAGGGATGAAATCTATTGTCAAATCTGCAAGCAACTGACCCAGAACCCATCCAAAAGCAGCCACGCCAGGGGTTGGATCCTGATGTCCCTCTGTGTGGGATGTTTTGCTCCTTCAGAGAAGTTTGTAAAGGTATTTATCTCAGATATTATCTGCTGATAGATTTACTTTTCCATCCTCAGGACCAGCTTTTCTCGAGGGTTTATCAGTGGAAGCAATCCTAGTCTTCATCCCTGTCAGCAATGACAATAACTTAAAGTTCCTAATGAGAAAAAAAAGTGTGCATGATCCTGAACTCAATGCCTAAAGTGGATCCGGTGACTCCCTCCTGAGAAGTGACTCTCTCTTTCCAGTGACTCTAAAGAGAGAGTAGACAACAAATTCAGATGATGCCTCCTGCACTCCAGTTGTGATTAAGCAACCTCTGCTCAGAAGCTGAATTATCAGAGGTCACAAGTGGAATCTGCACTCCCAGAAAGGCCCGCATTTCTCTCCTGTTTCTCACATCCGAAGATCTATGCATTTAGTCAAGCATCTGCTGGCTTTGCCAGTATGACCTAAGGCATGTCCTCTAATTTCTCAAGGAGCGATACTACACAACAAATTATAAATATAACTTAAAATTAAAAAAAAAAAATTGCACTTAGGGAGTGGTTTCATTTACCTGGAAGTATGTTTGCATAGCTTTCTGCACACTGCAACTTGCCACACAATGTGTCGTACTGAAATCACTCGACTCTTTAAATAGCCACATGGGAGATGGTGTAGAGGCTGAGAGGAGACCTCACTGCTTTCTAGAAATATTTGAAAGAAGTTTGAAGTGAGGTGGATGTCAGTCTCTTTTCTCAGGCGACAAATGACAGGACACAAGGAAATGGCCTCAAGTGGCACCAGGGGAGATTTAGATTAGATATCAGGAAGAATTTATTCATGGAAAGGGTGATGAGACACTGCAATGGGCTGCCCAGGAATGTGGTGGAGTCCCCATCCCTGGAGGTATTTGAGAGATGTGTGGATGTGGCACTAAGGGACATGGCCTAGTGGTGGACCTGGTAGTGTTAGATGATTGGACTTCATGATCTAATGGGTCTTTTCTAATCTAATCTAAAGGTCTTTTCTAATCTAAATGGTTCTGTGATTCTATGTAATGTATCTTCAGAAGGAAGCACTGTGGATCAGCAGGACTGAAGTCAGAGGGAGATGCTCAGTGGCTGACACTATTGAAAATCAGGTTTTCTTAAAGATTTTATTTTTTCCTTAGGCAAACTCCACGTTTTGTTCCTAGATTTGAACATCTCGCCTTCCAAATAACTTATACACCCCAAGTCTGGCTAATACCCTCTGGGCTGCTCAAGTTCCACGTCTAAGACTCTTCATGTCTATGCTCAATCCCATGCCCAAGTGTTGGACTGGCTCTGGCAAAGGGCTCAGTACTTGGTTTTGGTTGGACACAACATGACAAGGCTTCCTTTGTCCCTTTGAATGTTGGAGCCTGGACCTGTACCCAGGCCTGCTGGAGATAAAGGTGTTACATTAATTTCCATAGATATCAGATTAGGTCCTCAGTACTGAAAGAACTGAAGCCAAGAATAGAAATCCCTTCTTCATCTTCAGGTCCTGCCAGTAAGAAATCTAATAATGCAGATGTATCACTGACTAAGTGGCAGAAAATTAAATTATATCTGGAAATGAAATCTGAGACAGTATGTCACAGGAGATTGTGTGAATTTAAATCTTTAATAATAGAAGTTTATTTTAGGTGAGTGAAGCACTTCCCAGAAATAATTTATGAGTAGCTCTGAAGCCTCAAGCACGTAGCTCTGTCCAAAGTTCTGGTTCATGCTGAAATATGTGGCAATATTCCCAAAAAACATTGGTGAGGGTTTGTGCTAATCCTGCCCTTGTTCTTCTCGGGCAGTAGATCAGCCCTTTTGCTCCTTGGACTGCTGGAGACACAAGGGAGTATTCATACCACCTAATTTCAGACAACTATCTCTCTCCTCTTTATAGCACATGGAAAGAGAGAGGCTCCTCCAGAGTGCGATTCTGAGACCATGAACCAGAATCCTACTCTGAATCTCTTCCAAAACAGATTTCCACTGGGCAGCCTCTGGTGACGGAGGCTCCTTGGGTGTGAGTGTGGGCACCCCTTGCAGCCTCACACACTGTGGTTATACCTCCAAGCTTGCAAACGACAACAAATGGCTTGAGCCATGTCTTGGAGACCAGTTTGAAATGTTATATTTCAAGATAAAACACCCTCCCAATGAAATGTTGGTTCTGCCCTCAACAGCATACTTACCCATGCAGACTCAGTTCTTTGTTCTGTGAAAAGCAGAGGGAGAGTCAAAGTCTGATGGAGTTCAGTGAGTGCTTCACTTTGAAGCTACATTAACACAGGCCACCTAGTCCAGCCTGTTCTGGACTGGGAGACAAACACCATGTCAGCACCAGACCTTACTATCATACTCATAACTATTTTTAACGAGTCAGTAGTTGGCCAAAATCTGATTTACCACGGATTTACTGACTACAGCTTTGACTTTGTAACAGGGACAGCTGAATCAGTGATAGCTATCCATCGATTATCAGCCAGTCAACGAAAGATTTTTTGTTAACCTCATATATTTTTCAATTCATGCCTGAAGTTATCATCCAGCAGTAATCATTCATCATTTAAATGGAAGAAAAGCATGTAAGAGTAAATCTCTATTAGCATTTCTTTCCTATACTCTGCCATGCAATGGAAGTGTACATTGAAAGTGGTATAAAATTTCAGGTTTCTTTTTTCCTGAAACCTTCACTTTGGTTCTGACTTTAATAGCAGCAATGTTATGGGGGAAAAAAAAAAAACAAAAAGATGCAGAATTTCAAGAAAGCGTTGTGCCTGGAAGCTGTTCCACAAGCCTGGAATACATCAGTTAGGACTGAATGTTTTGAGAATGATTTAATTGATAATGAGGCAGTCTTAAATATATTTTCTGTTCCCAAATATGAAGGTCGTGCTTTGGATCCTGTTAGAAACCTTTATCACATCTTATGCTAAGCATAGTTCAAGACACAGCACTCCAATCCTTCGAAATTTTCTCTGAAATGATGATGGACTTCTATGGGAAGGCTCATCTGCAAAAAAGGAGAAATACTAAAAAAACGTAGTTGCATAGTTCAGCATTAGCAGCATAATTAAAACCACACTTTTACATAGCATGAACGACTTGCAACCATTCACAACATCTCCCACCTGTATAGCCTGCTTCTATTACCTAGCTATTTGGGAGTATCAGTTATGATTAACAGAGAAGTTTGTTTCTCCATCCATGTTGTTTATGGAGTGCCAGCATTACAAAGCAGTCAGTGTCACTGAAGGAACAGCTAGGTAGCTATGGGTCGTTATTCAGAGACCTACCTGCCCATAAAATGCCTTAGAAAGATATGATTTACAGAACTCTTAGTCTTACCTACATATTTGGCCAAGAGATTTATGTAATATTTTTAAGTGTATCTCTCAAATTGTGGAAGTCACTGAATTTGATTTTCCCTACAATATTGCAGTTGTATTTTTAACACGAGGTGAAGTGCTTCAAATTGTGGCTTAGGGTCTTCTAAATTACAGTTTAAAATCTGACTAAGGAAACACCTGTTTAATACAATTGTGAAATATGTTTTCTATTGTCAGCTAAGTGTTTTGAGCAGTATTTCCTTACAGCTGCCTTGGATCATTTTTTATTGGCCTTTTTCATTCACTCCCATCATTTTGGCCTATATTCAATAGCATTTTGTGATATAGCTTTAAATTAAGAGACAGAAATCAATGGCAACAACAGTAGGAACATAAAATTTGCTGCTCTGGCTTTGATCAAAGAGATATCTGGGCTGGTAACTTATCTCCACTGAGGCCAGAAAGGCACAGTACAAGAATAAGGTGAGGGTGCAGGCTGTTCTAACCTGTCTTAGCTTCCAGCAATGTAATTTAGGAATACCCTAGCCTGAGTGGTATCACTGCTCTTAGCAGTCCCAGAAGGTTTTTCATCAATAAATATTTGATTTAAAACCTTGGCAAATGCTTGGCTTCTGGAGCTGATGGTCTAACCAACATGTTCCCTGCCACAAACAGTATTTAAGGAACTTCATCAACGGCGGCCCTCCGGGTTATGCTCCCTATTGTGAAGAGAGGCTGCGGCGGACATTTGCCAACGGGACAAGGACACAACCACCCAGCTGGCTGGAACTGCAGGTATGAGCCCCTCCACCCCATCCCCAGCCAGCTAGGGCTCAGGATTGGCTCCTTTCACTATCACGGGAGCCACTACTTTGGAAGGACAGAAAGCAGTATGACAAAATCCATATTTCTCTCAAGAATTTTCAGGTATTTCCAAGATACTGCATTCCGCTTCCATCCTGGCCTTGCTCCAAAGCATGCTGAAGATCATACCCTTTGCCTACATCAATATTTGTAAATTAAATGTATTTGAGAATGCTCTCAGGCACTGAGGCCAGATGGCACGGAGCAAGCCCCTACGTATGCTAGGAATTCTTCCAGCTGACGGTGGCTGTAGGAAAAACTGCCTACTGAGAACAGTCCTTGGAGCATCACAGCTGCCCAAGCTTGTTCAGGGACAGCTGTCGTTGGAATAAGCCCAGTTTATGTAATATTTGCTCATTTCCTTTGCTCGTTTACTGGCATGGAGGGCTAGGCTTCCTTGCCCAGGAGCATTCGTGGGCATCCTTGCATGTAATAGATTAGACACCTCAATGATTGAATGCATTATATATAAAAAAAATAATAATAATAAAAAAGGTTTTTTAAGGGCTTCCAGTGGCTGACCACACTCTGAGAAGTATGCTATGGTAGCATTGAAACGTAGCCAGTCAGTGGGGTCAGGAATTAAAAACCGATTACAACTGTTGATGACAAGGGTACATAGGTAAGTAATCTAGATGGGGTTGAATGCCTTCATAAAGTTTGACTTCAATCCTTTAGGCAACCAAGTCCAAGAAACCGATCATGCTGCCTGTCACATTTATGGATGGGACAACTAAAACGCTGCTGACAGACTCTGCGACGACTGCTAAAGAGCTCTGTAATTCTTTGGCCGACAAAATCAGCCTGAAGGACCGATTTGGCTTTTCGCTTTACATCGCACTTTTTGACAAGGTGAGGTATAGTTTATGCTCCTGAATAGCCCTGTTAAAGAAAAAGGAGGTTCTCCTTGCTGCCACATATCTACCAGAGGGCAGAAGGATCTTGCATTCTAAGCAAATGCCAAGCCAAAACGTCAAGAAGAAACGTGCCTACAGGGCAGATGCCAGTATGATTTTCACAGTAAGAGTAGTCATATACTGGAGTGGTGTTGCAGAGAAACTATGAAGTCTCCCTCTTCGGAGAAATTCAGAACAGAAGGCATGGAGCAGCCCAATCAAAGATGGGCAGGTCCTACTCTGAGCAGGAGGTTAGACCAGAAATCTCCAGAAATCCCTCCAGAAGTCCTCCGGAGTTGCCTCAGATATCTCTACCTAGAGATGTCAGACGAATTCCACCTTTTCCCTCTGCAGGTCTCTTCCCTGGGGAGTGGCAATGACCATGTGATGGATGCTGTGTCCCAATGTGAGCAGTATGCCAAGGAGCAAGGAGCACAGGAGCGCAACGCGCCGTGGCGGCTCTTCTTCAGGAAGGAGATCTTCACTCCCTGGCACAATCCCAGTGAGGACAATGTGGCCACCAACCTCATTTACCAGCAGATTGTCCGAGGGGTGAAGTTTGGGGAGTACCGCTGTGACAAGGCAAGTGTCCTCAACAGCGACTGGTCTGATCCAACCTATGTCCTTAATATGGCGAAATACACTTCACAAAATGGGTTGAGAAATCTTCTTCCCTAGCCACCTGCTAGATTATTATGGTACACACTTAGGAAATGGGCTAAAGGAATCAGATCTTTTTGGCTGGGATGGGGACTGGACTCTCCAATGGGCTGCATGAGCACCCTTCCCTGTGGGCTTTTGGATAAGAGAATGAATGTCTACCTCATCCATCACCCTTAGTTTGGAGGGCTACAGGCACACTGTAACAAGTTCACCAGATCAGGATCCTGTTTGGTGAATCCTGCTAAGCTTTAGACATGAAACAGACTTGTCAGAACCCCCAGAGCTGTGCTATGCAGTACAAACCCAGCAATACTGCCATATGCTGAAGGGACATTGGCAGGAGAATCCTGTGTCTCTAGAGCCTCTGTGAGCTTACAGAATTATTCCAGTGTCACTGAAATGAGCACCTCAAGAGATGCCAAAATCTACGAAAATGTCCATCACGTTTTGTCTTGCTTTAATTTTAAATTATCCAGGTGTCAGATCGAAGATCTTCCTCTTCTCTAGCACCTAATTGTTCTTCTTTGGAACAGTAGAGACCACTCACCCTGGGAACTAAAGCACCGTTTCCCATCTTCATTGCATTAACATTAGCTCTTTTATCATATCTGGAGTTTTGTCCTTTCTTTCTCTCCTTCCCTTGCTCCTCCTGATGTTATTATCTCAGTAATAATTATTTCATCCCAAACTGCTTGGGATGCAGCTGGACTGAAGGACGTTTTACAGAGTTTTGTTATATGTAGGTGCTTTGGTTGCTGGGCTTCTGAAGATTAAAACTGATGCATGCACCCAGTTTACAACCATTGAACTCTGTTTACCATAGCAAAATCACCCATTGCTGCAGGCAACTGAAGTTGCAGGCATCAGAAGTAGATTGAAATTTAAGGAATGACAGGGTAAAATATGTTCACACACTATAAAGCCTTTCCTAGTGCTGATTACTGTACGTACTGTGGCTTAGTCATAGCTCATAGAGGTCAATATTCTGAATTTTATATGTACAAGAAGCACTGATGAAATTCTACTGAAAGGAAGCATCCCCAGTCCAATTTGAATTGACATTCTTCCTCCATACAGGATTCCTTGACCTATGAAGAGATGATATTGAAGTGAATGGCCTGGTAATACCATTGAGTTGTCTTGTTTGGCTTCTACAGGAAGAAGATCTGGCAGAACTGGCTTCCCAGCAGTACTATGTGGACTATGGATCAGAAATGGTGCTGGAACGGCTGCTCAATCTAATTCCATCCTACATCCCAGACAGAGAGATCACAGCATCGAAAACAGTGGAGAAATGGGCTCAGCTCATTATAGCTGCACATAAAAAGGTGGGACAAGCTGAAAGGCAGACACATTAGTGAAACCCAAAGCTAACTGAGATTACTCCCACCCAACATTGTCAGTCTAGATGCTTGCCCAGCCTTCTCGGAGTTGAATTATTCCTTGGAGTGGGAATTAGAATTTTGCAAGGATTTTCTTCAACCTCTCACTTGTCCCTGTAGGACTTTGGCCCTTAGCAACATCTAGATTAATTCTAAATTAATATCAGTTCCAACATCTCATATGTCATGGACAGGATGAGTTTCTTTTTTTTTTTGCTCTGTTTCCTAGATATAACTGGGTTTGTGCTTCATGTTGCCTGTGGCTTGTTTTGTTGGCAGGGAATTTATACTCAGAAGAGGACAGACCCCAGAAAAGTCAAGGAAGAGGTGGTGGATTTTGCACGTTTCAAGTGGCCTTTGCTGTTTTCTCGATTTTACGAAGCCTTCAAATTCTCAGGTGAGTCAGTAGAACACATGCCTGGGATGGGATGATCAAAAGCCAAAGGAATAATAGAGACTTCACAGAGAAGAAGACTTAATGGACCAACTAGGTGGTCTATTTTGGATACACCATTTTTTGGTGCATCCTGATTAGCAATGGCTCAAGCTATGAGTCTGCCACTATTTCTCTTATTAATAATAATTGATTTTTATTATTGTATTCTTCTTTAAAACGCACACATTTCCCATATCATACCCTTTATGAACTGATTGTATGTCTTGCCTTCAATCCAGGGCCAAGCCTGCCTAAAAATGATGTGATTGTAGCTGTCAACTGGACAGGGGTGTACTTTGTGGATGAACAGGAGCAGGTTCTCTTAGAGCTCTCTTTTCCCGAGATCACAGCTGTGTCAAGCAGTAGGTAAGCAAGAATAAACTTAGCTAGTGATCCACCCCTAAAACAGTCTTTTTCCAGAGTTTGGCTTTTGATGCCATTATATTTCCTGTTTATATCTTCTGCAAAAACATATCCCAGAGGGGGAAAGCTGCAAGGGCAGAGTTTCACCTTGGCCACCATTAAAGGAGATGAATACACTTTCACCTCCAACAATGCAGAGGATATCCGGGACCTCGTGGTGACCTTCCTTGAAGGACTTAGAAAAAGATCCAAGTATGTGGTCACTCTTCAAGACAACCCGAACCCTGGTAAGTGAATGGTCCAGGCCAGTAGGAAGCATATAGGCATATTAATTGCTCCAAAGGGATTTGGAAAAAAATCAGATACACTGATGGTTGTTTTTCTTGTAGTGGGAGAAGAATCTGGATTCCTCAGCTTCCTCAAAGGAGATCTCATAGTTCTTGACCAGGACACGGGAGAACATGTGATGAATTCAGGGTGGGCTAACGGGTTCAACGAACGGACCAAGCAGAAAGGGGATTTCCCAACAGATTCTGTCTACGTCTTGCCTACAGTCACCATGCCTCCCCTGGAGATTGTGGTAAGCTCTCTTGCAGAATAGCAAAACTTGATGCAAAGCCTTTCTGAGCAGCTTAGGTAGGAGTCAGTAAGAGTCTCCCTGACAATAAGGAGGAAACGTGGCTGAGAGAGGTGATGTTGTCTGAGACAGAGGTGATCTGCTGTAGTAGCATCTCAGCCTTTCTTCCAGCCTTGTCACTTTGAAGACCACAAGATTATGACTTGGCATGTCCATGAATCCTTTCACATCTCTCCAGCTGATCACTGGATTACCTGGTTGCTTTTCAGTGTTATTTAGGGTTAGAGGAAACCACTGCATGCATTTATGGGATGAGATTCATCCACGGGTCCTGAAGGAACTGGCGGATGAGGTTGCCAAGCCACTATCCATCATATTTGAAAGGTCATGGCAGTCTGGTGAAGTTCCCACTGACTGGAAAAGGGGGAACATAACCCCCATTTTCAAGAAGGGGAAAAAAGAAGATCCTGGAAACTACAGGCCGGTCAGTCTCACCTCTGTGCCTGGCAAGATCATGGAGCAGATCCTCCTGAAGGCTCTACTAAGGCACATGGAAAATCGAGAGGAGGTGATTGGCGGCAACCAACATGGCTTCACCAAGGGCAAATCGTGCCTGACAAAGCTGGTGGCCTTCTATGATGGAGTCACAGCAACAGTGGATAAAGGGAGGGCAACCGACGTCATCTACCTGGACTTGTGCAAGGCGTTTGACACTGTCCCGCACAGCATCCTGGTTGATAAACTGGATAAATATGGGTTTGATGGACGAACCACTCGCTGGATAAGGAACTGGCTGGATGGCCGCACTCAGAGAGTGGCGGTCAATGGCTCAGTGTCTGAATGGAGACCAGTGACGAGTGGTGTTCCTCAGGGATCGGTACTGGGACCAGTGCTGTTTAACATCTTTGTCGGTGACATGGACAGTGGGATCGAATGCACCCTCAGCAAGTTTGCAGATGATGCCAAGCTGTGTGGTGCAGTCGACACGCCAGAGGGAAGGGATGCCATCCAGAGGGACCTGGACAGGCTTGAGAGGTGGGCCCATGCCAACCTCATGAAATTCAACAAAGCCAAGTGCAAGGTCCTGCACCTGGGTCGGAGCAATCCCAAGTACACATACAGGCTGGGCGGAGAATGGCTTGAGAGTAGCCCTGAGGAGAGGGACTTGGGGGTGTGTGTTGACGAGAAACTCAACATGAGCCGGCAGTGTGCGCTTGCAGCCCAGAAGGCCAACCGCATCCTGGGCTGCATCAAGAGAAGTGTGGCCAGCAGGTCGAGGGAGGTGATTCTGCCCCTCTACTCTGCTCTCGTGAGACCTCACCTGGAGTATTGTGTCCAGTTCTGGGGCCCCCAACACAAGAAGGATGTGGAGCTGTTGGAGCGGGTCCAGAGGAGGGCCACGAGGATGATCAGAGGGCTGGAGCACCTCCCCTACGAGGACAGGCTGAGAGAGTTGGGACTCTTCAGCCTGGAGAAGAGAAGGCTGCGGGGGGACCTGATAGCAGCCTTCCAGGACCTGAAGGCGGCCTACAGGAAAGCTGGGGAGGGGCTTTTTACAAGGATAGATAATGACAGAACAAGGGGTAATGGTTATAAACTGGAAGAGGGTAGATTTAGACTGGATATAAGGAAGAAATTCTTCACTGTGAGGGTGGTGAGACACTGGAACAGGTTGCCCAGGGAAGTCGTTGATGCTCCCTCCCTGAAAGTATTCAAAGCCAGGCTGGATGGGGCTTTGGGCAACCTGGTCTAGTGGGAGGTGTCCTTGCCCATGGCAGGGGGGTTGGAACAAGATGATCTCTAAGGTCCCTTCCAACCTGAACCATTCTATGATTCTATGATTCTATGATTCTATGGAGCTGTAGGTTCCAGAGCACGTTGTCTTCATTAGGAAATGATCCCCACTATGGAAACATTTGTAATTCTTCATATTAGTGACTGAGAATGGCACAGAGAAATTACAATTTCAGAGTTCTTACTCTCTATTGACAGGAATTAGTGGGTTATTCTTACTCATTCATTTCCAGTCTCTTAATTTTGTGTCTGCTTCCCCTCTGGATGCATCAAACATATAATATATCAAAGATATTAGGTGACAGAGAACTTTTCATCCCACAGGCACTGGTCACGATGACCCCAGACCAACGACAAGACGTTATCAGAGCCTCCCAGATGGCAATTTCAGACAGTGAAGAGAGGGTGAAGCCATACACCTTGGAGGAATTTTCCTATGATTATTTCAGGTGATTTTTTCAACCATCTTCAAAAAATACAGGAGTAGGAATCCATCTCTGAGTAGTTTGGGAGTCAGTAATTTTTTGTCTACTGGAAAAGACTCTAACTGTCCCTTTGTGTGACTGCATAACAACGACTCCCAGCTTAGGCTGTGGCATATGTACCACATAGGCAACAGGTGAATTAGGTGGGGGCATTCTCATTTCCAAAGCACGTGCCACAGCTGCATGTGGCTTACCAGACTGATCCCAAAACTGCCATTCCTGCTCAGAGGGGTTGGCAGTCCAAAGAAGCAGATCAAGACCTGTGGGATGTCTTCATCCTGGTGGGCTTGTTCTGTTGGGCAATATCATTTCATTGTTGCTGCCCATCTCCCAATGGCCATCACCTTTCCTCTTGTGATGAGTAGCTTTTTTTGATCATGAAAGTTTGTTTGGGTGCCAGTGTTTGGGTGGGTTCTAAAATGCACTTTTCTGAGCCCTTAGAAAGTACAGATGGCTGTATTTGGGCAGAACTAGAGCTGGCTACATGCCAAACTGTAAATTCCCATTTGATATAAGAGTTCATTAGTCAGGTGTTGTGAACAACCTTCCAGGTGAAGCACTGGCCACACACAGCCCCTTTTATCCATGTAACCTCTCCACTTTTCTTTGCCAATGCCACCAGGCCTCCCCCCAAGCACACCCTGAGCAGGGTTATGATCACCAAGAGCCGTGGGAAGGACAAGCTATGGTGTTACACCCGTGAGCCCATCAAACAGCCCTTGCTGAAGAAGATCTTGGGTAGTGAGGAGCTATCCCAGGAAGCTTGCATGGCCTTCATTGATATCCTTTCACTGCCTGGGGCAGATGGTCTGACCGGTCTGGCAAACAAGGGGATGAGCAGGCTCTTCAGGGACACAAGTAAAGCCCATAGAAAGACTTCTGGTCCATTTTAAGGGCTTCGGGACTGTGTCAGAAACTTGGAGATGAATCTGATCCTGGAATCTATATTTGAGCATCCTTGAGATCTGAGGGGTTTCTGTACCTCTCAATAAAGTCCAGGGAGTAAGTTATTGAGTATTGCTAGTGCACACTGCTTAGTGGTTAACTCAACAGTTCTGTTTTGGCTTACTTCAACTTTCCAAGATGTATCTGCTGTAAAAGCAAGTAGACCTAACCAGTATGGATACAAATGGGTTCTTGCAACTTCAGGGACAGGGTTTGATGCCTGAATATCACTTACTTGGCGGAATAAAGAGAGCAGGAGACATAGACACTGAGTGCAAATGTAGATCCAAACTGTGGAAGTGGCCTCTATATTTTGGTGGGACTTTTCTCTAGGATTCACACTTTACAGTTTGAACAGTTCTTTTGGTATAAGCCTCATACTGATGCTGCTACTATTACTGCTACTACTGTTTTCCTCCTCACAGCAAATAGTAGTAGGAGGAGGAATTAAAAGAACTGGCAAAAGAATTTAAAAAACCTTCAGTTTTATCATACTTCTCTCCCTGTGTCAAACACATTCATTTAGAAGACTGTGATCTGCTGACATGCAGAATATTTACAATATGGCACGATGGTGAAGGTCATCATTTGATTTATCAATCATCTGATTTATGTTACTGCAGCGGTGCAAAGGCCTTTTTACCATACCCTGTGACCCCTCCACCAAATTACATCCACTTCTGTAGTCAAGTCTTTTACCACATCACACACAGAAAGGCTTCTCCAAATCTCCCTGTCAAGTCCCTTGACTCCTGCCTCCCACCAGTGCTAAAGTACATGGGTGACTACCCCTCCAAAAGGACCCGCTCAGTCAATGAGCTGACAGACCAAATATTTGAAGGTGCCTTGAAAGCCGAGCCTCTGAAGGATGAAATCTACTGCCAGACCCTGAAACAGCTCACGGACAACCACATCAAGTAAGAGTTGTTGGTTTTGTTTGTCCCAAAGACTTAGTCTGTGTTGGGCAAAGCAAGCCTGGAGCATTTCCCCTCCCCTCAAGCTGAGAATCACCTGCTGCCATCCCAAAGCACAGAGCCATGCCCATGCTGTGAGTTACTTTTTCCATCCTGGATCTCTCCTCATCTAGGTACAGTGAAGAGAAAGGCTGGGAGCTGTTGTGGTTGTGTACAGGCCTTTTCCCTCCAAGCAACATCCTCCTGCCCCATGTCCAGAGGTTTCTGCAGTCCCGGAAACATCACCCGTTGGCAGCAGACTGCATCCAGAGACTCCAGAAAGCCCTGAGGTATGGCACTTCCTAATCCTGACCGTATCACAGCATCCAAATGTGCATGAGAAACTGTATGTAGGAGATATTTTGATGGTTGGAGGGACAGTGAAATCTCACAGCCTCTCTCTGCATTGAACCAAGATGAACTAAAAGGATGTCTGGTGGAGGACGTTGCTTATTCTGTGGCATTTGTCTCCTCCTGTTTTGCAGGAATGGATCCAGAAAGTACCCTCCCCATCTCGTAGAAGTGGAAGCCATTCAGCACAAAACCACCCAAATTTTCCACAAGGTTTACTTTCCTGATGACACCGATGAGGTAAATGGGATAGAAGGCAATTCTTAACTTTTGTCAGGATGGCTGTCAAATTTCTTATTAAAATCTCAGAAGAGGTTACTATTAATTCTAATTCAGAAAAATTCAGCCTTCCCAGAAGAGTCTGAATCAGAGCAGTGTCAAGAAAACCCATTGTTATCCACCCTGAGCAGCCAGGATAGGAGACTGGAACTCAGGGGTCTGATTTCCTGAGTTCACCTTTTCAGGACATGGGTGCTCAGTTGGCTTCCACTGAAGATTTTATAGTATAACCTCATCAAGAGGCAAACAGGATGTGTTCATCTCTATGCACTCCCCCAGTGGCTCACAAGCCTTGGCCATCTGTTATTTGGAGCCTAGACTGACAGGTACAGTCCACAACACCATGCTCAACCAGGTACCACGATGGAGCTGGCAAGCAAGAGAATGAAATTATTCCTCATTCTTCTGACACGAGATGATGCAGAAATCATTATACCTGCACTCAGAAACCTCTCATTAAGCATCTTGCACGCTAATAAGGCAGGTAGTCATATTGTTGCCGGAGCAGATAGGCATGTCCTTGCAGATACTGCGGATCAGTGAGGCTTGCCTGCACCTTTTTTCCATCATGCCCTTAGGTACAACTAAATTCTTATGTTTCCAAGTGAGTTCATATGAAAAAACAGTTCACATCCATGGAGTGAAAACGATTCTTCTCCAGTGGCTGTGTGTGCCTAAGTTTATCTGCAATGGAGAGTTTAGAGATTTGCTGGGGCTTTCCATCACTCTTTTTTTTTTCATATATGACCAGTAACAATCATGACACTGCTTTAAATACATACATCTGTGTAAGAGCCAGGAGAAGGAGACGGGGAACTTCTGCACTTGGCTGTGGTCCCTTTGACCATGGCAGTCACCCAGGTGGGCTGGCAGAGCATTGTCACCGGGGTACAACCTGCATCTGTACACGGGACATGAAACGTGGGTCCTGGTGGTTCAGGCTAACAGGGTCATGCATGTGGTGGGCAGAAGTTTAAATTCCTTGAACTGCTGTGAACTGAAACTCCTTAAGTGGGCAGAGAAAAAAGAAGGCAATGGAAATGATGAGAACAGCTCAGAAGTAGAGAGGGGAGAGACATCACAAGTGGAGAAACAGCTGAGGCAAATCAACCTGGAGGTATCTCTCTCTTCTGTAGAAAAATAGATGTGAGATTTTGCTATAGATTTTACTAAGAGATCAGAAAAACTCTTTTGGAGTGCCTTGGGAGCCCTATGTAAGTCAGCACAGAATGTAGATGTAGCTTCCTGAATCACGATGGTACACCAATAGTATGGCTGAACTTCTGCAAGCGTCTCTTCCCATACCCAGAGCCAGAAACCACTGTCACTGTTTTCAGTGCTGGTGGGCACCTAAATCCCTTCGTATAGCTGAGCCTAGAGTTCCTCAAAGGCAGCATAAAGCAAAAAAATAAACTTGAGGTAACAGTGATAATGATCTTCCTTTCTTTGTAGGCATTTGAGGTGGAGTCCAGCACGAAAGCCAAGGATTTCTGCCAGAACATCTCCAACAGGCTGCTGCTGAAGTCCTCTGAAGGCTTCAGCCTCTTTGTCAAAATCTCTGACAAGGTGAGAGACCCACAAGGAGGCTGGGGTAGCACTCAGTGCTTCATTTCCAGTGTCCCAGTGGGTGTGCACTGCTGGAGCCAGAGCTATCTGTAGCCCCACAGGTGAGATGAATTTCTCTGCAAGTAGTGCAGCATTTCTAAGCCAGATCCAACTTGCTACAGGTGGGATTTGCAGTATTACAGCCCTGTTTACACCAATCATCCCCAAAGGCAAAAGTCTCCTAGGAACAGGTGGCCTTAATACCTGGTGATAGCACTGTAACAACCTGTTGTGTCCTTGCTGATTTAGAGATCAGCCAGTGCTATCCTGTGTGTAGCATCTCACAGGGTTTTTGCAGCCCATTGCATTCCTGAGTGAGCCAGAGAGATGCAAGAGTCAGACTTGCTTCCCAAAGAGATCACTACTTTGTGAATTAATTGAATATTAAGGAGCACAGCAGAGTACCAGATGGAGCAGCCAAGGCAGCCTGGTCCCCTCCAGGTAGTTCTTTCCGTGATGCTGCATTGATTCTGGGTCAAAGAGATCGTTCCCACTGAGAGAAAGAGGTAGAAAACCCAGCCTGGTGCTGAGGTGGACTGAAAAAATAAGAGACTAAAAAAAATATGCAAGCGTAGAGCTGCCTTGGGCAACTGGAATAAATCTGTAGAGATAATCATCATGGAAGGAAGTGAATTGCTCAGGGGAAACAGGAAGCTGCAATAAGGAGTAATGGGTGAAATTAGAGCAATGACTTTCTGACATCAGCCCACAAGTCTAACTGGGACAAAGCAGCAAGCAAAACCCACAGGAGATGGGGCAGTGGCCAGCCCTACCTGTGGCCTCTGGCTGCTTAGTCAGCCTTCGTAACCATGTGCTGTTCCCCCAGGTCATCAGCGTGCCCGAGGGAGATTTCTTCTTTGACTTTGTGAGACACCTGACGGACTGGATAAAGAAAGCAAGGCCGGCAAAAGATGGTAGCAGTGACTTTTCTCCATCGTGGGTCACACACAGCCCTCCTTGAGCCCTCCAGCCCTTTCAGTGGGGTCTGACCACCACCCTCCACCTCTGTTGGGCTGTGCTGGCTGTGCCAGCCCTGGGGACATCACCTGGGAGATGGTCTGTGGTGCTCACAGCATTGCTCTTATACCTGCTCCCTGCTTCCTTCGCACAGGTATAGTGCCTTCCCTCACCTACCAAGTGTTCTTCATGAAAAAGCTGTGGACCAACACAACGCCTGGAAAGGACTCGATGGCAGATTCAATCTTCCACTATTACCAGGTACTCTGGGAACCTGAAATAGCAGTGGAGACTCTGGGAGATGTTAGGAATGGGGTTGAAAGACTGTGTGCAGACAGATGAAGATTTGCATTAAACAGAACAAAATCCTGCCCTAAACAGAGAGCTACAAAGAGCAGTTGGGTTGTATGGCAAGGAGAGGCCTTCGTGCATTTTAGGCAAACCAGTTCAGCTGGGAATTGTGGCAGATGTTCTTGGGCAAGTAGCAGGAATTGGGAGAGTACGTCCTGCTGGCAGCCTCAGCATGGAGACCAAATTCAAAAACATTCTGTAGATTTTCTGCTCTTCCATTCTTGGAGAGAAGCTGTGCTGGCCCCAGAAGCCAGTCAAGAAGCTGCAGCTCTTCTGCACTTGTTTGTTCTGGGAAGAAAGAGATAGCTGCATGTCCCAGGGCTCTCTCATATACAAATATGAACATGCATATTCCCCGTGTTCTCGCCTGGATAAAGCAATCATCCCAACATGACCATATCCCCGAATACTCTGATAGTTTCTTAACACTTTTTCAAATATTTTTTGGTAACGAGGGAATAAATTGAAAAACCTGGAAAAAAAAAAAAAAAAAAGAGCATTAAAAACCATTCAGTTCTAAGCGCCCATTACCAGGGATGGATTTCCATTGACGTGTGTTACCCCGTACAGGAACCACCTTGTGCCATGTAACAGGAGGCTTTTTTTAGACCACAGATCTTTAGACAAGTAGTGTGGTCTCAGCAGGGCAGCTGCCTGTCCACCACACTCAGCACAACAGCTATGAGTGTTTCCAGGGCCGAGCCTCATAACCAGGAGCTGGAGAATTCCAAAACCTCCATTTACCATCAGAAGATGAAGGTCCAGGGCCACCTTCTCCATCTCTGAACTGCTGTCTCCCCCATACAGGAGTTACCCAAGTACCTACGTGGCTACCACAAGTGTACACGGGAAGAGGTCCTGCAGTTGGCAGCTCTCATCTACCGGGTGAAGTTTGAAGATGACAAATCCTATTTCCCCAGCATCCCCAAGCTCCTGAAGGAGCTGGTGCCTCAGGACCTCATCCGGCAGATCTCTCCAGATGACTGGAAGCGGGTAAAATGGAGCTTTAGCCATATGTCAGACCTGGCTGGGGGAAGGAATTGTACGTGCATGTTTGGACAGAAGTATTGCTGCTGGCTTTGTTTGTGTTGCACGTTGCTGTGACTGTAGTGGTGGATGCACTGCTGTATGGGCACATGTTAGGAGATGGCCTTATGTAAAAGTTTGCTGTTCAAGGCAGACTGATAAGCAGAGGCAATTCTTCCCATACTATACAAAGAGACCTGTGACACAGGGATGGACCGCTCTAGACCACAGAAGAATGTAGATGTCTCACTGCCAAGAAACAGTCTTAGAAATCCTTTCTCTCTCCTGGGACTTGAACTCGGCCATGCACCTGACCAGCAATTTATTGGTTTATTCGGTAGAAGATCCCTCAGTCCCCTCTGCTGCATAAATTGGAGGATCAGTACTTATAGTCCCTGTAATGGAGTTACCAGAGTGGCTTATCTAAGGAAGAAGGACCTACCTTGGTTCCAGGCTCTGCTCCAGTGACCATCCAGTGTTAGTGTCCACTGGAGCAGAGAGTGGAATCGACATCTCTCCACCTGGATAACTTCTCCAGCCACCCTCTTGGTGGCTGTCCCAAAGCACTTGCCATTTGAGAACACCCTGTAGGCTAGGAGCCAGCACAGCAGGGAGAATTGATGATGGGTTTACCATACGCTGTGGTTTGTTAATCAATCTCAGTGAAAGCCAAGTTACTATGAAGCGACCATGGTTTCTGGTAGGATAGTCCACCTTTGTGGCACGATGCTCCTTCCCTTCAAAATCCATGGTGCTAGCCAATGCAAACCCTCCAGCTCTGCTGTCTTCTCTGTTGCAGTCCATCGTGGCATACTACAATAAGCACGCAGGCAAAACAAGAGAAGAAGCCAAGCTTGCCTTCCTAAAGATTATCTTCAAGTGGCCTACATTTGGATCAGCATTCTTTGAAGTGAAGGTACCCTCCCTTCTTGGGGTTTTCCTGGAAGCTTTGGGAGAGTTCAGAAGTCTCGTATCACAGAGGGGTTCCAGGCATGCAGGGTTGTCCCAGTGTCTGGACTGGACTGCTCTGGGAAAACTCTAGTGAGGCAGGGAAAGAGTTTAAGACTCTCCATCAGTGAAGGGCTCATATAGACATTTATGACTGCCCTATCTCTTTACAATACTGAGGCATCGTAGAGCAGCAACATATCTCAGTCATCTTTGGGTCTATCCTCACAGCTGTATGGCTGAAGAGGCAAGAGCCATTGTCTGATTTGCAAAGGCAATGTTCTCTGCACACACCATGAATCAAATCCAGGAGGACATCCCATGCTGGCACAGAGCTGGGAGAAATGTTTACCACCACTAACATAACTGAATGTAAAGATCAGAAAGGGACAGAACAGCGTAGTCTGGGCCTAGGGGTCCACAGCAGTGGTCAAGAGGAGGAGCAGAGCCCTGAACAGAGGGACTGGATAGAAGAGATGTCAGGGAATGCCATCCTGTCCCAGCTCTCCCTAGCCAATAGCAGGACAGCTTTACTTTTAGGAGATGTCTGAAGGGAGCAAAGAACTTAATGTTCTCTGTAGCTTACACAACAATTATCTTGTATATAGGAGATCTGTAATTATGACAGCCCAGACTATTGCTGATACCTTGATGGTTTCTATGTTTATCTTTAAACAATTAACTGGATAGCAGTTAGCAGGCTAATAAATGCTGGCAGGAGAAGATAGAGTGGGAGGAAACAGGAAAGGATTTTGCAGGACATTTCCCCTAACAAACTCATCTCATTTCCAACAGCAAACTACAGAGCCAAATTATCCAGAAATCCTTCTAATTGCCATCAATAAACATGGAGTCAGCCTCATCGATCCCAAAACCAAGGTAAGGCTGAGGTCTTCATCTAATACCCCTGAGCCAACTCCCTAGCCCCTCACAGAGGTCATCCCAGAGGCTGTGTTGTTTAGAGATATGGGAGTTCTCATTTAGCTTAGCTTGAACAAGTGGATAGCCAGAGAAGTTTCTGGAGAAGAAAGACTGGAAGAACCAACTCTTCGGGCCCCATAAGAGGAGAATATACACACTCCTTCCTTAATCCTTTCACAAACATTAGGACAGGATCTGGAGTAGGTGAGCTCCTACTAGGCACTTCCACCAGCCACATGGTCCATCCAGAACAGTAATTCTCCACAAGCAATGGAGGATCCAGAGCCTTGCACCTCACTGCTGTTCCTATGAGGCCATGGCACAGTCTCATCTCAGCAGACATCCTTGGTCTGCTTTGATGGAAAGAGAACAGGGACATGAAAGGTCCCCACAGCCCTTCTTAACAGTTGAGGTTCTGTGTGTTGAGTGTCAGCCTTGTGTTCCCTCCAGGATATCCTCATCACTCACCCCTTCACCAAGATCTCCAACTGGAGCAGTGGCAACACGTACTTCCATATAACTATTGGCAACCTGGTGAGGGGAAGCAAGCTGCTCTGCGAGACATCCCTGGTAAGGAGAATAAAGATTATGGTGCACAGTTAGAACAAATCCTGATTTAGACAGGCCAAAGTTAAGCGCTTCCAGTAAGCTATGTCTCAGATTCTCTGTGTTGAAGGTGGCCTCATATAGAAGAGCTCCCATTGGCTTTTTTGTCTTTTGGATTTCAGCTGTGTAAGGTTACCATCTCTCTCCATAACAGCTTTTCTTTAATGTGGGTTAGACATCAAGCATGGGGATATATCAAGTATGTAAGGTCTCAGCTCTGCCTGTGCATCCACGAAAAGTTTTACCAGGACTCTCACTGGGTCCATCCAAGTTACAGGCAATCCTGAAGTGCTGGGGGCATTGCCATCCCAGGAACACGAGATGCTGCTCCATGTCATTGGAGTGAAAAGTGTAACAGAGCAGATGTGGGTTCAAGTAGTGTCCTTTTACCAAGATCTTTTGCCCAGCTTCTCCCTGCTAACATCCACAGCCAAAAAATTTCTGCTTAACAAATCTTAAACCCAAAGGATGAAGGATAAAAATTCCTGCTGGGTTTACTGTTATTAATTTTGGACATCCTCTTTATCTTTGGTCATTTGAAAATCCATTCCAAAACTCCTTTCAAAGTACATTCTTAGCCTCAACAGCATCCTGGGAGAGTCTCACACCACAGACTGTGTTTGGCCTTTGGTCCACACATCAAGTTCACCCAAGTAGAATGGTGGAAAAGTTGATGGAAAGGGGGAAAAACATACCTATAAACACATAAATCAACAGCCTGTAGCAAGTGTGTTAAAGGGGCATGAGGCAGAGACTAAGTTGTGCTATGAAGGTGGGTAACAACTTCTCTCTTCTCACCAGGGCTACAAGATGGATGATCTTTTGACCTCATACATCAGCCAGATGCTGACAGCCATGAGCAAACAGAGGAGTGCAAAGGGTAGCAAGTGAACTGCAAGAAGCCACTGGCAGGTGGTCATGGGGCTAATTCACCAGCTGAGGTCTGTGGGATACCCCTGCAGCTGGGGGAGAACCTTTGCCTCCCAGATGTGGAAGATGAGCCGAACACCATCAGGGAGTTCGCTGGACTCTGACCTTGAGGGCTCCAATCCCACCTCCCCTTCCAGTGAAGATGACTATCTCTGACCTCCCGTCCTCCATCCCCACCTCGACTACACCTAAACCTCAAAGATTTCCAGAGGCCACCGCTGCTCTCAGACAACGACTGAGCAAAGAGACTCCACGGGAGGTTTGCCTGAACCCAATGGCTGGCATCACAAAGGCTCTGGGAAGAGGATTTTTGTGTGTGTGTGTGTGGCTTCTTTTGGTTTGATTTGTAGTCTTTTTTTTGTTNTTAAGTGAAGAGAGAGCTATCGGGATGCCAATGCCTTTTGGTGAGCTTACGGGCATTTCAGATTTGAAGAGGTGTAGCAGAGCCCCAACCCAACCTGGAAGGGTGGCCAGTGAACACTGCAGGGCTTGTTTTCTGACATTACAAAAGAATAATACACTGTGTTCTTAAGGACAGAAAGAAAAAGCAGGCTGGGAGGAGCACGTTTTAACTAGGAATCAGAATAAACAAACCGCTGATCGAACGTGTTAGAATACTAAAGTGCTGTCTGTGCAATGCTGGAAATATTTAAAAAACAAATTTTAAAGTTTTGTTTCTTCTTCTATTTATTTTTTAAAATATTAAAAAGAAAAAAAAAATCAATCGTGCATTTCATGCCGGTATCTGGACAATGACTCGGGGCTGAGGGCGACCTGCAGGACAATCCCTTGCCCAAGGATTCCCCTGGAACCGTGATTGCCAGCAGCTAAGGCACATCTTTCCCAACTTAAGGGCTCAGCTGGAAGTGAAGCTTGGAAGATGAATGATCTCCTTTTGCCTCATGTCCAGACAAATTAACCCTGGGAGGATCTCTCCTGCAAGCTTCAGCGTGGATGTAGAGGTTCTGAAGTTCCTACTCTTGAAAGACTGTGGCCAAGGCCATGTGCAGAAAGGGCTTTGACCTAAACATGGACTTGGCCATCAACATTGGAAACAGCTAATGATTCTGTTGTGCTTTTGTGTGTGTTGCTGTACCAAAAGGCTCTGTACCAGCCCCAGGTGGAGCCTGAATCACTCACAGAGAGGGCAGGCCCTTGATCTCAGTGGGCTTCTCTCTGTCTTTGGTTGGCCATAGTAATCTGCTGGCTGCTTGTCCCATCTGCCACCTAGCACCATGCAGCGTGGAGCAGCTTCCACTGGACCAGAGATGGGGCCTTCCAGCAGAGAGGAGGATCACACAGGTTGTGTT